>JAWWTY010000106.1:8411920-8448794 GCA_035222235.1 Margarornis squamiger
TGAAGTTGTGTCAGGGGAGGTTTAGGCCGGGTATCAGGAAAAGGTTTTTTCACCCAGAGTGTGGTTGGGCACTGGAACAGCCTCCGCAGGGAAGTGGTCTGACAAGCCTGACCAAGCCTGATGGAGTTCAAGAAGCATTTGGACAATGCTCTCAGGCACGTGGTGTGACTCTTGGGGTGTCCTGTCCAGGGCCAGAAGTTGGACTCGATCCTGAAGGGTCCCTTCCAACTCAGCATATTCTATGATTATATGAGAACCTAATTTAAGGCTTGATTAAATGGTGTTAATGCAAAATTAAATAAACTAAATGCCAGTAAAAGCTATTTTAGGAATTGCCACTCCTGCTGAAGGGTAAGGAGTTTAAAACAAACCTATTTAATTTACTTTAAAAGTTACTAAGATAAACTATTCTAAGTGCTTCTGTGCAGAGAAGCTTGCAGAACTATGACAATGGACTCTTGAAAATGTCTTCTTAACATGAGTACATGAGAGAAGTTCAGAAACAGAAAGCAACTAAACCTTGTGCTTCTTTTCAACAAAAATCAAAACACAACATTTTCTTTCTTATCCCTTAGAACAGTGAAAAATACATTTTTGCCTATATTCTCTCAGTTTTCTTGGCATTGCTGCTACAGTTGTAGCTCTAGCAATGGGAACACCAGTCATGAGACAACTCTTCCAGCAGAAACAAGCTGGGCTTGACCTGAATGCCTGATGAGCATGGTGGAATCCAGCAAACAACGTGGCTTCAAAACAGTCGTTCTGGTAACGTCAGGAATTTTGCAACATGAGACATTTCACAGATGCATTCTCCACAGAGTGCTATATGAGCAGAGAATGTATTTCGCAAGGATCTGACTATAATAAAAATCCCCCGAAAGGCTTATCCCAGACTGTACCAGAGCTGGGGCTACAGATGTCAGAGCCCATCCCGCTGCCGGGGAGACGGACGTGTGCGGCAGAGCTCTGTCCCCTAGTGGGCACAGCGAGACTCTCCTTCACATATATGGAAGAGGAATCTCCTTCAAATACAACCGGGAAGGACTTCTTTGGATATTAATATATAATTCACATTCCTTACTCACGTTCCCCCATCATGGACACCAACAGACCCAAGTAAATTATACAGTTCATCCGTGTAGTTATGGGGAACTTTATGGGGAACTTTCTTCTCTCTCTTTTTTTTTCTTTTTTTTTTTTTTTTCTGTACTCTGCATGTTTGAAAGATATTAGACACTTATTTTCCTTTTTTTCCCATGACTGAACTCACTTCAGTTAAAGTCGTTATTGATTTGCCCTTGACTTCAAACAGAGCAGAGTAGTGTTAACTCACAGTTTTTCAAGTCACATGAAGAGGTCTGCAGATTGCATGGAGTCTGGGATTGCCTGAAGGATTTGTCCCAAGATCTGGAAAGCCAAAGAGATACCAAACAACCTTAAAGGCATAATGCTGCTCTTCAGACTGGTGTGTTTGTCTCCTAAAGGGATACTTGATTCTTTAGCAAAACTATACAGGACATGTACATAAGGAGGCAGGAGAAGCTGTCTGAGGGCACCATGGCAGCAGGAGCTCTGCTTCCAGGCAGGCAAAGAGCACTCCCACTGGGGCAGTCCTGCTCCTGCTTGATGGGCCTGCAAAGGACCTGTGCTTAAAAGCAAGACTTATGTGGCATTACATTGAGTTGGATGCATCACTGACTGCTTTGTAACTGGACACTTCACCAGATTTAATTCCCATGCCCTTCCCACCACCTTAGCCTGTCCCAGAGAGTCTCCTGTTTAGCTCATGTCTACATCCATTAGAAAGCAATAATCTACACAGCTTCTCTGATGCTCTAGACCTGGAAAGAATGGACCATGAAATGAACTCAGGTCCTTGCACGACACAAGTGATTAGTATCCCCTTACCATGGAGGTGTGCTTCCTAGAGTCAGATCCATAGCCTACAGGCTAGGGGACTTTGGATCCCTACTTAGCTCTGTTTTAGACGGAAGGATATACAATGCCTTTCAGTACTGGAGCTTAGTTCTGAATGGTCTGGTTGGATATGAGGTGTCAAGGATACTCCAATGTGGGAGTATTGTTCAAAAATCCACACAGAAGTGTGACACCAATACATGATTCCTGCCCACAGGTGGCACTCCATCATGAACCTTGGCCATTTGCCAGATCATTTAATGAATGAGCAGATCTCCTTCAGTTATGAGAAAAATGTTTGCTTTGGTATTCTGTAATGACCTTTCTTTGAGGGACTGCAGATCTAAGGAGTGGAATAAACTGAGCAAGACTCTTGGAAAGTACTGTCTATTCTAGCACAAAACCTCAGATATGCTGGGCCTGACCCTATTCAAATCTCCTGTGCAAGCACAAGAGGTTTTAATGTTATTTTGACAGATGGTGTCATGCCTGTTTCCATTCAAAAGTCAAGGGAGCATCTCTGTTTGCATTTGTGTCAGTAGCCCTATTTCCGGGTATTATTTACATCTCCTGAAATAAAACAGTCACAATTCCTTGGATATATTTGGAAGATTGCAACAGTTTATGACGAAAAACTCCCTGAGATTTCCTACTGTAACATCTCAGAACAAAATGGAGAACATTAAGGCAATCCTAGAGAATGTTCCTATGTACTTCAGAACAACCACCAGCCTGGCAAGAGACACTGACCTCCCACGTCATGAAGCTGCGATGCAGCTTGTCACATGGTTTTCCTAGGAACAGGCATATTTTACATTATCTGTGAAAGATCCTTTAAGAAAATAACTGCATAGATCTGTTTGAAATAGGAAAAAAAAAAAGCAGAAATATTTATGACGGCCATATGATTAGAGTGGGGCTTTGCTCAAAGAGCCTTTTAACTTGCTCTCAGGTCAGATGCTTCTCACATGATGCAGCTAGGAAAAAACATGTGAAGGGGCATTCTGACTGAAAGCTGTATGGAAGTAACACTCATGGACAGAGGGAACGAAACAACTGTTTGTCTTCTTATGACCCACTTTAGGGTACAGAAGAACACAGAGTTAAGCTAGTTAAGCTAGATTTTTGCCTTTGAAACCTACAAAGGAGTCAGGCAGGATATGCATTCTCAGAAAGACAGCTGGGTTTCACATACCCACAGCCCCAGTGCCATCAGTCCTTGTACTTTTTTGAAGATTGCAGTATATGTAATTTTTCCTAAAACCCTTTGCTAGGTTGCACAAGACCTACACTTCTTTGCACTTGTCCACCAGGGTGAGAGCAAAAGGGAGGATCTAGTGAGAATGTGGAAATAAACAAGGACTTTGTTTGTCTCTAAATTTCAGGCCAGAGACCTGAATAGACACCTGTGCAGTTCATGTCAATGTAATGTTTTCCAGAGCCCTTCATATCGCAGAGCAGCATTTTTAAGAGATACAAAAACGTGTAAATTTAGCTTCTAAAGCTGCTGATAAAGGGCAACTGGGCTTGTAAAACCAGTTCCCACCTCTTCAGCCTCTAGAAGCAGGATCCTAAGAACAATTTCCCTATCTATGGCAGGCCAGGGGTTTCACTGGAACGTGCTTGTTCCTGGCTCAGTGATTACTCTGGGCAGGCTCAGCTGGACTGGTGAGGTGAAGAGCAGCACAGTCCAGACTGTCAGTGCTTTGGCTTTGAAGTTGCAAAATGCTTTAAAACAGAAAAATAATTTTACTCTTGTCCCAAATTTGTGTCAGATATGTAAGCTCCGTGTAAAAGTAAAGGGGTGTGAAATGACTGCCAGTTGGGGGAAAATCTGAGTGCAACGAAAATTGCTCTTTTTCCTAATATTAAACTTAACAATCAGTTGAGCATGAAGGATTAAATTCAGCAGAGAAATTCCCATTTAAAAAATCTCCAGGTGGATCAAGTGTCCAGTGAAAAGGAACTCAACAGCTCAGCACAAAGACCAAAGGTAGACACAGGTTTTGAGAGAAAAGTGATAGAAAGAGCTCTGATACTCTGCTCAGGAAGAACACAGCCAAGCACCGAGTTTATCAGTTTTTGCAGACTGACTTTACCTTGGCAAAGGTGAGCTGGCCATGCTTGGATAGGCAGCTCTGGGGCTCTGAAAAATTTTACATGTAACCTATTTCTGTGTGCAGAGTGGTTCAAAACAAGGATTACAGGTACAAGGAAGGTGTATCACTGGTCACCAATATGGTGCAGAAAATTCAGGGAAAAGAACACGATGGTCAACTTAGATTTGGAATCTGCAAAAAATTCCATCTTTTCCAGGGATATATAGTGAGGCAGTACACTTACTGTATCTTGTGTCTCCTTCATTGCCATCTCACCCTTCATTCCTTTTGGAATGGTAAGACCATCACGGATGGCACGCAGCAAAGAGGAGTTTGAAGCTTGGCTGCAAACACTCCCTGTGTTTGTGCCTGAAGTTTTTCCTTAAATGACAAAATTAGCAGAGGGAAATTGCCATGACTCCAGTTGGTGTCTCTGCCCCCACATACAATGAGCAAGTGCTACAGAGCTGCCAGAATCTTAATTTCCCTTGACTGATGGTTGATAAGGCAATGGGAACGAGGCAGGAGTGGTTCGTGTGGTGACCGAAGAGCAGTTTCATGTGTCTACAGGATTATCTTGCTTACTATCATGCAATTTTTTAAAAAAAAATTAAAAATATTTACATTCTGAAAATATAAACTTCTCCCACCCATAGCAAATAATGTGAAATTGTAATTTTCTTTTATTCACCCCTCTGATCCATAGACTGAGCAGAGCCCAGTCACAACTCCAGCAGAACCATTCTTGGGCCATTTCCTCAGGTTTCTCTATTTACTCCTCCACAGTTCTATGTAATTATTATGCCTTGTAATCTCCATCAAGGTCTGCATAGCTTTTAATTTACTGAAGGAATGCACTGATAAGCATTTAAGCCTTCCAGGATCCGAAGGGACTCTACAAAGAAAGCATTGAGGGGCTTCTCACAAGACCATGTAGTGAGTGACAAGGGGAAATGGATTCAAACTGAAAGAGGGCAGGCCTAAGTTAGACACCAGGAAAAAGCTCTTTGCCATGGGGGTGGTGAGGCACTGACAGAGGCTGCCCAGAGGACTTGTGGATGCTCCATCCCTGGCAGTGTTCAAGTGTTGGATGGGGCTCAGAACAACTCGGCCTAGTGGAAGGTCTCCCTGCCCATGGCAGTGGGGTTCGAACTGGGTGATCTTTAAGGTGCCTTCCAATCCAATCCCCACCCCACCGTGCCTTGCCTTCCCTTGCCTTGCCTTGCCTCGCCTCGCCTCGCCTTGCCTCGCCTCGCCTCCCCTCCCCTCCCCTCCCCTCCCCTGGATGGCTGCCCGGCCCCACCATGGCTGCCCCTCCGCTGCCTCACAGGCCGCCCCCCCGGGCCCCCATACCCGTCTTTCTATTGGTCGACCCGCCTCCAGCTCTTCTTCCCTATTGGAGGAGAGTGTCCCGTGGGCGGGGTCACCGTGTGAGCGACAGCTGCCGCGGCCAATGGGCGGGCGAGGCCGCCCGTCCCGGCCGGCGCCGGGTGCGGGGCGCGGCGGGGCCAATGGGAGCGGCGGGGCGCGCGTGCCGTGCGGGGAGCAGGTAAACAGCGGGGCCGGGACCGGGATGGGGACAGGGACAGGGATGGGGATCGGGATGGAGATGGGGATAGGGACAGGGATGGGGATAGGCACAGGGACAGGGATGCTGCGGGCTACGGCCGGGGCGGCGCGGCTCCGGGCCTGCCCCGCGGCCGGCGTTCGCGCGCATCTCTCTGTGCATATACGCATATATGTTCATTTTTAGTTGTGTATTCTATATATGTATATATATAAAATATATATATATACGTGCGTGTTTTTGCACATGCGTGTGTAAAATCCCTGTGCCCGTGTTGGTGCCGGGCGCCCGGGTCTCTCCGGCTTGTCGTCCCGCAGCCCCGCAGCGGAGCGGGGCGGGCACAGCGGCAGGGCCAGGGACCCCCGGCCTCTGCGGGTCTCTGCTCCGTGCTTCCCTCTCGGCTCGGGGGCGTGCTGCCTGCGGGCCGGGAGGAGCAGGGAAGCGGAGCCTGTGTGCCCTGTGCCTGCCCGCACCCCGGAAAGCGGGGCCACCCGGGGCCTGTGCCACCTTGTCACCCCTGCTCTGTGCCACCCCATCCACCCCTGCTCTGTGCCACCCCGGGTCTCTGCCACCCCGGCTCTGTGCCACCCCGGCTCTGTGCCATCCGCGGAGCGTCCTTCAGTGTCCCCGGTGTGTCACCTCCAGCCCCGGCAGTGTTAGGACCATCACTGCTCCTGCATGGGAAGTCTGATCTAGGCTGTGGGGTTTTACGGGTGTAAGTAGGACTGCAGGGCTGGGGTGCCTTTACAGGGTGACAAGATGCTGGCTGAGAGAGTACTTGGGCTCTGTGCTGGCAAAATAATCCTTCTGACCCTCTTGGGGAGGGTCTGATTACAGCTCTGCCAGCAAAATTGCCCTCTGGGGCTATGTGTTGTGCCCTTCTGGGGCTACGTGTTGTGCCCTTCTTGGGAGACAAAAGAAAGCAGCGCTAGTTCAGCTAAAATGGAGAAAGAAAGGTAGAAATCTTTACAACTTCCCTGAGCATCTCCTGTTATTTTTTGTGACCTGAGCCTGAAAGTGAGTGGTATTTGCAAGTTCTCTTTTAACCACTGAGAGGGTGTGTTCCAAGTTCCCTGCCATTTTAGCAGCATGCCTGTTCTGGCTTTATTTATTGGCAAGAACCTGGGAATCTTTCCTCCTAATTTTGGCCCCACCACTTAGGATTTCTTAAGAGGTTTTTTTCCTTCTCTTCATATTTACCAACAGCAGTGATTGCTACAGCTAAAACTTAGGAGAAAGTCAGGCTGTCAGTGTCATCCTGAAGCTTTCTCTTGATCTAAATATAGCAAAGAAAAAACAATTCTCTTCATCTAATTGCCATCAAAGAGAACAATATATATAAGCAGGAATTTTGACTTTCGAGTGGATAATTAAGTGTTCTGAAAGCTATAGCAGTTGTTCTGTGCTGTATGTTGTACTGGTATTATTTGTGATGGATGAAAGGCAGAGCAAAAGATTTAGGTTATTTGCACCATGAAAATAAAAGGCAAACTGAGGTTAGATCCTAATGTCACTGTGAACTGGCCCAGTTCTATCAAAATCCATAAGGCTGATTTATCGCAGTTGAGGAAAGACGTCCCTTGCATGAAGGAAAGGACGTCTGGAAAGAAAGAATTGGTGACTCCTGCTTTCCTTCAGGCTTCACAAGACTGCTATAAAGCAGGAGTACTTGTGTTCCCACTTGGGCTACTCTGTTACAAGCAGCACTTACTACTGACCCAGTTTTTGTCCCCCTTCCTTTTTGCCATACAGTTTTGAGAGTTTGGTCTTCTGGCCTTTAAACGTATGATTTTTTGAATGGAATCTGATGGTTTGAACCCATTTACAGAGGCAAAGAGGAAGACTTTGCCTGGTACAACCTACTGAGTCAGTTTGATGATGGGCTGGCACATGTTCAACTTCTTCGTTTAACGTATTTGGTAGATCATGCTCTAAAGCTTTCCGTGAATATAGGTACAGCTCACATTTCCCCCTCCCCGACCCCGGAAGCTCCTTCTGCTGCCTTAGCCAGAAAGGAAGTATGCTTGTCTCAATGCTCCGTGTTTTCCATTCCAGAACTGTTCTTTCCCCTTTTCAGCTCAGCCACAGTCAATATGCATAGACATTGTATTTGCTGTCATGTGTTTGAGTAGGAAAGAAGGTTCCTCTGCCTTCCATTATGGGGTATCCTGCATCCTTATGACACACAGAAGTCATCTCCATGAGGCCTTTCTCCTTAGTTTAACTAGTGAAATGATACCAGAAAACAGTATGGCTTTGTAACACCCCGTTCTTGATTGCCTGGTGCTCTGTGGTTCCCTTTCTGTTGGGGAAGCAAGCCCCAGGGAAGAAGCTTTCTCTTCTTTTGCTCTGCTCAGCCCAGAGAGTGCTGCTGTGCTGGGTACATGTGTGAGACTCACCAGGCTGGTCCTTCCTTCTCTGAAGGACAGACTGCTTAAACCAAAGCTCTCTCCAGCAGCCAGCACAGCCTCGGTGCCAGCTCAAAGTGCAGGTCTGATGACTAAATAGTGGCATTAGGCAAAATCCCTGCTGGGTCCTTAATGGGGCAGAGGGGGAGGACCAGTGTTCCTGCCTCCATAAACCATACGTCCAAGGCTCCTGCTTAGCTAAGAGCCACACTCCCATAGGTGTCGCACACCTGAGGTGAGGGTGGGCTGCTTGCCTGGGAGTGAGCAGAGGGCTTGTCACTGTTAAGGCTTGACCCTACTGGAAGGGAGATGGTGTTTTGCTTCCTCTTCTGTATGTGGGCACTGCCACTGGGGCTGCTGGCATAGCCACTCTGGGAGCCAGTCCTGCTGGAACCTGGCTCTGTGACAGCAAAAGTGCTAGACAGCTGATGAGCAGCTGGTGTTAGCACCAGAGAGATGGAGGCTGGTGGCATAACCCCTCTGGCTGGACCACATATTTAGGTCACTTTAGGGCAGCTGTAAGTACAGTCTGAGCATTTGTTGACGGTTGGTTGCCACAAGAGCTCCCGTAAAATTCTGGATTTATTGAGGTGTGTTTGTGTCAACCCTCACTGAAACCACAGCCTTGTAAACAAGGGAAAGTAAAGCTGTGTGCTGGCCTGAATCTGCTCGCTGGCCAGAAGTATCATTGCATCTTTTCATGTTCATATCCTTGTTGAGGGAGAATAGCAGAAAACGTCCTTAAAATTGGCTGGATTTCAACATGAGATTATTTTTTTCCATGTAATTATGAAGGTTAGTAATTGGCACTGTCATTTTGCTGTTGGTTTAACTCCTCCAGTGGGCATAATGAGGGTCTTGAAAGTAGGCTAATTGGCTGTCCCTTTTAAATTCTCTGCAGAATTTCTTTGTTCATGTAGCAAAATTGTTTCTTAAATACCAGGAGAAAAAGCTCTTTAGTATTTTCAGTGAGTCGTTAAAACCCAAATATTGGTCCCAATCTATCAGTAAATTTTATTTATTTCTTCCTTGGTCCTTGACATGGGCAGAAGGTTTTTAGAGTTATTAAATTCCATAGGTAACAGATCCCATGGCATGCATAACTTATCCTGTTCCTGATCATTGTATGACATTACTGAATGACTTTATATAAGTGACTTCTTTAAAAACCTAAGTCATATAACTGAACCAGTCTAGTATCCCAACTGTAGAATGGGAGCCCTTGTGTGCTCAGTCAAAAGAGTGTCTTAAGCACCCAGAGTGGAGATTTTGATCTCTAAGAAATAAGCACATAAAGCAAGTGTTAAGCAGCTCACTCAGTAGAACACAAGATTGCTATGAAGCTGACAGGCCCAGTGTTTGTTTCCCATAACTGTACCACTTTTATCAGCAAAGGGGGAACAAAATAATATGGAAAAGCAAGGGAAGGCAGGGGAGGAGCAGATGTCTGAAAAATGTTTCACTTGGGTAGATTGAGTTGATGTTCTAAAATTTCTTGAAGGTGCCAGATGTTGAGGAGGCTGTGAAAGAAAGGGGGATCTCCCACTCCTCCTTCTTTCCTTCTTCCAAAGCAAATTTCAGTTTCTTTAGTGAGGAGCAAGAATATCTCACAGATCTTCAAAGGGCCCACTCTGACCTCTCCAGCTGGCTGGTAGACAGGAGAGTGTGCTGGCTGGACTGTGAATGCACGATTCAGATTTGAGTGACTGTGTCCAATTCACATGGCTTCCTCAGCTTCCTCTTCTGAGTTGCATCCATTTCCTTAGACACATGAGCTTGGGTAAAGTACTGTAGAGGAGAGGTGTTCTTGTAGATACTACAGCTTAGAATGCATTAGAGGTATGGTTTTGCTTATGGACAGGTGGCTGAGAATCAGAAGGTGACTTAATTACTTTAGTTGTTTTGTTAATCTGACTTAATAAATGCTAAAAAGAGTTTTCCCATTACTTGCTTTTAAAGCTTCCTGAAACCCTGACTTTAAGGCTGTTGTGCAGTATCCAGGGCATTGTGCCTTCTCCCTCTGATGCCTAGAAAAGAGAGCTGTTCTTTCTTTTCTGCACTGTGTCTCTGCTTTCCTTGCTTTTCTGCACAGCTGTAGGTGAAAAGAGGCCAAACATTTCTAGCCCCCATTTTTATACACCAAGTTTTTGCCCATCCAAATACTTTTGGTTTTAATCACAAGACAACATAAGGAAAAAACCAAAAGTGACTCTCCTACGGAGATAGGTGTTTCCCTTACTACACAAATCTCTCCTACTCCATGGGCAAAGAGAAGAACTGCTTATAAAATTAATCTGGTTAATAAACAGTCATAACAGGGAAGACAGCACGTAACTCCTGATTAGTGGCTTATGTAAAGCTGAGGCTCCAGGTTACTAAGAAAGTTCTGCTACTTGCCGATGCTTGCAGAGTGTTGTGTAAGAGCTGACCTCTCTTAGCTTTCTATCAGGCAGACAGCGTTTGAGTGAAGCTTTGTTTGGCCTGTGCAAAATAAACACTGAGCACTGAGAAACCTTCTTTGTGGAAGGCAAGGTGTACTGATGGGAGAGGGAAAACAAAGGTAGCAACTGTGAAAGCTATGGCAAAATACTAAATTTCTCCAGTGCTGCATTTTGCTATTCTCGCTGACTGCAAAAGTCACAGTGACTTAACTGAAAGGATTGTTATGCCTGGGGTGATGGCAGACTAAATCAGCTGTTAGGAGAAGATGCAGTTACATGGTGTGCTGTAGCTTCCCTGCCGAAATTATGCCTCCTCTTCAGATTTCCAGTTGCTTGCGCTGTGATGTTCACTGTTTTCTTTCCTTCTGGTTTGCTTGTCCCCTCAGCCTTGAGTAGTGCTTGGCTGTGCCCCTCCTGAGTGCTCTGTAGGAAAGCGGCGATGATCACGTTCATGAACAATTCGGACAGTGAGGAGGAGCCCTGCAATGAGAGAACATCCCTGATGTCTGCAGAGAGCCCTCCAGTACCCTCCTACCAGGATGGCCTGCAAGCCTCAGAAGCAGGGGAACCGCAGGCACATAGGGTAGGTGTGCATCCATCCTGGGGTATGAGGACATGGGCTGTGATGACAGATGTAGTCCTCCTACCCCTCAATCCCTCCTGGCAGACTGGCTTCTGGGATTGGCAGTGGCCAGTGTTGTTTCCCTGATGTCACTCTCAGCCAGCAGGAGGACTGCCTGCTCCATTTCCTCCACTATGACTTTTCTCCCATTTTTATCTCCATATATACTCCTCCCTTTTCCTTCCTTTTGGTAAAGATACAGGCTTTTAATCAGGACCTGATGCACTTATGACTCTTGCAGGATATCCTTTTTAGCCTTCTTGTTTTGCCAGACACCCTTTGTCTACTCTGGTCAAATGCAACTAATGTTAGAACAGAATCTAGTCCAGCTGCCAGCAAAGCAGCAGAGTAAAGCAAGCACAGCATTGCTGGGATGGGGGAGGAAATTGTCAAGCTTGTGCCACCTCAGATGACATTTCTTCTATCTCAGCTCTGCCCATCTTGCCCTTCATGTGCATGTGTTTGTCTATATACTTGCACATGAAGAAACCTTTAGATATTCATGGTTTTCGTTTAAAAACTCCATTGCAACCTGTTTGCAATGGAATTTCCAATTGTATTGTTCAGTTGGTATTATAACTACTTGGTACTAGTTTCTATTAGGACCCAGGTGGTATGCTGTGGTGGCCTACAGCAGCCTCATGAGATATGATGGAATAAAGCTTTGAACACAAAGAAAATAAGCATCTTACATATTTGCTAATATTTCTTTTCAGAAGAGGCGAGCAGGTAGCAGCCGTAGCCCAAACAATATTGCTGGTGGAGAGATGTCTGGCTCAGGTGTTCCAGTGAGAGAAAGCGCCCTGGAAAATGAAGAGGAGGAACTGACTCTGAAATATGGAGCAAAGCATGTAATCATGCTCTTTGTGCCTGTCACCCTTTGTATGATTGTTGTCGTCGCCACCATAAAGTCAGTGCGCTTCTATACGGAGAAAAACGGGCAGCTGTAAGTGGGGTCTGCAAACAGCCTCTGAGTACGTGGGACCCCCAGCTTTATACACACCTCTGTGTGCATGTCTGTGCACGCAGAGTGCTCCCTTGGCAGGCTGGGAGAACCTTTACACAGGTAAAGGTGGCTGTGTAAACATGCAGAGAGCTTACTAAGTATGCTACGTTCACCTGTGTAAGTTTTTTCCATACCTGCATTGCAGTGATTCGTAAGCACTGTCATTAGGGTGCCCTAAGCAAAGCCTGTGAACAGCGTAATATTGGAGCTGTTTCATTCTGCAGCATAAAAGGCTGAACCCCTAGGCTGTTCACTCACTAGCTGGCAACAATCAGGGAATAGCATGTTCATTTGGATGAGTGTCTCATTTCCTGGTGATATTTCTGGCTCCTGAAGACTCATGGTGTGGACACATAATTCCATCCAGCTCTTGCTGACTGTGCCTGACTCCTGGGGCCTGTCTCCTGTGGCTCTAACTCTGCTTCACACATCAGGTGGAGAAATGGGAGCTGTGGTCCCTTGAACCAAAGGAAACAAAATGGGGTGGTGGAAAGGGGTGCAAAGATGAGAAGGGGTAAAAGAGTCCAAGACTCTCCTATAAGTGTGGAAAGAAAGTGTGTCCCCCCTTTCAGAATAGCACCTGGGATATATCCTTATAATTACCATGGAGAGGATCCAGAACATGCAATAAAAATTCATGGCCTGCAGAGCAGTTACTAAAATAAAGTCATTTATACTCTAGGTCTTTTTGTTTAGAGCTCTGCCAACCACAGCTTCTCTGTAGGAATGTGCTTTTGATAGAGACCACTAATCTTTAGTTGATAATTAACTTGAGCCCAGCCCCTTCAGAGGCTGCATCTCATGTTTGCTGTCCTTGACAGTCCTACCTCCCTTTCTTTCCCACACACAGGGAGGTCTGGTTTTATCTGGGGCAGGTAGTTAGAAGAGATTGTATATACTTCATATGGCTTTTGCTTTCTCCTGCAGGATCTACACCCCTTTCAGTGAGGATACCCCATCTGTGGGCCAGCGCCTTTTGAACTCAGTGTTGAACACCATCATAATGATCAGTGTCATCATTGTAATGACCGTGTTCCTAGTTCTGCTCTATAAATACCGCTGCTACAAGGTAAAGTGTTCATGCCTGAGCCTTTTCCACCCATTCCTGAGCTTAGGTTCAAGTGGGCTTTATGTGTCAGTGAGAAATACAGGCACTGCACGGGCTAGTACACATCTTAGTCAGGGCAAGTACCAAACAAACCTTTTTCAGCGGTGGTAAGAGCTGTGCCCCTGCATGTGCTTTGTTGTTTTTTAGTCACTAATGGCAGGCTCTTAAAAATGAGGCCTGCTACTTTGTGTTACTCAGGTGTGAATTTTCTCAGTCTGGTCCAAAAGTTCTGCCATTTGTACTTACAGACTCAGTTGTACCATTTCCTGTGAATGCCTTGTCTTAACACATTTCAGACAGCCTTTGTGGGAACTGGCATTATTCCTCCCTGTAGAAGCTCTGGTAGAAGAGCACAAGGGTTGGAGGGAAAGGCACATTCAGGTTCTGTGATGTCCAAGGAGTCGCTGTATGTGGTAGCAGACCTGCATTTGAGCTCTGGCCATTCCCACTTTTTAACCCTGTCCCAAAGATGAATTTATTTTACAGCCTTGGGCAAAGCCCTCCCCTTCCCCACCAAGCAGAGAGAATGTGCTCACCTGTCTAAGCTAGGAGCCAGTAAGGATACCCATGGAAATGCATAGGAAAGAGACCTAAAAAAACCCAAACCAACAAAAACACTAGGTGACAGAATATGAAATGAAAGAGTCCGGGAGAATTGGAACTGGCTGTCCCTCCTCCCTCACTGGCCATGGGAAAGGCAGGGTCTCAAGACCCTGGAGGAGGAGTGCAGAAGGAGACTGTCAGGCTGCAGTGACCTGTGCAGGATAACAGCCCCTACAATCACTGTCTCTTCTTGCCCTTGGTAGTTCATCCACGGCTGGCTGATCCTGTCCTCTTTGATGCTGCTCTTCCTCTTTACCTACATATATCTCGGGTAAGTGGGAATGGTACAGGTAACCTGGCAGTTCAGGGCTCCTTTACCTCTTTGCAGAAAGTCCCCAACCTGAACAAGGAAAGGGATGTCTCCTCTTCTCCAAATGGAGGCTTTAGGATTGTTAGAACGAGGTAACTTTCTTTTTTAAAAAAACGGGAAAAAATGAAGTCTTTTATAGGCAATGCCTGATTTTACAGAGCCTACTGTGAAAAAATCACTGGGAGGTGATACTGTGAGCATGAAATGAACAGGCTGAACCTTGTGGTACAGAGGGAAGCAAGTGGAAAGGAACTTCATGTGCTGAGTTGCTTCTATGATTTGTCCTGCCTTTTTCTTAGACTACACTGTTTCAAGCTCATTGCCTTAGCTCCCAGCTCAGACCTTTAACTTGTGGGTGACACTTGGTAAGACTTTTCATGTTTAATTGCAAGCATCATACAGCTGGTGGGATGACAATTCCATGACTTTGCTGTAGACAGTCATGTAGCCGCAGGCCAATGTTCAGTTAAAACTTGAAATCCTGCCTGCTCAAACCCTTGGAATCACTGTTGAACTTGGGGCTAGGGTAGTGTGGTGCTTGTCTGCACACACAACGTGTCCATCTCGTGCAGGAAGAACAGAACTCAGAGCAGCAATTAGCCCCAGGGCACGTTCTTTCATGATTGAGAGCTGCTTCTATTGTGCTTCCTCTTGTTGTAGTTGGGTTCTTGTTTGTTTAACTACAGTTAGTAGATGCCTTACATGCCAGTTGCTTTTATTGCTTAGCTATATTTTCTTGTTGTATTCCAGTGAAGTATTGAAGACATACAACGTGGCCATGGATTACCCCACTCTGTTCTTAGTCATCTGGAATTTTGGAGCTGTTGGAATGATTTGCATCCACTGGAAAGGTCCCTTGCAGCTCCAGCAAGCATATCTCATTATGATCAGTGCTCTAATGGCATTGGTTTTCATTAAATATCTCCCTGAGTGGTCAGCATGGGTGATTCTAGGTGCAATCTCCATCTATGGTAAGTCTGGGTTGTGACTCTCAAGGTGTGGCTCCTGGAGAGGTCACTCTGAGGCAATCTCAGGACTGTGTATGTCATTCAGAAAACAACTTTATGGTGCTAACAGCTTTAGAAAGAGGCAAATGGGCAATTAGGTTGACTCTAGCTTGTCTCTTGCTAACTTGTTTGTGTAGGTAGTGTACTCCTACCAGGTCTTTCAAAGTGGATCACCAAGTCAGGGAAGTAATGAACCACACCTAAGTGCATGGTAGGGGTGGTTGGATTTTTATCAGTAGCACCTGATAGTCTTGCAGGTTTCATTTACTGTTATCGAGGGATCATAGATTTTGGTATGAGTTATAAGTTTCAAGAGAACCTGCAGAACAAGAGGGATCCAGGAAGTAACATTCAGATTGGGGCAGAGCTCTGATGGAGGAGAGAGAGTAGGCAAAAAGGTACTGGACCAAAGGCCTTCATTCATGTGAAACACAGAACCAAAGGTACGTAGCAATGGATTGTGGAACATGAACAAAGTACCTCCACTCCTCCTCTAATTAAATTTAACGCCTTGATGAAATGCTGTCACCTGCTTTCAAAGAAATAATGTGGTATTCACAAGAGGCTTTTTAAAGGATTAGCACAGTGAAAACTCTTATTATTACATTAAGGCTTGGAGATGGTATTTTAAGTGAACAGCATTTTCAGGGACTAGAACAGCTAGAATTATGCAAAGTGGGGGAAACTGCCATTCAGGAGATCATCCAGTTAATATTGATATATGTTATTTTGAGGGGAGAATGGCTTTTTAAAGATAAAGAACGTAAAATATACATGTTAGGTCAAGATAAAATTGCCTTGCCCTGTCTTTTTGCAGATCTGATGGCTGTTCTCTGTCCCAAGGGGCCACTCAGAATGCTGGTAGAAACTGCACAGGAGAGAAATGAGCCCATTTTCCCTGCATTAATATATTCCTGTGAGTAATATTAGATTGTTAATGTTTTTAGCCAGATTAAACTCTATTATTCTGTGTCAAATCAAAGAGCACTGTTTTAGTTACTTCCTTGCCCAGAGATTGGTACACATTTATATTCTGGAACAGACCATTTTAGAAGGCCTTGTTTATCAGTTACAATGGTGCCAACTCTAAATAGCCAAAGGAAGTCCACATTTGCCTTGTGAAGCTGAAATGTTCAGAAGATTTATCCTTTCATGAATACAGTGCAGAACATGCCCCTGTTTTCTGCATACAAAAACCTGTGTAAGGTGGGCAGTTGTGTTTGCAGAGTTCTGTGATTAGGTGATGCTCACTCAATAGCTTATTCCTTGTGCGTGCTCTTTACAGACACACTTTAAACATGTGATGAGGCTCCATTCATTCTGCAGTCCCCTCTCACCCTGTGTACTGTACAGATGGCAGTACTTAGAATATATTTGCTTTATTGTTCATTGTGTGGCTGCTTGCTTTGCAAAGGGCTCTACTCAAGTATTGCCCTGCAAACAAAATCACTCATTTCTTCCCTGGCTTTCTTGGGCTGTTTAACTACCATGCTGTTTGGTGCCCTTATCAACAAAGGTATGTAGGTGCTTAAGGTTGTCAGAAGACAGGACCCTCAATAATCATGGGACCTGGACTCAAGTGCTTCATGGACCTCAGTGACTTTTTATTTTATCACTCGTAAGATGAACGGGTATTTCCATTTTCAGTGCTAAGTTGAGGATGCCTACAACCTGATTGATTTGTTTTCCCAGCATTTAATGTTATATAAGTGCTTTTATCTTTTTCAAGCAGAGCCTCATTTGGCTTCAGCTGCCCTCCTTTTTACTGGAGATTGTTATACTGACCTGAGACAATCAAGATGAAGTCTCTCACATGCTTTAGTCAACAAACAAAGAGTTTCTCTAAAGGAGAATGCCATTCAGTAAATAACACTGAATGAAAAGTTCTTGTGCAGAACATCAGTGTCTCCACTGCAAGATCACATTCTGTGTCTCCCTCTAGATGCAAAAGCATCACCATTGCTGAGTTTGTAGTGGAAAAACAGGCACTGTGTTTGCTTTGGCTTATTTTGTTTAGTTTAGCTTCTATAAAAACAGAAAGACTGATACACACTTAAATAAACAGATAATTTGAGTTTCCTTCCACTGATTTTGGAATGGTTTGTGTTCCTTTTTAATTTAGGGATCCATCTCAAGAATAAACCCCCAAATATCCTTCAGTGTTACCGGAACCAAAACAGAAATAGCCAATATTTTGACACCATGGAACCAAAACAAAGAGGCAGAGAGCAAACTAGCACTTTGACCACTCCTGCATATCCCTCACTTGTGTGCTGTACCTTTAGTAGAACATGAGTAAGCAGTCTACTTATCTTTTGTACTACCATCATTTCCTGGGAAATTCTTTTCTTTGAAGAGCCAGAAAATGGGAAGAAAACAAAGGAGATGAGGAGCGTAGTTCTGGAATTTTGCTTTCCTTAGCCCACAGAGAAGATTATGCTGACTCTTAGCTATTTGTGCTCTGGGACTTTCTTGATTTCCTCCCACCTTGCCTTCTCAGTGCTTAGGGAAACCAGCTGAGTGTTTTAAAGGCATTTAAAAGGGCAAAGATTTGTATTTTTAGGGACAGCTAAATACATATTTCCTCTGAGCTATAGTGACCAGTGATTTACACAGCTGATTGCTTTCTCTCTTTCTTCTAGCTGCTATGATGTGGACAGTTGGAATGGCAAAGCCAGACACAGCAGCAAGAGGGCCAAGTCAGCAGACATGGGATGCAGGTTTGTTTGCATGTCCCTCTTCTATACAGAGCACTGTCCCACGAAAATAATGTGTATGTTTGAGACTGTAAGTAAACGCAGGCCCCTGAATCCTGACAGATGCATTTTTTTCAGTGTTATTACCTGCAGAACTTAGTGATGTTCAGAAACCTGCTGTTAGGACAGTTGCATTTCAGATATGACAGTACCATTTAATGTTAAAGCAATAAATGTATACAAAGGTTTAATAACTGAACATGCTGCTTATTTCAGGATAAAGCAGCCAACACACTAAGGAATGGCAGGGACACAATCCTGCTCTGAAACTGGGCACAGAGCAGGTGCAAACTACATGCTGAGTTGTACAGAATGCTTCTGCAGCAGCAGCAGCATCCAGTCAGAATGACATGGACTGGAGAGTTTGTGTCAGATAGAATCGTGTATCATAGACTGGCTGCTTCCAAAAGCACCACCAAAGGCTCTGACAGATGTGCTTTAACAGGGGGAAATTAAACCTGTGAACAATGAAATGTGTATGCTTTCTACATGTGAACACTCAGTTCCAATGTCAATGTGACTCAGGGCAGGACTTTTCTCATGAATGGCTGTCCTTTTAGTCATGTTTTTGTCATATGGCCAGTTAGGGAATACCTGAGGACCTCCACCCCAGAGGTATAACAATGTGGGAATGCATATTAACTTTACTTGGCTTTACTTGTCATTCTAGCCTGTGCAGAGCAATACTTAGGTCTGTGTACGTGCTTGCCTGTTAAGCCCGTTGAACTCCTGGGTGGCTGCCAAAGAAGCTGTGAACACATACCCGTCTGACTGTTTCAAATAATAACACACGTGTTTTCCTCAAAGCCACTAAATGTCTCTGCTTGAACTGGTCGTGATGATCACACCTCCAAGAAACAATGGGATTACCCATTCCAGGGCAGCTTCACTGAAGTGTGGATTTCATGCACTAAAACAAGTTCTAATGTAGCTACCTCTTGTGTTCCTTTTTTTTTGTCTGCTCTTCATGGCCTATTTTTACGGAACCAAGCTGAGGATGGGAGAGAACACCAGAGGAGCCCTTCACACACAGACTCTCAGATGTCAGAGACGAGGAGTCCTGTTCCATCCCGCCCCGTCACTTTAGAGGAGCTTGAGGAGGAGGAAAGTAAGGGAAGCTTTATACCTTGTGTTCAGTCTATTCAGAGGCTGGTATTGTTACTTTTTGTGATTAATGCTCTGTTGTCCAGTTTGGACTAATCACAGTCAATTTGAAGAATTGTGACTTGTTGAGCAACCAAAATTTTGAGTCTGACTTCTTGCTGCTGCAGAATCTGTTCTGGGAGTGTGGTTCCAGTGACATCTACTGGATATGTGTACAACTTGAACAGTTCCTTCTTCCCTTTGCCTCCTGTCCCTCTCCATCCTTCTGGTTCCTCAGCCAGGAGAGGGCCCAGGGAAGCGCCTCAGAGAATGAGGCTGAGCAAGAACAATTAGCAGAAGGCAGGGCTGGAAGTCTCAGCCTCCTTGGAAATGTGTGGGTCCACATTGGTTATCAGGACTAGGAATCTTCACCTGCTCTCCAGGGGGCAAGAATTTGTTCACAAGGAAGCAAAACAGGAAACTCAGAATTAATACTTGTTTTGTTTTTCCAATTCTTTCAGGGGGTGTGAAGCTGGGCCTTGGAGACTTCATATTTTACAGTGTGCTTGTTGGGAAAGCAGCTGCCACAGCCAGTGGAGACTGGAATACTACGCTTGCCTGCTTTGTAGCCATTCTTATAGTAAGTGAGCAGGCTTTTAAAAACTCTCTTATGTCCTGTTTTAGCACAGCAGTGTCGCCAGAAGTACCAGCAGCTGAGCACTGCTAAATCACTGCAGGTAACATGCGAGATATTTAGGATAAACCACCCAGTGCTCTGTCTATAAAGACAGGCTTTAAACAGCCACTGAAGCTGAAATAGACTGGTCAAGAGCAGAGCCAAGTGATGAAGGAGGTGAAACAGCCCCAGGGAAAACAGTTACAGCTGAACTGTTGGTCTGTTTGTTTCAGCGTTAAATGACTGGAGACTTCTATCAGCCACAAGAGTCAATATTACAAATGCCACATTGATTAGCAAGTCTAGTTGAAAAGGTTAACTCCCTAATGCTAAGGAGAGCAGCTAGTAAGAAGATGAAGATGTATCTTATTCTAGTATTTGAGCTGGAAAAAATGGAAAAGAAAGAGACTTAAATCCATAGAAATTATCAGTAAAAGCAGATGACAAACATTCTCTAATTGCTAAAGGAATTGGTCCTGCCAGAACTAATGACACACTGTCAAGCTTTCACCTAGGTAGAAAATGATTACTAGGCACATGCTGTTTAATCAGCATCCTTGTGGAAACTAACAAGAACAAGGGCAATGGCAGGATTTTTAGAATGTAGAAGAAAATCAATTATTGTGTCCTGCTTGGGCTGCTGTTTCCTCAATTAGATCCTAAGGATAGTGAAAGTGACTTTCACTTGTGAAGACTGTGGATCAAAAAGTACAAGAACTAGAAATGAGCTGCTTTAAAGTGTGTTGAGTGTAGCATGTCTACCCCACAAGTCAGAGAAACCTACAGTATCACCTACCTCCATATCCTGGGGTCCAGCACTGGGGAAATGTTCTTGCTTGTCTGTCCATGAGGCCAAATGCCCCATTCTATGTCTTTTATGGTGCTGTTAAAATTTGTTCTGTCTCCTTTTGCAGTTTCATAATCTAGCTGCTGTGTGACTTTCTTGTGCCCAAAAATGTCCCTTCAGCGTCCCAGCAGTAAGCATGTTTTTAAAGGTAGATGTGAACTAAGGAGCAGGTGTAGGCCAGGTATGTTTGCTGAGAGTAAAAGAACAGAGCCACAGGCTCAGGTGGGTTGTAAACAAACTTGCAGCCCAGAAACACTTAAAAAATGTATTAAAAAATCCTGTCTGCTGATCTTTAGCTAGTGTGTATTTTTGAAGCCTAGTGTCTCTGAAGTTTTGTCATCATGGAGGAATTAAAAAGAGCTTTGATAAGAGAAAGAATTAATATCTAAATGCACTTAGCCATACCATCTATCCAAAATATACAAGAACTTCCACACATGTTCCAAAAACCAGATCTTGGCCTCCTATCCACGTAAAACCAGAACTCACCTATTATAGTAAGCAATCCAGTCAAAAGAACAGCTGTAGATATTTCGTTTGGCTTGGTTAATTTTGTTTTTACCCCAAGAGACCTTGTAAACTGGGAAGATGTTACAAGTATGTGCTGCTGTGTATTAAAGTCTTTCAGTGAAACTCCTGTCTCTGCAGTTGACAAGTAGTTAACTGCTTTTGTCTGCTGAATCAGTACATCATATATAATGGCTCAGAACAAAAAGCAAAATAATCTGTAAATAAGTTAACTTCTTGGGGTCAGCTGTATGTCAGCATTAGGTGTTTATACCACTTTCTCAGCAGAGAGCTGTGCTCAAGATTGCTGAGGAAAAACCTGGCCGACTTGTGTGGAAGATGAAGCTGTGGGCAAATATACATCATACCACTGGTAGCTCAGGGAGGCTCCAGTGCTGAACAGTGCATATAGCTTATTATCTGTACGTTGGGCTGCTGGTGACAGATATATTTCTGATCATCTTACCATATCTTCTTGTGTTTTTTATTCTCTCTGGCAGGGTTTATGCTTAACACTTTTATTACTGGCTGTTTTTAAGAAGGCACTGCCTGCTCTTCCCATCTCCATCACCTTTGGCTTGATCTTTTACTTCTCGACAGACAACCTTGTGCGACCATTCATGGACACCCTGGCCTCCCACCAGCTATATATTTAGAAGATGTGGGAATTAGAGGATTCTTTTTCAAGCTTTGTTTTGAAGTATGGTACACTGTTTGGAGTAGGTCATAAAGTTTTTACACTTAGTGCCATATATTTGTAAGGAAAACACTAATTCTGTGACATGCTGTGTACTAAAAATCTAATAGTTATATGTTAAACTGAGATTTTTCACAGGATTCTTGGTGGAAAGCCTGGCTCCTTACTGATGTCAGAGTGTTACTTTTATGTTATTTGATGTTCACAGTGGCTGTTGTGAGCACAGAAACCTGTATGTAGCATGGAACACTGGAGAGGTGAGGGGTCTGATCTGATCTTCCAGAAGCTAAGGTGTTTTAGCCCTGGAATTGCAGTCAAGTTTAACTGTGCTGTGGAATTTCTGAGTCTTCATACATTTAAGTGTTGTGCAAGTAATTAGAAAGGCACAGGAGGCAGCATGCACAGAACAGAGCAGCATGTGAGCATTAGAGGAGTGAGGCTGCACTTCCTGAGTTGGCTGCTGTGCACACAACGTCTGTTGAAATCGCCCCAAATGCCTATTTATTCTGACCTTAGTTAGACATAGTGAACCATGATGGATCTAGACAGGGTGTCAGTGGTGGGATGTTGAAGATCAGGCTTCTGGCTCTGCGGGCATCCTCCACTGCAGCAAACAGCTGATGGAGCCAGGGCTGTCTGTTCCAGCACATCAGATCCTCAGCGTGGGAAAACAGATACTTTCTGCTCTCTCCTCCCAGCATTTTATTTTTTTAAAAATATTTTTCTGGGTCCATACTGCAATCCTCAAATTACCCTAAGGTGGACATGACTGAACAACTCCAGTAAATCAGACCTGTTACTCATTGTGTGTGTTTCTGGTCTCTTTTCTGTGCATTCTTGTAGCTACTCTAAAGGAGGAATTACCTTCCCTTTATGAAGATGTCACCTCTTACACTGACTGAGACTTGGTTTACCTAGGTTTTTGTACTGTTTAAAGATTATTTTTTTAAATTACAAATTTTAAAATAGCTATTTACTGTCAAAGGGATTCTTTTGGAAATATCCTGTCATAGTTCTTATTAAAATATTGAGGTGCAAACATTATTCTTCTGTTACACTACTTCTAGGAATAGTTGAACCCTTAAGTGAGTTCATTAAAAAAATCCCAGTGCTTGATGCTGGTAAAAATACATAGGTTTGACTGAACTTTTGTTTTCTCCACCTTTGAATGTAATTTTAGTTCTACTCTGAGAGCCAGTTTTTTAGTAATAGCCAAGTTCTGTGATTTTTTTCCTTTCCCGTTTACTGGAATGTTTGTTATGCAAACATGCTTTGTTTTCTTTGACAGCTGATCAATGTCAGAATATGTAACATTATACAAGATTTTTGTGATAATGCAATGTCAGTGAGAGATGTAGAATTTCATCTCTGAAAAAACTTTTTAGATAAGGCTTTGAATTACACATTTTTAATGTAGTACCTTTTTCTAATATCAAGCTAATCTACTTTGATATTTAACAAGGACATCATGCAGGTGATTCAAACTAATTTTTAAGAAGTACGTAAGGGTTTTTATGAGTTGCGTGTGTGTCTCAGTCTGGACAATAAGTAATTTTTGCTCTTTGTTAGTTTTCTGTCTTCATTTCTTATATTTGCAAAGTTTGGATTTAACAGCTGCAGACAGTTAACCATTACTAAAAGATTATTTCCTTTGGAAATGTAAATCTGTTTGCCGATTTTTAAGGTTTGTGTGAGAGTTGTTTTTTCTCATTGTTTGTTTGTGTTTGTTCTTTTTAACTAAAACAGTTATGGGGCCAAATTGAGTTGCAATCACTGGCAAACATGATTTTACTTTTTGCATTGCATGCTGTAGAGAGGATGTGAAATATTTGTATGCACTGGAAGAAAAATCCTGCTTGGCTTATCGGGGTTGTAGCATATTGTTAGAAACAATTTATTTCTATGAAAGCAGAGTTGATACTTGAAGGAAACTGGGAGGCAAACCTACAAATGTTGAAAGATCACTACTGGAATTGGTCTTTATTTTCTGCAGATACCTGCTTGCCCAAGATTGGCCTTTAATTGAGCAATTCTGCAGACCTTTCAAAAATTGTCATTTAAAAGGTAACTGAGCAAGAGATTCTGTCAGTGCAACAGAATGTATTGTCCTGGTGAGTGATAATGTGTATACTGGAGTGGTTATAATTGTGTACAAGTTCATATGTATTTACTACAAATATATATATGTGTGTTTGTGTGTATATACACACATACATGCAAATTTTAAAATGACATTGAGTGATTTCTCATCTCTTTGGACATTTTCACCTGTGCCTAAAGTGAAGTTTTGCTTGTGGTGTTAATGTTGTGCAGCATGGCCTAAGCTGTGAAAGTGGAGAGGGCAGGATTTACTCTACTTACTAGTTGGCTGCTGCGTGAGATACTGACTCAGTGACCTGGCAACTTGGAATGAGCAAAGTGCTTGTCTGTCTGTTGTGTTCACTCACCAGTTTCAACTTGCTGCATGCTCTGAACTGCAGTCTCTTTCACCCTGAAGAAATCCTGATACTCCTACTGATGTGCATCCCTGGGAAAGCACAGCTGTTAGGTAGGCTGGGGTGACACCCTTCTTGATGGGTGTCAACATCACCTGTACAGCCTGAAGTCCTATAGGAGCTGCCATATGTTGGCATTTTCCGACATGATCCTGGTCACACTCACTCCGCCTCTCCAGTCTAAAATGAGTGTTTCATTGCATCTAGTCTCAAATATAGCTTGGGCATACACCAATCTTTAAGATGAAGTACATGAACAGAAATGTAGTGGTGAGCCTGCCTAATGCAAGCCCCCAGTGAAGCTTTTCATTGGTGGGAGATACATGGCCTCCCTGCAGCATTTAGTGCCTTTGTTAGAAGTGTGTGCAATTCAACCAGTTTGGCCTTGTCACCCTCTGAGCACAGAGTTGCTACTTGTGCTTGTTGCTGTGTTTCCTCTTGCCTCCAAAAGCAACTTCATTGTTGCTTTTGGTTTTGATTGTTCTGGGATTGTTGTTTAAAGTGTCTGCAGTGTGTCAAAGACTGGAGACGTGCTCTGCCTGCAGAGGGTGCACAGGAAGCAGCAGTCATAAAGAAAGTATAAGAAACATGACACACCTTGCAGAACCATGCAGTTTGCATTGGATACTCAAGGTCTCATTCATAAAACCTAACTTTAGGCCCTTAAGAGAAGGCCCTCAGAAGTTAATCTGTGCTAGAAATGTTCCCACATTTGCAGTATGAGGTATTTCAGAAAGACCTTTATATAAACACTGCTGAAGCTGTGCCAATGAGGGTTAGTAGATACAGCAAGGTCAGAGCACCTGTACACTACAATCAAAAAGGAGCAGTGGTCTGCTCTCCCATACCTCCTTTGCACTGTTCCTAGTAGAGTCTTCTCCATGGGGCAGTTGGATGAAGTTAGATGGCCCATCTCTCTGAGCAAATGGCACTTGCTAATGGACTCTGGTGAAGAATAGCTCAAGGTCCACTGTCCTCACAAAATTTAGTTGGAGTTCTTCCTGTTACTCCCAAAACAGTAAATTTCTCTGCTTTGTTCTTGCATTTGTAGGTACTTCCAGTCAGACTGTGTTTGCTTTCCTATTCCTTGTAACTTGGGTTTTGGTTTAAATTGAATATATAGCTATTTTCCTTTGTTTCCCTCAGTCCCTGGGCTCCATTTCTGTATTAGAGATGCTCCTTGGCAGCCACGGGAGGGCAGTAGGTCTATGTGGAGAAGTACCAGCCATTTTAAAGTACTCTGCTCTGTGCCCCTTGTTTTTCAGTGAGGCTGAAGGCCCTGGAGTTTCCCTTGTGGCAGGAAAAAAGTAGGCACCCCACACCCCAACACGGCTGCAGTTTTGGCGCAGCACAGGAGAGACTTTCAGTAAGAATGAGCTCATGCTGTACCAGAATCCCTTTAAAAACAGCTGGTTTCAGTGTGATGCCGTGTTCAGCACTGCATCGCCAGGTGAGGTGCTGCTGTTACACAGCACACTCCATTTTGTTGGGGTTTCCCTTTCTTGATTTTCTTTTTTTAATAAAGCATTTAGCTCTAGTTTCAGTCCTAAAAACCCCAAGCATAAGTCAGTGGCTCCTCCAGACATTGCTAAATTCCATTTATTAAATAAATAAAGATTCTCTGAGCATCCTCAAGAAGGAAAGGAATAATTATACTTACTGATTTGTCATTCTTCCTCGCACTTGCAGTCTCCTGTTCTATCTCAGTAGGTCTTGCTAATCTGGGGAAGGGGAGAAGAAAATGCAGCTGTCATTTCAGGTCTTGGCAGTGAGAAATCTAAGGCTGGGTTTGATCATGTTGAGTGCGCCTTTGAGCAACATGGTCTAGTCAGAGGTATCCCTGCCGAGGACAGGGGGTTGGAACTAAACAGTCTTTAAGGTCCCTTCTAACACAAACCATCCTATGATTCTCTGTTGTTTGTGCCTTGAGGAGAACTAGGGCGGGGTATCTAATTTTCTTGAACTCAGTTGTTTTATAAGCCTGGACAAATGTAGTACCTTTGCCATAACTTCTACTACACTATTTGTATGCCCCCTAATACACTGTTGCATTGCTTGTTGAATTTATCCTGCTTCCCCTGCCCCCAGTAAGGTAAAGTGATGTGAGCTGTTCCTAATTCTACAAATGAGAATCGGAGCAAGAGAGTAAATGCTGGGTTTAAGCTTGGTTACTTAAGAAAGATCTGCCCACATCAGATCAGGGCATCAAAAATCATCAAACAAGTTATTACCATTTTTTTCACTTATTCCTTTGTTGCAGGTTTGCTATCACCCATCTTTTCCCACCTTAAATTCAAGACATTTGCCCTGAGCACTGACGGAGTTAACTAAATGTGAACTGTTATCTTCTTCGTGCAACACATGTTTGACAGGTGCCCAAGAGCAGAGTTTGGGAGGTGTCAGTGCTCAGCACTATTTGTGGCTCAGTATTAAAAAGATATAAATAGAGACTTTGAAGTGGAACTAGCTGAACTCCTTGATATAGAAACCTGAGACAGGTACAGGGCCAAGTAGTTAGAATGGAAGTTTTCCAAAACTGGGAACTGTTCAAGCCCTACCAAATGCAGCCTGAGCTAAGTGACAGCTCCCATAGGCAAACTCAGGATTAGGTCTGTGCAGAAATAAATGCCATGAAACCTGGCACTCCTGGACTTCCCTTGCAGAAGAGGGCGAAGTAGGAAAGGCATTAGGCCTATTTTCTCCTGTATCATTAGTTTCTGTGATTTCAAGACCTTGCTCACCTGGTATAAAACACGAGTAACTCCACAGCTAATTTGCATTTACGCAGACCAGGAACAATGTAAAAAGTGTGAGAGCAAGTGGAGAAAACTGATCCAACCTTTTTAACTTATGCCATGCCATCTGCAATCTTTACAAAGCTATATATAAGCAATTAAAATTCTCCCTGACTTCATAGAGCTGCATCTATTTATCTGAACCTTCCTTCAAAACTGGTGTAAGACAAGCAAGATCCCTAGAGCTGAAGGTAGGTATTCAGGATTATTTTAAAAGCTACCTATCCTATGTACCAACAGATAGTTAGTAGTAATCAAATCCCAGTAGCATTAGCAGAATTGTTCTAATAGGAATGTCTTATCCCTTTTTCATGCCAGAAAAGACATGCCCTCTCTGTAAGCCCCTACCAAATACAGACTTTGTGATATTCTGTGAAGTTCAAATTTGAGCTATTTTTGTTCTCCAAATATTGTGATATTGTCTTCCAGAGTGTTCTGTGCAGGTTTCAAAAGGCATGAAAACTGTTAAACCTCCTTCTTTAATAAGGAAAAAAAACCCCTGATTTCTGTCCCTATGTGATTTGTGTGGGCATGCTAAGAAAAAAATAGCCAACACACTAAATAATTTCAGAAAACTCATCATGCTGCCAATTCAAACTCCAGGTTGTACAGAAAAGTAATGGAGGAGTGGGGTGCTGGCTTCTCTAACCAGGCTTGTTATGGCAGTGCAGCTATAGCTTAAAAGACTTAGGATGGGAAAATGAGGGCTAGCAGGGGACATAAAACAGTACCAAAGGCACTTCGGATGTAAAGGGTTAAGGCACCTTCTCTGCTACCATTGTGTGTGCACACGCTGTTTAATGCTGTCATGAAACAGGAGCGCTGCTGCAGAGAACAGTGAGAACATCTGCATTTCAGGAAAGGAACATTTCCTATGCTGTGAAAACAAGCCAGCAGTTAAACTGAAGCCACAGTTGCTGAAATGTGTGGAGTGGATGGTGCAGGATGTAGTCACTGTCCAGGCTTCATTAGATGCTTCATCTAGTGGGGTTACTGAAGGAAAGGGTCATCTTTGTGCTCCCACCTTGGCTCCTCTAGGCTAGGAATCTTCTCAGAAGCATCTGGGAGCGTATGAGAGAGTGAACCTGCAGTGTAGGTTCTCATCACTGCTGTGTTTGAAGGCAAGCCCTTTTCCCTCTGTGTGGATACAGAGCATGTTGAAATGACTCTGCTTTGCTTCCACTGAGGCTTTCCAAACATTTCTTTAGGCACTGGGCTTCATGAGCACGACAGAGCAAAAGAATGCCATTAGCCCTGTTTTACAGATAGGAGTTGAATAATTTGCCCAGAGTGAAATGAAGGGCTTAACCTGGATGTCTGGATCTTCTCTCCATCAGTCATTCCTTCCAAAGGTTTTTAAACTGTTGGTGTCTCCCTCTTAGCTGCACTCAGATTACGTGTCGGTCAGGATGTTCTGCCACCAAAGGGTCTCTGTCCATGTATGCAGACACTGGTAGACACCAGAGGTTAGACTATGCAGTCCTTCTCAAGCAGCATCTAGTATTGAATTGATAGCCACAGCAAAGCAGGGAAAGGGCCAGCCTCCAAAGGTAGCAATGATCCTGCTTTCCCCTATGCTGGTTTTGGCTTTTGGTTTTTGAAACCACAACATCCCCCTGAACTGACTGCTAGAAGTACCTGTCTGTGAATCACCTTCAGGCAAGTGGATGGAAGTTATGCGTTTGTCCATTTGCCACACAGGCACTCAGAAACACCCTCAGCTTTCCCTGTCTCCCTCCCACACCTTGCTGTGTTTTGGAACAGTGAGGCAAGATGCCAGGAAGCCAAAACAAGTACTGGCTTTCAGGACAGCGAAAGAAAACACGGTGTCCTGGGGTTGATTCCAGGCTTGGGCAAGGTGGCTCGTTGCTCTTCAGCTGTGAGACGTGGCAATAGTGTGCCAAAAGCTGGGGGCAACAGCTGAGTTTGGCAGCCACTTTACCATTAAACAGCAGAACAAACTGATGACTAGTGTTAGTTCCAGTAAAGTGTTCAGAAATAACCGTTTCTCCCATGCTCTCTGGCTCCAGCCCACCTTCCCGTTTTGAAGAACTCTGCCCAAACTGTTTCAGATAACCTGTCTGTCCTTCACAAGAGGCTCAAGTGGCTAAATGCAATCAAAGGACTTGCTTTTGTTTGCCTAGCTTCAAAATTAAGTTGCCACGTTTGCCCAGGGGGTGAATGGCTTTGCTAGTTATAATCCGTAAAGTGAATCCTGGCTGGAAGCTACAAAGAACTGAGACTTTCCACGCTGTCTGTACAGGATTGATTGAGGTACATGTAAACAATCAGGTGCCAAAGGGAGAGAGCAAAACACCAAACTATGCAAGTGAACGCAATTTACAATGAGCAGAAACAAGTGATCTGTCTAGCCCAGAGATAAAGAAGAATTACAGACTGAATAATGTTTAACTGAGTCTCACAGATCTGGGGAGAAATAGAAATACCATATTCTCAAGGCACACAACTGCTAATCAGACTGCTGCACTCTTCATCTCATCCAAAATAGCTTTGTTCAACATCCATAAAAAGCACTGTTGTGCAACAGAATTTGAACAAGCCGGCCTGATATTGTGCCTGTTTTACTACATTAATTGGTAAGGTGGCGGGGCAAAGGTGCCTCTCCTTGCCCTGCACTGTCCCGCATACTATCCAAAGACAAGGACTGGTATCCCTTTCTACCATTTAGTGGTTCTATCTGCAGCCTCTCCACCTGGTACTGTCCTTCTCTTAATATACTCCACCCCCACGGGCTTGTCTCCAATTTTCCAAAGCCCCCAGTGCCCACTTGGCACCCATGTGGTAAAATTCGGAGGGAACTGTGGGTGGCGTGATGCACAGCCAAGCATGGCGTGGTGGTTGGTGTACGTGTGGTGTTCTGCACAGCCTTTTCTGGCATTCTTCTGTCAGTGATGATCATGGTATAGCTTGGGCTTGTTGTGGCTTGTTACCACCTCACCTAGAGAATAATGCCTAGTGTTGCTTTCTTTTGTAATCCAAAGAGAGAAAGAAAAAATCCATATGCCCATATGCAAATTTCTAGTTGTGAGAACATAATTGCAACCCTTTTTTTGCCCCAGCTTGAAAGAAAATCATGTTATTCAGCACACTGAGCATATGTGTGTGTGGAGGCCAGGGGCAAACCCTGATGAAAGATAATGAGGCTGTGATCTGCTTCACATCCCTGAGAAGAGAAATCCTGAAGAGTACCATCTAAAATGCCTGAAAAGTAGACTTGCTATCTTTTCTCCAAATAATTAGGCCTAGTCCCACCTCCTATTAAGAGTTCAGTCCTATGTAGTCAATGCCCTGGAGCAATACAGCATGAGCCAGAAACCCCCTGTCCAGAGTCACTGCAGCCTGTTCAGGATAGATAATAGCAGCAGCAAAGAAACGCTTGAGTCCTAAGGTTTGCTACAAGGGCCTCTCAGGCTCTTCCCCACAGAGATAATAAATCATGCCCATGGTTCGACATCCTTCATCCTTCTTTCCCCAAAGCAGCCCCTCTCTGGCTGACATGGAAAGGAGGGAGGTGTAATTAGGGGCATGGAGAGGGCAAGGCTAAACATAGGGGGCAAAGGGAAGATTTTTTGTGTCTTCTTCCCCCTTCTTTTTTTTTCAATTAGGGGACAAGGTAGCCCTTCAGCAGTCCTCTCCCTTCCACAGAACCTGACAGCCACCTCTGCTCACCTCCTTCCAGCCAGGGGTCTCAGAGCCCTCCAGCACCCCACTGGCATTCCCTGCCCTCTCCAGCTGTGCAAAGCAAGACTGCTCACTGAAAGCTTCAGAAAGAAAATCTGGGTAGAAATCATGAAATTTCTCTCTGGTGACCAGTGACAGGACCCGAGGGAATGGTATGAAGCCGTGCCATGGGAGGTTTTGGCTAGATACTAGAAAAAAGTTGTTCACCCAGAGGGTGGTTGGGTACTGAACAGGTTCCCCAGGGAAGCAGTCACAGCACCAAGCCTGACAGATTTCAAAAGGCATTTGGACAACACTCTCAGGCACATGGTGTGATTGTTGGGGCTGTCCTGTGCAGGGCCAGGAGTTAGACTAGATGATCCTTGCCCTTTCAACTCAGGATATTCTATGATTCTATGAATACCTCTCCTGCTCCCTGCACTGAGTCTTCCTCTTGGACAGAAAACATTCATCTCTTTCTGACAGCATTAAATCATCTTAAATTGTTAACTGAAATGGAGCCTTGTCTCTGTCTCTTTGCACTGAGGGCAGAGAGAAAAGAACAAGTGCAATGAATGAATGAGTCCTTTGGGATGAAAATACACAGTTCAGAAATCAGAGCAGTCCTAAGCATTACAAAAATAGCCCATCATTTGGATCCTATGATGATACTGCATGTGCATCTACCGCTGACTGAGTCAGAGAGATCTCATTTCTCTTTGAGAGCTGTTGCTCTCATCCTTGGCCATAAAGCCATATAAATAACATATGGTACAAACCGCGTCACTGAAACCTGCCAAAGTTTTGAAATACCTACAAGCTAACTACTAAAGCCAAGCCACCTGTCCAGTGACTTCCACTTGAGTTGTTCCAGTTCATCATCCCTATATTATTATGTTGATGGAACATCATAAATCTACGTAGTCAGAGACATTCCATCTGCCCTTAAGAAATTACCCTCTGAAGAAGTTGAGTGAACTCAAGGCAAAACCACTCAAGAGGTAGCTTATCTGAGCCTCAGCAGCTACTTGAAGAAGGTCTGAGGAAAATAGTTCCAGAGCAGCTTTTGCTTTGTGTTTAGCAGTACGAATATGGGAAAAGGATGGTGACGTATCTTACAGAATCCTAGAATCATTAAGGTTGGAAAAGACCTCCAAGTTCATAGAGTTCAACCATCTATATTGTGGTTGGAGAAACAGCTTGGGCCTTCCTATGCTAGAGAATTTCTGAATGTTCTCTGAACAGCCTGGATACGTGTCAACCTAATTACATGATCAATCGCTGCTTAACTGAGGCTCTTTTTTTTCTGCAGCTTAGTAGTCTGCCTACTAATTGCCTGTTGCAATAGTGCCCTTCTTACTGCAGGGCCCAAAGATCCTTCCAGGCTGTAGTTCTCTAACTTTTTTATGTTTGTAGAAGTTTAGCAATTCTGGCTCATTCCTTCCCATGTTCTCTACGGAAACTCATCCCACTTTGTACAAGGCTTTAAGAAAACCAACTTTCACCGGGTTCTTCAGTCACATCAGCACTGGCAGAGGTTTATTTGGGTGTTCCCTGGCACCCAGTAAACCATGAGCCGCTTGTTGGTAAGTGAACAGACTCCTCTCAGAGAACATTGAACAGGAAGGCAATCCCACCCAAAGGCTAACAGTGATCCCACTGGAAGTCACAGCCAGAGAGCCCTTCTTGCTGCTCCCACCCCAGACCCACAGCAGATCTGTTTATGCACCTCCTGAAAATGCACGATAAACCCCTTCATTACATACATATCAACAAGCAATATGAGCTGGAGATATGATGGCACAGCTAAAGCATTTGCTATGGAGTTAGGACTTTCAGCTGCTACATCAAGCTTTTCCACTGACCTCAGGTGAAGTACTGACCTCTCTCTGTCTTGCAAAATTAGGATATTGGGAGAATTAAATAGTCTTCAACAAACCACTTTAACATCTGTAGGGAGAAGGCTCTGCAGTAATATGACTTCCACACTAGTTAAATTATAACTGTTATAATTTAAATTTATTAAAATTTCCATTATATTTATATATATTATGAAGGTAGCTATATCATTAGAGTATTTATAGCTTTATTGTAATTCATATTACTATAATCAAATTTATCATGCTTTTGTTATAACTTAATAAAAGATTGAGTTATATAATCCTCATAGCTGTAAAATTCTTGCTAGAAATATTCACAGAAATGTCTCTGGATAAGGCAGTACCCTGAAATTTGATTGAATGGAACACTACTGAACAAGCTGTCAGAAGCAAATGACAGCTGTACTGCCAAAGATGTGTTGTGGCTGATTTCTTAATAATGTTCATTTCTTGTTCTTGTAGGCAATTAAGAAACTCCTTAAAGTCTAAGAACTTGCTTTTTCACAGGACTGCTCTGGCTTGCTCTGAAAATTCAGATGTGCAATGCACACACCTGAAAAAAAGAGTGCAGGTATATAACACAAAAATTACATGAGATTTAGACACTGACGCAAAAACTTTTAACCTGCAACAACCTCATTTTGCTGTCACATCACACTGGAGGCACTAAACCATCAATGGATGCCAATGTTTAGGTATTTACATAAAAGTTTCATAGAATCATAGAATGGTTTGGGTTGGAAGGGACCGTAAAGTTTGTCTAGTTTCAATCTGCCTGACATGGGCAGGGACACCTTTCACTAGATCAGGTTGCTCAGAGCTCCATCCAGCCTGGCCTTGAACACCTCCAGGGATGAGGCACTCACAGCTTCTCTGGGGAACCTGTGCCAGTGCCTCACCATACTCACACTTTAGAGAATTTTTTCCTAATATCTAATCTAAACCTACTCTCTTTTAGTTCAAATCTGTTTGCCTTCTCCTGTCACAACAGGCCCTTGTAAAATGGACCTCTCCATAGGGACTAGGTTTCTTCCCTCTCTCCTGCTTGGAAGGGCTTTATCTGTTAAGTGTTTGCACAGCACATTTGGCAGATCAGCTCCTGCACAAGCTCTGATGGTTCATTCAATGCACGGATGAAGCAGGTGTCACTGCTGTTTTACCTACAGTCCTTTAGTGAAGGGCACACAACCAGAGTGAGCACCCTGGCCTGATCCCCACAAGATTCATGTTCATGTCTCCTGCATCTGAACAAGGAAAATTTGCACAGATTTTTGCACAGGTCAGACTGTGTATTTCTCCTGGATTTGAAGGGGATGCAGGACCACTCCATTCTCAATTCCTCTTTCTGAGCTTTCCCATTGTGTACAGCATAAAAATAAATCATATGAATAATAATATGAATAAGGCTGGAGAGAGAAGGCAAGAGCATGCATTATGATTAGTGTCCCATTGTGAGGGTGGGGTGCTGTAAGTCCTCACAAGCAGAGAGGGAACCTGAATTCTAACACCCCAAAGCCCACAGGAACAGCCAAAAAAGCTGTTACATAAACCATTGATACCCTTCCTGAAGAAAAGAATGACTCCCTGGGCTATTTTTCAAGTACAGCACTCTGCCCCTTCTTTTTGCCAGGGTTAAGGATCTAAATCTTATAATTGGTAGTACTAAGCCATACAAAATATTGACATTTTTAATCTTTTACCATTTTTCTCCAGTTTACAGGGAGATCCCACATGGCTTCTGCCATGGAACAGCTCTTCCAGCACTTCACATACACCATGTTTGACTTTTTATTTAATATTGTGGACAAAGTTAGGCAACCATCCCCACAAAAATTAGCCTCTGGATTCTTGATTGTGAGTCCTGGGTGTCCTGCCCCTGTTCCTCTCAAGAACTAAAAAGTAACAAAGAGGGACATATGCTATCTGCTCCCAGCAGCTTCTGAACAGCTTTCAGTCTTACCTCTTTGCACTCCAAACTGGGTGAGAAAACAGACACTTCTCTCTTCCGTAAGTGTAGAAAGAGCTACCCTTGAGCTCAAGTTCAATAGGTCCTTTAAGGCTGCAGAAAGCCTGGCAACAGAAAGTGTGATGCAAATTGAACAGCAGTGGCAGAAATACCCAATGGTTTACCATGTGTGAAAAAAGGGAACCAGCCAGGCCTGTCTTTGAAAGATGGAGAGAGTTTTATCCTGTACTTGTTCTGCCTACATCCCGAACTACGATGGCGTGCTCATGCAGGAACCCTCAGGTTCTCCGTGCTCAGCACAGTGAGTAACACATATTTCACAATTAAAGCCGAGCTGATGCAAGCAAGGTGATGTTACACAGAAACTGAGCACTGACATCCAAATTCAGTACAGGAGTAGATAAAAGTGTGTCATTAAAAATGAGATCTGAAACGTCTCTCTTTCCAGATGAGGATAAAGATCATCTTTCTTGTAGAGAAAACAGCATGAAATTAACCACAAATAGAACAGTTAATTCATGTGCATTTCTGGAGGGGTCAGTATGGAAATTAAGAAAACACGGCATTTTTTGGAACAAAATTTTTCAAGGCTGGTATCTTATTGCAGCAATATTTTTGCATCATACACGTTGAGTCTCCATCCCCTTATCAAACACCAAAGTGTCATGTTTGGCCTTTCCATTTCAGATATATCATGTCTATACACAGCCCATGTGTCCAGCGTTTAATTCTATGTCTTCCCCTGGGAACTGGTTTTTTCCATCTTTCAAATTCAAATCTAGGCTTTCTAGTCCTGACCGAGGCTTGCTTCTAATCGGATAATGTCTGGCTGATGTGTTTTCCCAAATTTATTTGTAGCTGTCTGTCCAGTGCTTTACAGAGACCTCCTCATGGCTTACCTGGGAAGCTGAGTGAGGCTTGGGTGGGCAGCATATATTTTTATTTTTATAAAAACAAAAAAATGAAGAAATATAGGTAATATTTAATATTTGAACAATATTTAGTGTATTCATAGATACCACTCAAATCAGCTTTGATATAAGCAGTGGGAGATAATAATTATCAGAGGGGGGCAAGTTTGGCACTAACAGCTTGGCAGTAATATTCACCAACATATTCTGTATGGTTAAACCCCTATAATAAACTCTTAGAGCAGTCCATTTATCCAGTTTGCTTCTTCACAAATCCTACTAACTTAGATACAGGTCCTTCCATGTGGATTTAAATGCTCAATTCAAATTAGTAGCAAGCTGAAAAGGTTGGCCAAAGCAAGCAACTGACAGTGCTGAAATTAAAGCTCGGGCCTGTGTGTTGGTCACTCCTGTAAGTTATGCTACAGCTAGAGAAGAATTATGAATCCTGTTTGGTTTAGGAAGACTGATTTAATCTCCAAACCTCATCCAAATGTACTTCTGCACTGACGCAGCCGTGTAGCAAATGCACCATAAAGAATGTATTGTTGTTTTTCAGACAGGAAAGTTGCTGACAGAGGCAGGCGCTCACCCGAGCATCCAGACAGGCACAGGGCTGGCTGTGGCTGCGAGCCCCCTGCAGCCCCTGCGAGGCGGGCACCGCCGGTAGGAGACAGCGCGCTGGTTTTATTCCCAGCAGTTCCCACCGCCTGCGTGAGCGGCACCACGCGCGGGCTGAAGCTCTGAAACACCACACCAACAAAGGGTTCTCGGACATGGGGACGGAGCTGCTCCCGTTGCCTGGCACCTCCCTGGAGCCTGCGGGGTGAGGGGGTTCTGCCCGTCTCCTCACGTAGATGCAGTGGGGCTGCCGGGCCGTGCTGGGCAGCGACACCCGCTCCCTGCCAGGCCCACCCAAGGCGCGGCACCCCCCCCTCAGCCCCGCCAGCCGGGACCGCGGCGGGACACGGCCACCGCCGGCTGCCCCCGCCGCCAGCCCGGGTGGAGCCGGCCCCGGCCCCCGCCCCGCTCGCAGCACACGCTCCTCACGCCTCGCCCCCGCTCCCCCGCCCGTCCCCTCATCCTCCTCCTCCCGCCGCCGCCGCACGGACCTCACGGGCCTCACGTCCCCTGCCGCTGCCGCAGCCGCCGCGCGCGCCGCGCCGCGCACGCCCGAGCCCGACGGCCATTGGCTGGGGCTGCGGGGCCGCTCGGGCTCCGCCAATGGGAGGGCGGCGGGGGCGGGGCGCGCGGCTGGGGGCGGGGACGGCGGCGTAAACAGGCGCGCGGGGCCCGGCGGCACGCGCTGAGCGCTGGGGGCGGCGCGGGACGGAGCCCGACCGGGCCGGGCACGGCGAGGAAGGGCAAGGCAAGGCCGGGCAAGGCAAGGCAAGGCCAGGCAAGGCCGGGCAAGGCAGGGCGGCTGTGCCGGGCACGGGATACGGGAAGGGGCGGCGGAGCACCCGGTAGTGCCAGGCCCGTGCCTCGGCAG
>JAWWTY010000106.1:8448895-8477700 GCA_035222235.1 Margarornis squamiger
GTAGTGCCAGGCCCGTGCCTCGGCAGTGCTCGTTGCCCCGGCGCGATGCGGCGGAGCGGCGCGGGAAGGGGTGGCGGCGGCGGGGGCGGCCGCGGCCCCTCGGGCCGGGGGTGGGTCGGGCTCGGTCCGGGGCCCGGCGGGAGGTCCGTGTGCGGGGCCCGGCGGGCGGGCCGGCCGTGGCGGCGGCGGGGCTGCGGGGGCTCCCGGCGGCGCGGCCTCCCCCCTGCCCTTGGCCAGCGCAGCGGGCATAGCCGGGCCGGCGCGTCCCGCCTCCTGCCCCGGAGCGCGGAGTGCAGCCCCGGAGCGCCCGGGGCAGGGCGTGGGATCCGCCGTTCCGCCCCGCAGGGTGGCAGGCACCTCGCAAGGGCAGCGCGGGAGGGAGCGCAGAGGCCGCGCTGCTTTGCGGGCTGCTCCGCCCGCTGCTCCCCGCCGCTCGGAGCCCTCTGTGCCGCTGGTTGAAGATGGGTGTGCAAGCAAGCTGCTGCCTCTTCTGAGCTTTGCTGGTGGCTGAAATGGGGGGCAAAAAACCCCAGTGAGACCCCTGGCTTTGGTAAGGTGCTTGAGGAAGTAATCATAGTTTTTAAGGCTTGTAGCGTCTTTGTATAAGGCGAGCAAGAATTTATTGGGGGGTACTTAGTTTTAAACACACACCGAGCAAACTACCTATAAATAACTACAGAACCAAAAGTTTGGCTTATATAATGCCGTTTTTGTGATTGTTGACCATTCTGATTTCTGCAGGACCATATTGTAAGAAATAACAGGAATATAGCTGGGGAACTTCTCTGTATTCCCCCCATGCAATGATAATCCAAACTTTGTGGTCAGTGTTATGAAAAATAAAAGACTTAGAAAGCTACTCTCAATAAAAATGAAGCAGATTTTTTTAAATTTGGTGTTTAGGCAAAGAAAAATGTGAAAGGAAATTAAAGTTTTTGTTTCAATAACTGAAAGTATGGTTTTCCTAAAAAGAATTAACCTACCAATTTCTGCATTTCTTTTTCTGAGTTGCTTGTCTTTAAATTCCGTTGGTTTACTGAACTAGGGTGTATTCATTGAGCAAAATAATTCTTAGCACTTGGTGCAGGATAGTGGCCAAATTCAATTGTAGCTTGGTAAAAGACTTCAGAAGGGATTAAGAAATTCTTCCGTGTTACAGGCTGAATGCAGATTGGTGTTTAAGAGAATATCGGTGATTTTGCACTTATTTCTCTGCCATGCAGTAAGAACTCCCCTATATTATCAGAAGGAGTTTAGCTGCAGTTCACGTGAACTGCAACTAGCAAGAGCAAGCAAGAATCTGCTTGCTCTTAGACCAGGAGGCTTATTTTTGTATTTTGTAAGTGTTTTTTCATTGCTGTTAGTTAGCAGTGACTTTGATAATCTTGAATAAGGTATGCTTAGAATAAACAATTTTATATTGTCCAGTCTTACTCAAGATCTGCTGTGCTTTGGCAGAGTATCCCTTTTAATAATGGTGTGATCAGTAGGAGAAAAGGCCAGATGTGGAGAATTCCTTCATGGGTTTACCATGTGAGTGTTTCACACTTGTTTCACTGCTGCCAGGGAGAACTCTGTGCTGTGCAATGCAGCTCTGGTTAATTCATTTGTGATAGTTAACACAAGTTAATAATAGCTCATTGCATCCATGTGGCAGGAACAGAACTTTTTTTGGCTTCAGGTCTGCCAGTAGTCCTTTTACAGGCAGGTAGTGGTCTTTTGTTTCACGCCCTGTTTGTCAGGCTGTATTATTTTTCTGGAAACTGAGAGGGACAAGGGACAGCAGCTGCATTCCTGCTTCTTAATTTTTAATGCTAAACTGGTCACTTGCTTACAGAGTGTTTTTGTAGGTAAAGGTTGGCTTGTTCTTACAGTCTGTATTTTTTTAACAAGGATGCCAGGGATGGATTGTGCCTCAGGGTCTTTTATCTTGTGGGTCGGTGTGTGTGGTATAAGTTGATTGATCCAGGTGGCTTGCTGAATGAATCTCAGGACATGGCTTGATGCACGAATAAGCATTTCTCTTTTACCTTAAGTCTCTCTGTACTGATGGGTGAACATAAGTAGGACTTGATGTCCTCCTTAGGATGGAGGTAGTGAGTCTGAAGCAGTATTTAGAACCATATCTCCTGTATGTATGTAGATCTTCTGGTTTTCTCTCTCTAAAACTGCTTAAGAAAGAATTCTGGAAGAGGAGGCTTTTTAGCTTATGGAGCTGTATGTTCTGGAATGGAGCATCTATAGGAGAAGAGGATCTGCTCTTTCAGCCTGTTTTATAAAAGTGCTTAAAGTGTTGCCTGTGCTCCACGTCCCTGCTTTCCTTTAGGACCTGAAGAAAATAAGTTACTTGCATGTGGAGCTAAAATGCAAGCTGAGAGTAAAGCACGGTAGTTTGAGGGTATGCATTCAATCATGGTCTGCTTTCCCACTCAGCAGTGAAGGCTTATTTTATAGGCATGTGTGTATCTTTATATTCAGTTTTTTATCTTTAGCTTCTTCATTTTTTAGATGCCACTTGTTTTGCTCCCCTCCCTTGCCCCTCTCCCATACAGTAGATGGCAAAATTGAACTAATTAAGCTGATGACAAAGACCACAAGTTTTGCCCTTTCTTTGCACAGTTGTGTTTCTGCACTTTATTTTAATGGTATTTTAATGGCTTTTGTGTTTTGTCAGTCAGTAGACGTGTAGAACTAAATGAAGCATGATAAGTTCCCAGCTATTCAGTATCTGAAATGTTCTGTGTGGTTCATGCAGCATAGAAAATGATCTTACTTGCTCTGAAATACTTAAATGTCAATCTGTGGAGCTGGCTTTTAGAAACTTTACAGGTTCATATGTCTGCTTTAACAAGTCTATGTGCATGTACAGAGGTAAAAAATAGGTGTTTTTTTTTCTGGATGTGCTGAACAAACGTACTATAAAATGACTTCAGGTAGTGTTCTGAAATGTCACAGCTCTGCTACTGTCTGAATTGTGCCACTTGGGAGTATTAAATCCTCATCATGGTCAAAGTGCTCATCAAGGGAATAGTTAGGACTAGGGAAGAAATGGAAGGAAGAATTACTGGGCAGTAAACTGCAAGTGGATTGTTTTGTGTAGAGAACTCTTCTGAAATTGGTAAGCCTACAATTTTATATCATATAGCAAAGCTTTGTGGAGCATGGCCATTCAGAATTCACTCTGGGAGTTTGGGAATTTTCAAGGATACCTATGTAAGCTGAAAAAAGCTTAGGCTTTTCTAGTTTGGAAAGGCAATATGTTTGTGTTATATAGAATGTGATTTTATAAACATTATACAGTAGAGAGGATAAACAGATTCTGTATCAGTATGAGAGCTTGCAGGTTAGGCTTAGTTCTAAGTTACAAGAAATAGAGAGGTCATTGCTCTTATTTACCCTAGTGTCAAAAGTACCTGTGTAAGTAGAAACTGACAGAAATAACTCATCTCTGTCAGAACTCTAATGCAGGAGCTGTAGATTCTGATAGACCGTGTTTCTCTTCAGCACAGAGATCAGTTTATGTCTTCTTGAAGTAGTCTTTTTTTTTTTTTTTTTGCCTGTGGTCCTCTTGCTCTGTCCTATTTTTCTGCTTCATGCAGGGAAGTTTTGGCACAGCCAGGAAAAAGAAGCTCCCACAGCTAGGGTGCTGGTATGTTAGGGGACTATGAATAGACTAGGATGTGTTGTAAGTTGCTAAATTGGAACTTTACCCTAGCTTTCAGGACAAGGTTGGAAGCTGTGGATCCATAGGGACGTGCATGCCTGCAGGATCGATAGTGGGAGGCTGCAGTGTTTGACCGGCTGCTCACAGGGCTGACAGAAGGGTTACGCTCACCGTGTGAGCAGAGCATGTGTGTTTGGCACATGGACACCTGTGGGGGTGCAACTTACTGACTTCACAACGTGGTGACTTGGGACACAGTGTGAAGGGTCTGTCCTGGTGTACACAAAGGATATAAGCGAAATTCTTACACCCGAGGAAGACAAATGTACAGCAGAGTTACAGGGTGTATCTGGTTTTCCAGAAGCTTACAATTAGAAAGGTGCTGACTGGAAACCAATTCTTCTGTGACATTAAAACATTTAGAGATGACTGTTAACAAATATACCATTAAGGAGGTCAGCAAACCAGCTCTAAATCCTTGTTGTTTTTTTTTCTGTAGGGGTGGATACTTAAAGGATACTTAGGGATAGGCTGTGTGCTGTCAGTATACCCTGGTGAGCACTGATTCTGTTCCCAATCCCATCCCTGACACGTGGTGTAACTTTGGGTAGATGTTTTGTTCTTTTCCCTCTAAAGCAGAGAACTGTGATACCAGTCCCCTTTGATTACCTTTTGAGGTCCGTGACTGAAGAGTGATATGTGTTTAAATGCAAGAGGAAGAGCCGCAATTTTCTCAAGAATTTTGCTTTAACTAGTGGTGTATTTGAGTCTAAAGGAATCTGCACTTGTTTGTGAGGCATAGAGCTTTATCGGTTTCCAAGTCCTAAACTGGAGTCATTGTGCTTTCAGAAAGTCAAGACTTCCAATAAAAACAATTGCAACATAACAGTGTATGCCAAAAAAATTAGCTGCAAATTGATAACCTCCCTAATTTATGCTTTATATTCTAGTTCAGAGTTTGAGACCAATGGGAAGCTTAACACTGCAGAGCTGTGCATCAGGCAGGGACTGGCTCCCTGTGCATCAGAGGGGGCTGAGCTTTGGTTGGTCTCTTCTACTGTAAGTGGTGAAGTGACTGAGAGGATAGAGCTGCTCCACAGATCTTGGGAGGGAGGCATTTGTAATGTTCAGTTTTTGTTTGAAGCACAATGTTTGGATTTAATCAGCACAGAGTTTTGGTGTAACCTTTTTTATAAATACTGCTTGGTAGAGTTGTTCCATATGGATATGGGGGATTTGTCTTTTAAAGTGATGCTGTATGTTAACACTGACAGAGGGATGACTTGGAACTAGTGAACTGTACTTTTCTGTAAACTTGCTGTATACCCAAAGGTATAGATTCAGCTTGTAGTAGTTCTCTTTCTTAAGTATGTGCTTCCAGTATTGCATCTGCCAGAATCTCATATCAATCTGTGTGCTTGGAGGTAGTGCTCCATTTTGATTTTTATATACTATTATTCTTATTGGTGGATGAACTGTCTATGTGCATGAGAAGTAACCTTAATCATAGAATTTATCAGGATTATTTATGTGAGTAAAGTCATACTTGTGCTTGCAGCTTTTGAGCTATGTAGAGGGTGCAGTGCAATGCACTTCTAAGCGCTGCCCACTGCATAAACAGAAAAACCCTCCTTTTTTTTCTTGTCCCCTTATTCTATCTCCTTTTCCTGTTGGTAACATAAGTAATACAAAGATTGCATGTTGGGTATAAATACAGCTCCAGATTGAAATATTTTCGCAGTAGTCCAAACCTTTTTGCCTTGCAAATGAAGTAAAGGAAGCTTTTTTGGTTCTCCAACTGCAAATACTTAATTCCCAGCAGCAGACACAGACCATGTTCTTGGGGAAAAGTGAGCAAAGCAGCAGCCTTAAAATCACAGCAATTGAGTTGGATCTACCTCAGCGTAATGGGAAACGTGCATGCAGGACAGAATTTATTAGTGTATTGTGTCCAGGCATATCAGAGGTGATCTGTAATGAGGCCTGTAATGCACTCTCTCACTGGGATCTTAATTGTGGGTGAATTATTTCTAGACCCATGGCCAGGGAAGAAAGATACTCTATTAATTCCAGGCATGTGGACTGTGACTATGCGTTTGCATGTCCCCAGACATTGTCCAGAAAGACATAAATAGAGCTGTTTGTCCAGAGCATTCACTTTGCGTGGAGGTATCTGTGCCTAAAATAAAGCAGGCTGTGCTTACTTTTAAAGTATCCAGGCATTCTTTTCACTCTTATGTTGTGTGTCAAGCCATTTATGGGGAAAATTGGGTTTTGAACTAGCTGTCATTTGCCAAAAATGACTGCTAAGTCTTCTGAATTTTGATGGAAAAGATACATTTGTCTGCCAAGCAGTCCACTTTTATCAGTATGTGTACTGCTATTGTAGAGATTAGAGAGCAAACCAGTTCCGCCTGCCCTTCAGAGGTGTTTGTTTTGAATGGCATTGGCAAACTGCTTTGGGCAAGGGTGGTTTTGAAGCAGTTTACAGAGACTTGATGAATTCAGTTTAAAGAGGTTGGAGTGCAAGCCATGGGCCAGGACTCAAATACAGGGGTCCTTGGTTCTGTTGTAGGTCAGATCTTTAAATTAATTTCTTTTGGAGCTGCAGTGTGTGGAAGTTGTGGGAAGGGAGAGAGTTCAGGATAAGCAAGGTAGATTTGCAGTTCAATTTAAAGGATGATGGCAACTTCTTCCTTTTTAAAATGCAGGTTTTGTGCCCTGCATGGTTAAAATTTGGGTCAGCTGCAACCCAAGGAATCCAGCTAACGAAAATACTTCTAGGCAGGGATATGGAAATCTGCTATCAAAGGAACTGGTGGGGAGGTGTGTGATGGAACTGAAAAAGGCCATGAGTGAAAGGATCACATGAAAAGGTTGGTATGGTAACACATGTAAAAAGAAATGGAAAAAAAAAATCTGTGGAAGAACAGTCACAAAGCAACTTAATGAATAATACTTATTTTTAACTTAGTCTACTGTTAGTTTATGGCCATGGAACAATGTGCTGAGTACCTGGTCTTCTGTATCTCGTTTGTGGTGCTTATTATTTTTATTTCAGTATACTGTTGCCACACTCACTGTGATGGTGTGGGTGGTTATAACACTGATGCCAAGGTGATAGTCCTTGTTTAGATACAACTAAGATAACAGTGATTGTAACAGGATAACGGCAGGGGGGAGTTACAGAGGGTCTTTCTTCTTCCTGAAGCATGGTTTTTAATTACCTGTCTTACTATGTGTCCAGCCTACTGTTGTTCATTTTTGTTTCATTTATTTAAAATAAAAGTTGAAGATAAAGAAGGCTGCTAAAACTTTTGCAGTCTTGAAGGGGAATACTTTAAAAATGCTGGGGTTTTGTTTGGTCGTGGTTTTTTTTCTTTATTCAACAACAGATGAGGTGTTTGGGTGTTTAGCAAGCTGTTGATGGGAGAAGTAAGTCACTTAAACTGCAAGAGGCTGTGTTTTCATGAACAGAAAACTTTCAGAAATATTTCTGCTACTTCTGTATGATTAGAAGTCTCCTTGTGTTTAAACTTGGTCCATCCTATATCCTTGTATGTGCATATATGCACATGTATAACTATATATGAGTGAGGTTTTTGACTGTACAGGCATCTGGAAAAAAGTACATGGAGTCAGAAGCAGGTCTGTGTGTCTGTAGGAGCACGCTAGCACATGGAAAAAAGAAAAGGAATGAATGGAGGTTTTTAAAGCAAGACAAGTGTATGCTTTCATCTGTTGCCTGTTGTGAAGCTTTCCATTTCTGTTACTGGGCTCTGATACACCGCATGTTTGCCACACTTGCTTAAACCTTCAGTTCTATAACCTGTCATGTTGAAAAAGGGAGGAAACACTGCATTTAGTCACTATAGAGGATGGTGGCTTGTGAGGCAAATGGTTGTTGCACATAGAAGCATCCCAGCATTGATTTAGTTTTGCTGCTACAACAGGGCTCTAAATCAGGTGCAATGTTGGGAGATGATTTACCTACCAGTGTGGCTTGTAACCTGTACAAGCCCCTCTGCCCACCGTGCAGACCCTGCCTGGTGTCTGAGGACAGCTTGTCTTGAGCCTCCTCATGGTCATAGGTGTGGATGTTTTCCAGGGGTTCATTTGACTATGACAAATTTACTAAGCCAAAACTGTGACCCTGCCTATTTTTGGAAAATGGCTCATGGTTAACACTTGTCAACCCCCTTCAGCCCAGGTTAGAGGCCCTCTGACAGCTTGGGTAGACACGACTGACTTCTCTGTACTCCCTGGCCCCAGTGACCTACTTTGCCAGCACTAGATAATGAATCTGCAGGGAACAAGTCAAGTGTGATACAGACTTTGTACTCTTGCACTAATTCCATTTGAAACCACTCCCTAAATCTGTTTCTGATAGAGCTTGCTTACACTGTTTATTTATTGATTTAATGGGGGTATGAATAGAAGTTGCCTTAGGGGACAAAGAAACCCCTTTTCTGCTGTCTGCACTGGGTATTAACACAGTGTAGTGTTAGGGATAGTATCAGCCTTCTTGGAAGTGCATGTTTCCTCTGTCTCAGTATTTGTGTCTCTTGGCCTTGCTCGTGCTTATTGCTTTTCATTGAAGAAAAAAAGGTAGTTTTCCTAATTCTTGGTTATTTTTTGTGTGTAGTCTTTTACCTTCTTGATTAGCATATATTTTCATTCATGCTTTCCCCTTCTGGTTGTGATAACCAACCAATGTGGCCTGCTAAATGTAGGATCTACAGAACTAGACAATCTCGGATTTTTTCCACTTGAGGAAAATGCATCCAGTATCACTTCAGTTTTCATTGGACTTACTAGCTTCCACCTTCCTATTGCTTTAGGATGGGTACAGGCCGTATCTGAATGTTTTCTTGCTCCTGATGCCTTTTGCCATAGGATTAATCATTGCAGTACAGTTATATTTTTCCTCTGCTTTTTCCTGACCGTGCTTTGTTAAAGGTGAGGACTTGGTATTCAAAATATGAGGAACTGGAAGGAGATGGCTTGCAGCCACAATTTTGTTCAAAAACATGAGTAAAGTCTTGCTTCTGAAAATGTGTTCTTCCATTTCAGCCTTTATTTGCTGGTGACTGTCCTTGGATTTGATCTTTGAAGTCCTCCTTGAGCTATACCTTGCCTTTGTGCTTATACTGTGATTTCCATTTGGGTCTGTTAGCTGTGTGCTGAGGATTTGGAAATCATTGAAAACAAACTGGTTGCCTGTAACTTGTGTTTCCTACACAGAGGCCTGGGTTTCAGTAAGGTATAAATGACCTGTTAGAACAGCCTTTGGCACTGCTGTGTAGGAGCATGTTGCTGATGCTTCTGAGCTCACAAAGCACTTGCCTGGTACCTAGGTTCTAATAGCTGCTGTGCCTGGAAAATGGAGCTCATAACATGGAAATCAGAAGGATATTGGTAGGAATGTGCCTAATGCAGTTTCTAGCCAAATCTGTACAGGGTCCTCCTTGCTTGTTGATATATTTAGCAATGAAGGGTTGAGTGCACGTTATGCAATGTATGTTTTTCACTTGTGGTTGCATTAGCTTCCCTGAAATTTTGTTGGAAGATGAATTTTTTAAAAAAATGCAAATTTAGCGTATTGTGTCACTTCATGACAAGATCTTCAGCTGTTTGTGGGTGAAAGGAGGATATAGTTTTAGTATTGTTGGTTAGAAAGAATCCATGTTAAAAGTGGATGTTTTTGTGAGTGTTGTCTGAGTGTACATTGATCTGTATTGCATTACTTTTGTTGCCCTTTTTGGGAGGGAGGGAATGAGCTTTTTGCATTCAAGTTTTCCTGTGCTGCTAATACTTGTGGCCATAAAAGCACTTACTTCTTAGCAGTGGCAACCTTTGAATGGCTTCATTTCAGCTGGGACAGTGCTGGGTTCTTGGCTGGATTCTTTGCCTGGCTCTGAATTGCAAAGACTGCCTGCAAATGCTTCAAGTTAGATCCATGTGGAAATTTCCAGTGTGAAGATATAGGAGTAAAAAACCCACTTCCTTACCTGACAGGTAACTTTTGAGTTTAAAAGTGCATTATACAATGTTAAAACCAACTCCAGTGATTAATCTGTGGAGAAATTCTGGAGTAACACTTAACAGGTCTGGAACTCGTGGGTAGATTTTGTAAAGAGAACCGCAGAATAATGAAGAATGTGGGCTTGATTTTTATTTTTACAGCTAACCCCTTCGTTGTAAGCCCAGATTCATTGTAAGCACTTGACTGTCCTTCTAACACCACACCTAAAGCATGTAATATGTAACACTCCCTGGCTGCAGTGGTTGTTCCTGATTTTGATCACTGATTAAGTTGTGGAACAAATATCCCAGTAACCGGGCTTTACCCTGCATTTGGATAATAATGTGTCTCTGAAATTCGGCTGCAGTAATCCATGCATTTCCTGTGTGATTGCGGCAAAATTGTGTACTTAGCCAGAAATTTAGCTTTAGCAATCCGTTCTTCTCCTGCATGACTGTCTCACAAAGGTGTCTGCTGTTGCCAGGCTTTGTGTTCCCTGAAAAGGTAACTGGATCCAGTTGCTTGTGGTCTGCAGCTGCCATGTGTACTGTTGACTCAGGATCACTTGTACCATGTCAATGTATTAATGTTTACAGTTGAAGTGCATATGTGCTTGTTGACAGATTTTCTTCTAAAATGAATTGATACTCTGTACCTACCTAGGCAATAACGTAAATATTTGGCCTTAGACTAGTATTTGGTACCTATTGCAGCCAGAACACTTTTTTTTTTTTCTCCAAATCATTATAGAGAATGCTGTATGGGCAGGGTTGAACCTTATTCTACATCTTGTGCCAACTGCATGTACCAGTAAAGGTGGGAGGATATGCAACAGAGCTAGCCCTGGAACTGTGACCTGACTGTGCTTTAGAGATGTAGAAGATGAGTGAAATGAGCCAGTGAAAATCTCCATTGCAAAATGGTTTTGCACCTGGGTCACTCTTGGTTTTCTTTTACATGAACCACAGTGATGTGGGAGAGCTGGTATCCTGAGCCTGGTTCTAGGCTGAGGCAAAGGACTCGATGGAAATTACTCTTCTCGGACACTCTGTCGTGTATCCTACAGTGCCCAGTTTGTATTTAAAGACACTGAAATTGCACAGGCTGTTATGAATCTGAGATGGAGTGCCCCCTGAAAAAGAAGAGGGACTGAGTCAAAAATTGAGCACTTTGCAAATACTGTGGTAGGCAGGTGTTCTGAGCATGCTTAAGTTTCCAGTTAAAAGTAGCAGAGTGAGTTGAGGATGGAACAGACTACCTTTGGAGGACAGACAAAGCTTAGTCATTGGTGTGGGAGTGAAGAAATTTGGCTGTGTAAAATGAGCAGGCTCCAGGGCAGGAATGGAATGTGACAATGCACTTCATCAGTGCTATCAGGCTCCATGAACATGTTCCAGGGCCTTGTACTAATTAGAAGTTAAATGCTAATGTTTTTAATCCTGTTTGCACATCTGGAAGGAATCAAGAACATTTACGTGTCTTTGCTTTCCCTGGTCAGCAGTAACTTGGATATTTGTGTGGAGTTCTGGAAAGTTGTCCTAACTCATGAACACCTGTAAGGGGAGTTGTCTATTTGCCCGCTCATGTCAGCTCACTCACTGTCATTCAGGCTGTGGCCTGTGTCCTGTCCAAGCTGTAAGCAAGTTCCCACGGCAGCTGGCTGCCAAAGCGGAAAGAGACGTGTTGGGGATATGGTACTGGCTCTTAGGTGACTTGAAACTCATTGCAAACTTGCTCCTTGACATCTTGCCTCCCTGCCCCCTCTCTTTCTTTATCTTTCAGCACGGGAAGACATCAGTCATGGCGGGTGATGCCATCATGGTCGTGAGAGGCTTGACGAAGCTCAGTAAAGCAATCGTAGAAACCCAGGCAGGGCAGCTTCGGCAGGTGCTCCTTGGGGGCGATGCAGTTACCATTGCAAGGACTCTCCAGGCCGCTGCTGAGGAACAGTTCAGCTCTGCCCTGGGGAAAATGCAGGTAAGCAAAGCTCTTTGTGCACAGTCTAATCTGATACTTTGCTTTTCCTCCAGGTACTTTTTTGGTTTTGTTGTGTGAGTGATGAGGAGCTCTCATGGTGAATGAGAACGTAGCTCTCAAGTGCTGGATCGATAATACAAATATTGCAATGCTCTGAGAATTCTTTGGGATCTGTGATGTGCTGTAGGTGCTTAGACAAGAGTGGGAGGGGAATGTTACTGCAGAGTATTTCTGTTTCCATTACTGAGTGTTTAAGACATGCTGAAAATGAAAAATGTTCTGTTCACCTCATCATGTCAAAGATCAAGCTCTTGCTAGGACTGGCAAGCAGCTTTGTTATTAAAGCCTCCTTTAAACTTCAGGCATTGATTACTACTCCTTCACTAAGTGAATGAGCTCTTTAACAGTGCATTGGGTTTATCTCAGTGCTGCTTTCTTTTTTGGCAGAATTCATGTTTTTCAGGATGGCTCAGGGTCGGGTGTTTGCATGTTCATTACTTAACAGCACAGGCTGCATTTTTGGAAGTGGTTTTCAAATGAGGAATGTAATCAGCAGCTTCTGTCACCAGAGATGAGGATAGATTTACAAGATTTTCACATTTGCTGTGTTTCCATCTCTTAAAACATGGGACTTGTCTGAGCAACTTCTCTGTATTAAAAATTGTGATCCTTTATCCTCCTTTAGAAAGACAGTTTAGCTCAGATCATCTTTTTGAAGCAGAAACTAATGAATGAGGGTTTGATAGGGTTTTTTTTTTGCAAAGACCATAGACTATCATGGCAATCTATAGCTTCAATCCTAGAATCTGCTTTTGTGTTTTCCTGGTTCTTTTTCAGCTTGCAGTGGAACTAACTTGTGTGTTTGTTTATGGGCATAGTGCTTTGTCTTGGCATTGTCCTCCTTTTGCACCTGAGAGAGAGAGTTGATGTTCTCCTGTTTCTGTGCATGTTTCTCTGCACAAGAGAGGCCCCCTGAGCACACCTGCAGAACTCTGGCCCCACGTTCTGTAAATGAGTTGCAAGAGAAGCTGTTGCCAAAGCAGGGCTCTTTAAGAAATCTAAAGGTACTATGGTTTTTGTCTTGAAGAGGAAAGCTTTTGCATTGTGACAGGGTTTTAGTAGTATGACATGCTTTTAAAAATGTAAGTATGGAAGTAGAGAGGCCTTTCTGCTTGAAATCAGTGGTCAGTATTGTGGCCACAGTCCTCAGCTGTAAACATACTTCTCCTTGCTGCTGTGATGTTGAACTTCAAAATAGCATGAGACCTGCTGAATAACAGGAAAGACCAGGTTCTGTTTTTTGCTGCAGGGAAGGGAAATTTAATTAGTGTTTAGGAAAGAGCTTGAAATATGCTGCCTGCTGGCCTGACCACAGCAGGATTTAAACTCCTGTTGATTGCCTGTAATAGTCATCAGTTATTCCATGGTTATTGCCACTGCTGAGATAGGCAACTAGAATATGTCAAGTAAAAGGTAAATAGGAGATAATGCTCTGTTGTTGACTTTTATTTATTTATTTATTTCTATATTGAAAAGTGGTGATAAATATCTGGACCTAGTGGGGCAGCTTTTGCAGGTCAGGGCATAAGAGAGAAGACTGTCAGGAGAAGCTTGCCTTGAGCATTGCTGTGCCTGATGCTGCTATCCTTGCTTCAGGCACAGAATTTTATTTATTTTGGGATGACAACAGGCCCTGCTGTAGTTTAGGGTTGAATAATGAAATGTGTATTGCAGTTGGCTGTGAAATGCTGAGCTTACTCTGCCTGTAAATAGGTATCTGTTTTTGCTTTGGGTGGCTTTGGGCTTGAAATTGCTGATATTGCATGATTAGGGACAGGATGGGAGGAGAGAGCATGGTAAAGGGAAGAACTGAATGTTACAAGGTTTAGTTTTTTATTATCTGTCCTAAGTACATCTTACGTGATATTGCAGCTCCCATCACCTGTTGTTTCTGAGCAGTGTATTGCTTTAGTGAACTCCACATTTAGTGAACCTTCCTGGCAGCGAATGTAGAATAAGGCATCTCCAGGTATGGGTGTTTGAGAAGCTGTTAACTAATTTGATCCATCAGTGGAGTTAAAAGACTGCCAGGGATTCCAGGTGTCCCCAGTGTCTCCTTTTTCTTGTCTGTTATTGTGATTGTCTGCAGTGCCAGTGTCTCTACCAATTACTGTGGAGGCATGACAGACTAGCTGCATGCCTATCTCTGAGACTGGTAGGGGGCAGGTTTTAAGTTCTTTTCTAAAAGTATTTCTATTATTGTTTGCAGGAACTAGGCAAACAGCAGGAGAACTTTACTGACCTCAGTGAGGATTTTGGGAAAGACTATGACTTCTCAGCCCGAGAACCATCAGACGCTCCAATGGACTTCTCCAGTACCCCTAGCAAACCTCACGAACACAGCGGTGAAGGCCCTGCTTACTCTTACACAACAAATGGACCTTTTAGAAGTGTTGATGAGACTGGAGATTCTGGCATGCGTCAGAAGCCTTTCCCTCCCAAAATGGATGCAAGGTTATTTGGAGGAGTTAGGGACCCTGGAAATCCTTTTGCTGCTGCCTTTGGACAAAATAGGGCTTTTCACCAAGATCATTCCTCAGTTGGTGGGTTAACAGCTGAAGATATTGATAAAGCCAGACAGGCCAAAACAGGTTCAGAGCAGAAACCCTACAAACAGATGGTATGTTCTTTTAATTAAGGATTCTCAGCACTGTGGTTTCTATACTGGATTGCTCTTACTCACCTTCTCCTGGGTTTCTCTGATTTCCTCCTCTTCTGCTATTCCCTTTCATGGAGGAACAAGAGGGAAGTGTCAGTGCTTATTAGCTCTGATCTCTGTGATATTTGTTCTGTCAATAGCTTTTCAGGCCCTTTTCACACTTGCTCCTCTGTCAGATAATCTGATGTGAGAGGATGTTTAAAAAGCATACGTAGGGTTAGACTTCCATTTTGTATTAACAGGATCTCTCCTTTCATTCAATGGATTGTGAGGACTTGTAATACATAAATTACATATTTATTGATATATGTTACAGCAGAACTCACAGTGGAGATACTTGCCATCTGCTCTGACCTCCTGCCTCCTTCCCCAAATCCATTTTCAGATGCCACTGTGGGTGTACTCTGCTTCTGGTGCTCCAGCTGTTGTGCATGGGCAAATGGTCTACAGTACTGAGAACCTGATAACCTTCCACACACTCCATGTGTGGAAGGGAGTTTGGCTTAGCATTGTGCAGCTTCTCTAAGTTCACAATATAAGGGTTGCTGAGCTGAAAGTAAAAATGGAGTTTCCAAACATGATTGTCAGCCCTTCTATCTTTCCCATCCTCTTGACTGCTCCTCTACTTAGAGTGTGTTTCAGTTTAGAGTGTGTCTGTTCTGCACTGTACTCACTTGCAAATCAACAGATACAAGGTTTCTGTAGCATAGAGTTGTTCAAGTGCTCTGAGTTGTGCTTTGACTTTGCAGGTATCTGACCATGTGCCCAGTTAATCTGTGGATTTCTTGTTTTGTTTTCCTTTCCCCCTCTCTCTGCTGCAGCTCAGTGAGCGGGCCCGGGAGAGGAAGGTTCCTGTCACCAGGATTGGGCGGCTTGCCAACTTTGGAGGTCAGTTTGCACACCCATGTTGGCCATGTCACTGCCCTTGCACATACTAGTTAAGGGCTGACTGTGACAGTGTTCCTGCTGAGCCATTGGGTGGTTCTGTGTTCTGGTTAAGTTTACTATAGGAAGGTACTTTCCCACAAAGAGCTGGTTAGCTCAGGGCTTGATTGGGGCTTTTCCATTACTCTTAGGAGTGTAGGGCAGACGATTTGGGAGTGCACAGTACAGCTGCACATCTTCATGGTAACACAACTGTGCTGTTTTAATGACATTGAGGTGCAGGTTGTTCCCCAGCCTGTACAAAATACCCTGGTCCTGCACATGTAATTTCACTTTATTGAGGAAACTCTCTTCCAAGTCCTTACAGTATGTGGTTACTGTCAAGCAGAGACAGCTGGAGCAGCTGTTATTTTAAATAATCTTTATCAACATTATCCTTGTTATTCCTCTGAACATTGGTTAAATATAAAACATATCCTTTCGGTGTTGTTTTTTGAGGGTGGGGAGATGATAATATTCAAGGTTTGGTTTACTTAGCCCTTGCTTGTAAACTGTCTTCTCCCAGGAAAGATGTAAATTTGGAGCTTGTAAGATCAAGCTAGCTGAAACCTAAGTGAATTTTACTTGCAGAATGGGGCTTACTATGTCAAAAAGCAGCTAAATATCTTCAGAAATATTAACAGGTGGTGCCTATCTAATGTCTTATATCCAAAGCCATTGAAGGACTTAACATATTCCTGAGAAAAAGGGAACTATCACAGTATGGCAGGTGGAAAGATGAACACAGCTAGTCTTACTTAGCTAGTCATTAGATGAGTAGTCTCTTTGTTGGGTTTTTTTTGTGACTAATATTTTGAGATGATAGCAGCCTATTTAGGTTGTGAATACTCCTGTGATTCTCTTCCACAAAATTTGGTAGAGAAGCACATATACAAAGTGGACATCCTTGTGTTACAGATCCCAGAAGAAAGAAAAATAACCTGTCAAATGTAATTCAAATCAACTATTATAAAAAAAATAGCCCAATTATTCTTTCTTTGTGTGTCCCTTTGTCAGAGTAGTATGCACACTAGGAGGAGCTGGGGGCAGGGACTGATTCTATGCAGTGCAGGAATAAACAGCAAGTTACTTTCATGATAACATAAGTTTTTTATGCTTGTCAGATCTCTTTAACATTGTAGTTCATTGTAGGCACTGGCTTCACAGCATGCTTAGTATTCAGAAGCAGGATTCATGATCCGCTTTTTGGAGTAACAAGGCATCACTTTAAAACTCCCTTGTTCTTAAGTTCTAGTAGCATACAGGTCTCTGTTCTAATATAGCCTTGAATTTTATGAAAAGTGTCACAATACTTTTTAACTGTCATCTTCTGAATTCATCTGTTGCTGCTTGCTGACAGCTGGTGGATGTGAAGTGGCAGATGACCAAATTTTCTGTGAACTTTTGGTTCCAGTGCTGCTGCTTTATGCTCCAGCTTTTGGCACCCAAGGCTGTTGCATGAAGGAAGGCTGACTCATGCTTCTAGGGGAAGTATAACTAACTACCTGTCTTCTCATAACCTGAAGGTAAAAACCAAAACAAATAGCCCCATCAAACCAAAACCACAGAGGGAGAGTAAGAAGGAAAGAGATTGTTTATAAGCAGCAGCTCCAGACATATCTCTGTGTTATTTTTTTTTTATTTTGGTCTTGCTCTTCTCCAGTTGTCTGCTTTATATGATTAAAATTGCTAGCAAGGCAGAGCTATTGCTTTCAAAGTACTTTTGGGGGGAAACTGTGGTACAAAAAGGGTGTTCAGATACTCTGGGCTCTGCAACCTCTTGTTAGCATTCGCTGTTTCTTTCCTTCTGAATTTTTACTTGCAACAGCAAAGAGAAATAATACAGTCAGTACAGTGGCTTAACAAATAACAGATGTGGTCTATAGGTAGTTTTTTTTCAGTTTAAGATATCCTTTGGTAATGTTTTGGGAGTTCTAAAAGGGCATGCAGTAAAAGGACAAGGGGTAGATGCTTTAAACTGAAGAGCGCAGGTTTAAATTAGTTGTTAGGAAGAACTTCTTTACTGTGAGGGTGGCGAGGCACTGAAATAGGTTGCCCAGAGAAGCTGTGAATGCTTCATCCCTGGAAGTGTTCAAGGCCATGTTGGATGAGGAAGACTGGGAAGACAACTGCATTTCCAGTGAGGAGCAGCTCCTGTTTGCTATTTGCTCCAAGTTTAGTGTGTTGGGTTTTTTTCTTGAGAGATCCAGTGCAGTAGTGAAACCCTGTCAGCCAAGTTCAAGTGTGGCTTTTCCTGACTGGCTGTTACCTGATAAGAAATGTTCTATTCAAATTGCGTTTTTATTAGGCCTTTTACTTACATGTAATACTGAGCTTATGTTTCTCTGTGATCAGCACAAGATCCTCTATTGAACTCCTTTGTCCTTTATATGTATTTTTGTCTGCTTCTTGCAGCAGCTGGAGTGACTGCTGCTAGATGTATTTATAGTACTAAATATCATCCTTGATTTTTATTTATTTTTTCTTCCCAGGATTTTAATGGACAAAACAGATTTTTCTGCAGTTTTTTGTTCCATGCTTGTTTTGTAGACTGATGGGTCATCATTTCCACCCACAGAGTTCTTGATCTCTTCTTTATTTCCATTCTCCCTTCCTGGTGTTATTTTACTTTCCTAAGCCGTTCCCGTCTTCCTTAATCATTCCTGGTTTCTAAGTTTATTATTTTAATGATATAATAAGATCATTTTGCAATAAAGAAAATTCAGGGAAGTCTAGACCTAATGTGATTTTAACAATTTTGAAAACAAAAGAAAAAAGGTAGCCTCTTGAAGTATATTAGTACAGTATATACAGGACTGGCAACTGCAGGATTCAGATTGTCACATGAGTGACAAGTGTGTCTGTATTGGGTTTGCTTGGCAAGGTTTTGGCTGCAGGGGTGGCTTCTTTGAGAAGCTGTAAGAAACTTTCCCCATAGATGGCTCCAAGACAGACCTGCTGCTGGCCAAGGCTGAGCCCATCAGCAATGGTGGTAGCACCTCTGCAATAACATAGTTAAGAAAGGGAAGAAACCTGCACAGTTGCAGCTGGAGAGAGGAGTGAGAGAAACAACTCTGCAGACACCAAGGTCAGAGAGGAAGACAGGGGAGGAGGTGCTCCAGGTGCCAGAGCAGAGATTCCCCTGCAGCCCGTGGTGAAGACCCATGGTGAAGCAGCTGTGCCTCTGCAGCCCATATGGAGGACCTCAGTGGAGCAGAGACCCACCTGCAGTTTGTGGAGGAACCCATGCTGCAGGAGGTGGATGCCTGAAGAAAGCTGTGACCTCGTGGGAAGCTCATGCTGGAGCAGGCTCCTGGCAGGACTTGTGACCCTGTTGGGGGCCCACGCTGGAGCAGCCTGTTCCTGAAGGACTGCACCCTGTGGAAGGGGCCTTTGCTGGGGCAATTTGTCAAGAACTGCAGCCTGTGGAAAGGACTTACATTGGAGAAATTTCTGGAGGATTTTCTCCTATGGAAGGGACTCCATGCTGAAGGAGGGGAAGAGTGTGAGGAGTCCTCTCCCTGAGGAGGAAGGAGTGGCAGAGACAACATGTGGTGAACTAATTGCAACCCCCATCTCTGTCCCCTGATGCGGCTGGGGAGGGGAGGGAGGTAGAAAACTCAGGAGTAAAGTTAAGCCCAAGAAGAAGGGAGGGGCGGAGGAAAGGTGTTTTACTATTCAATATTTATTTCTCACTACCCTACTCTGATTTGTTTGGTTATAAATTCCCGAAGTCGAGTCTGTTTTGCCTGTGATGGTGACTGTTGAGTGATCTCCCTGTCCTTGATCACCCATGAGCCTTTCATTATATTTTCCCTCTCCCCTGTCCAGCTGAGGAGCTGGCAGTGTGTACTGTATGGTGCTTGCACTGTTCTGTGTGACTGAAACCAGGGCACAGGCTGCTCCAGGTGAGGGAAGGTCTTGCCCTCTCCTGGGCATGGCAGGCTGAGCAGAGTGATAACAGCCCATTCAGCCTCCTATTTGTTTTGTTGTATCAGTTGCTGAGCCAAGAGGATTTGTCCTGAAGAAAACTGGCTCTGATCATCTCTTGGTGGCCTTGGTTTGAAGTGTAATGGATGCTGGAGGTGCCTGGAAAATGTCTGAAGAGCCACTCTGCTGGTATAGAACCAAGTGGCATTTTCCAGACCTGAAATAATCTGTCTGCATAAAGTGCAAAATGAAGCAGAATGACTTTCTAGAGGTGCTTAGGTATATTATTTTTCAGGGTACTGAACCATGTCTGTTCAGCAATGTTGAAAACTGTCCCAAAGTGATTAATCTTGGAGGCAACACACGTCTTGCAGACAAGGAAAATGAAGGACAACAGGAGTGCCTTGTGCAGAGTCATTAGACTAGTGGCCCAGAGGAGAAGAATGCTTTTGTACAGCCATGCAGGTTCTTTGAAGGGATGACTTGTTCCTGGTAACTTTGTCAGTATGTGGTGGGTTGACCTTGACTGGCAACTAAGTCCCATGTAGCATGAAGGAATAGGAAGAGCAAAAGGGAGAAAACCTGGGAGTTGAGATAAAGATAGTTTAAACAGGTGAAACAAAGAAAGCTCCACGTGCAAGCAAAGCAATGAGGAGTTCATCTGCTACTCCCTATTGGCAGGCAGATGTCCAGCCACTTCCTGGGAAGCAGGACCTCAGCATCTGTAGTGATTACTTGGGAAGGCAAACACCATAACCCCAAATGCCCACCCTTTAATCTTCCTTTTCCTGAGATTTTACTGCTGAGCATGATGTTATATGGCATGCATATCCCTTTGGATTTGGATCAGCTCTCCTGGATGTGCCCTCCCAGCCTCTTGTCCACACCCAGCCTGCTTTTTGCAGGGGCAGAGTGGGAAAAAGAAAAAGCCTTGATGCTGTGCAAACACTGTCCATCAAGAGCCAAAACATTGGTGTGTTATCAACACTTTTAGTTACAAATCCAGCATCCAAGGCAATAAAGACTGCTGTGAAGAAAATTAACTCCTTTGTCAGCCTGCCCCAGTTACTTGTGTTCAAATAATGCATGCCTAGATCATGGCCTTTCAGATGGGTGGGTGTGTGAAAGAGGCCTGGGAAACAAATTAGTGTTGTGACTCTGAACCATCCTGTGCAGCACTTGCTTTTTGAGCCCTAGAGTGTTAGTCTGGTCTGTAGGATAAGGAAGGGTGAAGTTTTCCACAATTCCAGAAGTGGGGCTGTAATTGTCTGGTGGGAGGAATAACTCAATGGAAGATGAGAGTCACCTTGTTCATGCCCAGGCTTCCTAACTAACATGAGATAAGCTCAGTTGGTATGAGCATGGAGCTAATAACACCAAGGTTGTGGGTTTGATGCCTGTATGGGCCATTCACTTAACTGCTGGACTTGCTGATCCTTGTGGGTCCCTTCCAATTCAGAATATGCTGTGCTGTGACTTGAGTCTACAAAACGTGTGCCATGTGTTTCCTCCTGCACATGTGCAAAATACTGTGTGCTGATCAACTCTGCTCCCTTCATTGTACTGTGTTCCCTGGTTGTTTTACTTGGGAAGCTGTCCCATAGTGCCTCAAGAAGGGCTTGGGGTGCTTGGAAAATGGGTACATCTGGTACTGCCAGCAGTGTGGGAGTATGGCATGGCAGGATGCACCACTGCTGAGGAGGTATGAAGGAGCATCATCTGTTCTGGTTGGCAGTGTCATTTATTATCCAGAAAAATAAATATTTTGAGATTGGGAAGGCAGTGAGACCTTTGGTAGTATGGATTACTGCATGATTAGATCTGTGCCTCATTTAATCTTCAGTGGCTTTGGTCTGGTTAGTGGAGGCAGATAAGGCTACTTTTGTAGCAGTAGCTTAACCTGTGGCTGTGAATCAGCACCCTGGAATTCACTGCTTGCCAGAGAGGTAGTGCATGTGGAATGCTTGTGTTTTGTCTTCTGGTCTTAGTGTTGCTGTGCAGGATTACTCTCCAGCCCAGCTCCTTGGAATTGCAGGTTACAACACTACTAAGGTGAGCCTCAGGAAGAACACGTTTCTGTTCATCATAGTCAATGAGTACTGGAAACAGCAGACAGCTAGTGAGCATGAATAAACTGAGTGCTTAGAAAGGGTTGCAGAGCCTTAAACTCCGCTGGTGGTGGGTGAGAGAGATTCTATTCTTTCCTGAGAATTGTACTTTGAGAACCATGTTTGTGAGATTTTTATTTTTTTTTTCCCTTCTTCTAAACTCCACCATTTGAGTTTACAGCAGGACCTCAGCCAGAACACAGAGCTCTGAGTAGCACTTGTGATGTGATTTATAAAAGCCAGATGTCCCAGACTGGTCTAGCCTGTGATTCCTGGCTGGCATGCTGGGCTGAAGAAGTGTAGGAGAAAATTTAAGTGTCAAGTGAAGATGACTCCATTTGAAAAGCCAGCATGTTCTAATCAAGCTGTGCATTTGACTGTGTGGCTTAAAGTTAATTACAAAAAATGCCTCCATATGTGGCTTGGAAGGTTTTTGCCATTCTGACCTGCATTTTTTTTCTTCTTGTTTTAAAGGACTAGCTGTTGGTCTTGGCATTGGAGCCTTGGCAGAAGTTGCAAAGAAGAGCCTTAGACCTGAGGAACGCAGTGGTAAGCCCTTTTGGTGTCCTCCCCTTTCTTTTTCTATTCCAGACACCTGCATTTGAAAGACTGTATTATTTTGAAAGCTGGGATGGTGAGGCAGTCAGAATAATGGGGATTTTTTTTTTTACTCTGTGGCTGGTAGTATTCTACTCCAAAGCCAGTTTCTGTCTTTGGCCTGGTTGTCTTTGGGGGTGGTAGAGGGAGGGAGACTGAGACAGCTTGAACAACTCTTCCAGGAGGTATTGGAGTGGCTGAAAACTGAAAAAATTTGGAGGGGGAAAGAACCCTAAAATACCAACCAACTGAACAAAAAAACACAAACCCAAAACAAAAGCCAACATGCAAGGAGATGAACCACATTCCCTGTGAAGGGAGGCAAGAGTAAGGCAGGGATTCTGTACCATCTGACACTACTTGTACAGAAATACCAAGAGGTATTAACAGCCAGGCAATGCAGAGCAGCCCAGGAGAAAAAAAAGGATCCTTGGCAGAGTTCTTGTTTCTCTCCATGATCTGAAGTGTTTGGAGGCTGAGTGGGTTTCTTTGCTTTGATTTAAAAACACGCATTCAGGCAAACATGGCCCATCCTGTAGACAATCCTTGAAGGCTTTTTGCTTTCAGCACTTGCAGTGTTTGACAGGTTGTTGATACCTGTTGGAAGCTTATGATTTGTGTTGCTTTTAGCAGAGGAGGAATTGCACAACTGTTGGTATTTCTCTGCTTGCCAGATTATTTTCTAATTGGGCACACCCCAAAGTGAAAACATGAGCTTGCAGGGCTATGAAATTTGAGGGAATAACAAGAGCTTTGTTTCTCTCCTTTACAGCATGAAAAGGATTATTTTTTTGAATTATTTAGAAGGCAACAGACACCTTTTTTTCTTGCAATATAGCAATTGCACCTTTTTTATTCATGCTAGGGAAACAATTATTTTCCTACGTAACTCTAACTTGGAGCCAGAAGCCTGCTCTATGGTTTTGAGTCATGCTTTGGGAAGAATGAATTAGTTCAACAAACCTTGATTAAAGAATAAGGCAACGAGAACTGCCAAGTTCAATGCTAGGCAGGGGAGTTAGAAAACGACCTGACTTTTATTTTTAGCTGTTTGTCTTTTGTTCTTGCTTCCCTTCTTGCTGTCAAGTCTGATTAGATAAGATCTTGGAGCAGGGGTTATGCTGTAATGATAATGAATGATAGCACTAGTAGGGTTGAGAATGGGCCAAGAGCAGGAAGTATTGAGGTGAAGCAAAAGTAAGACTTTCAGCCTTCATTCTCTTCTGGAGTTTCTCAGGCCAAGGACACTGCAGGGTCTCCAGATAACTCAGCTATGTGTCTCAGATTGGTGTCTAGGATGTGTTTTCTACAGTATTTTACAGCACTGGGTAAGGCTTCATGAATAAGAACTCTCTCCATGCACTCTGCTTCTGGAGAAATGCATGGCAGAGGATACATATGCAGTGTGAGTCCAAATTCCATTTTCTTACTGTTTTTCTGACAGTATCAGCCTTAGCTGTTCTTGGGGGATATCTCTTGACATAAGTACTTCTTTAAATACTTCTTTAAAAATGCCTCTGCACCATTATGATTTCAGCTTGAGGTGTTTGTGTCCAGGTTTGGTGGCTGCCAGCACTATCAGCTCGGACTAAGACCTGTCTCTTTTGAGAATGACATATCATCCTGTTCTCTGGAAGCTTTTGGAGGATGTCATTTCTCTCCCCACTCCTGCAATATTAATAGTAACTTCTTGGCACTTCAGACTTAAACAAGTGTGATGTGTATATACCCAAAGGCATGCCTAAGAATTTCACACTGTTGCTGACATCCAGGAGTAATAAGAAGGAGCTTTCTCTTGGTTGCTCTCCTCTTGTCTAGTCAGTACAAACGGAAGTGTCTTCACACCTTTTAAGTGAAGCTAGAAACTGGTCCTTTAGTCCCAGCCCCCAAGCCAGACACTCCTGAGCTACACATGATCCTAGTAGCACAGCTTGTACTTCTTCTTTCCATTACTGTTACTGCAGGGACTGCAAATTCCTACTCTCCTGCACATTCTCTAGCAATTGTGCTAGTGCTGATGTGTCCTTTCCTGCTCAATTTCCCCATCCTTGTTTAGTAGCCATAGGGCCCTTCTCACTCTACTTCCAGTTGTCTCTGTTTCCATAAACAATTCACTTCTTCATGGACTTACCCTAGAACAAAAAAAAAGTCTGGTGCAAGAGTTTGTGATTTTCTTCCTTTTCCATCCAAGCCTGATGGTCTGGACATAATTCTGCCCACAGCCAAATTCTTGTGAGTAGGTGCATGTTTGTTTGGTTTTTTGTGTAGGTTTTTTTTTTTTTTTAAGGGCTTAAGGCCCTCTTCAGTTTTTTAGCTGGTTTGACTCATCTTACTCTGTTAAAAAGAGAATGGCTTACTTGGTTTCCAGATGGAATTTTCCTGGTAGGCTGATGGAGTTAATTAGCAATAACCTTCTTGGTCACTCGGTGACCTTGGTGGCAGCCTCAGTATTTAGAGTGTGTATCTACAGTGCAAGGCTCACACAGTGTGGGAATAGGAAAGTAGTATAAATTCCCTGGAATAAAAATGAGTGCCCAAATGAACAGCTGCCATTACTACTAAAGAGACTCTGGGTTCAAGGTCAAGTTTGTAACTTATTAATGACTTATCCCAGGCTGTTCTGTTAGGCACTGCACAAATGCCAGGCCAGGCAGAGCCCCCATGGGCTGGCATTTGGCTTGGGATTGAACACAGAATTATTTTCTTATGAAAAAGAATAATGCAATCTCCTTGTGTTGTCAGCCCTAAGTGCTAAATTTGTGTTCTTGAGTCTTCTCTTGCCCCAAGGCTTGCATGGCAGATGGTCCTCAAAACAAATATCTACAAAATCCAGTTGCTAGTTCTCTATTTGACACCGACAAAGAAGGTGAGAAAGGAATGATGCAGCTCTGAGTTGCACATAGGTTTGGTTTATGCTGATTCTGAATTTGGAAATGAAAAAAAAAAGGGTGGGTTAAGCACTTGTGATAGTGTCTGCCTGCCACCTCTGCTGTGGAAGAACTGACAGGCTGTAGGTGCTGTGGCTGCAGTAGCCTTCATTTCTGAGGTGTCTGTTGCTACAGACATGCTACAGACATGTTACGTCTCTGCCTTTTTTTCTATCCCTGATGGAGAAGGTAAAACCAGCTTTGTGGTCTGAAGATGGGGAGGAAATTATTTGAGGCATCAAAAGGTGCCAGCCATCTTTGGGAAAAATGTTAGCTTACTGAAAATTGGCATATTTTTTCATGAACTTGGGGTAAGTTTTATCCTCACTTCCCTTCCACCCAGCCTTGGAAGCCTGTTTTCTCTTCGCTTGCCATACACATAGTTCTGCTTTTGAGTCTTGCTATCAGGTCACCTTCTTGTTCATGCTCACTGGTAGCAAAGTACATAAACAAGAGCTGCTCCCATCCTGTTGGGCTGCTTGGTGATCAGGTATTGCCCCTGAGGGCTTGCTTCAGTGAGAAGCATGCCAGGAGAAGAGGATTGGGAGTGCCTGTGTTTGGCTCTTTCTCTGATAAGACTCTTTTAAAATTGTCAGGGTTCACTGGCTTGTGGAGGTGACCTTAATCATTAACAAATTTCTTTATTCTGCTGCTGACTTAAAGGAGGATGTTTTTGTGTGCATTGGTGTGAAGGAAGGTATGGTTTTGATTCAATACTTTGCCTAGCTCCTGTGCGTCTTATACAGGGATTTGTCTCATCATTGCTAAGGACAGTTTTCCTGATAGGACAGTTGAGATGGGATCATTAAGAATCAGAGCTCTGTTAGATGCCTTGAACACTTCACTCTCCAGAGACAGCTTTTCAAAGCTGGGCAAAGCCAGATCCTTCTGCTCTGGGCAGCTCTACCTATTCAGTCTCTCAGACTCCTTACATGTAGGATCCGGAGCCAGATGTGCTCTGAGGATTGCTCTGTGTGATGCAAACAGTCTTGGCCTCAAGAGCAGGATAGTTGTCCTGTGTACTCCTGGTGTTTTTATTCCTCTCCTTTTCATGTACATTATTGACTCAGGACAGGGATTTGTACAGATAGATGTCCCATGTGCAGTGCCATCTTGTTGCTATCTCACAAAATAGATGAAAGAAACAGAGGAGGGCTGAAGGGCAGGGCTTTGCACCTCTGTGTGCTGCCAGTGGAGAGTTCAGTGCTGTCACTTTTGTAAGAAAAGTCTCTAAGCAGTCTGGCTGTTTGCAGGGACTGAAGGATGTCTGTCAGATCAGTAACATGCTTGGCACCTCAAGAAAGTGGTACCAAGTTGTGTGAGTTACCACAGTTTAGAAGGGACCACTTCAGTCTGGCTCTTGTTATTTCTCCTGTCCCTTGGCCAGTCTAAACTCCCTCTTTGTACCTTCCTGAGAGCTACATGGAGATCAAGAGGATCTCTGGCTGTTCTAGTCAGTACCTGACACACCAGTAATTTCCATCTTCAGGGCTGTTCTCATCTGCTCTGCCTTTTTGGGCCCTACTTGTTATATATGGGGACTTCAGCTGTTCTATCCTTAGTACCCTTTCCTCTGAAGTGTTGAAAAAATTATGTAACTGCAAGATCAGCATACTAGCTGTGGGCTTTCCAGCCTGTCTGTAAGGCCTGACCTTCCTCCTGCTTGGCTCTTCATCTTGAAGTGCTGATCTGCAGCCCCAAGAGAAGTGGTTGGCTGGTGCCTGCCTGCCCGTTCAGTCCCTGGAGAAGTAGATCTGAGTTGCTTCTCCCAAAGGGACCACAAAATGGAATCACGATCTCCTTCCCTCTCCCATAATAAAAACTTTAAAAAAAAAAAAAGGGTCGAGGGGAGTTGCTTCTTACACCATATGAACCCCGTGTTGCATACCTGGAACTGTGGCACTGGTGAGTAGATGGCTGCAGTGACCACTCTGAGCCTGTCAGACATCAGGCTTTACCCATTCTGGGGGACAGGAACGTGTGTGTTGGACTTATGTATATTTTGTGCTTTGTTTTGTGCAAGCTTTCACCCTGAGAAGTGCCAGCACGTTCTTGGTCTGTGCCAGTGTGCTGCCAAGGCTTTTGAGGATTCTCCCTTGCTGTGGCTCACTCTGACTGCCCTTCTGTGGCTGTGCTGCAGTCCACGCTCAGAACTCAGGACAGTTTTACACAGTGTTTCAGACTGAGTTAGCTGGTACAGTGAGCTTGAGCACCAACATCTGCACTGGATCCTGGACAGCTGCAGCACAGACATTCGTGGAGGCCATGACTTGCTGCTCTTGAACCTCAAGTCAGCAATGTCAAAGTTGTCACAAGACATGTTACAACTTTAGTCCGTGTCCCTGGGTTGCTGCGAAGGCACTCATTGTAGTCCTAGTTTGGTTTCTCCAGGGAAGGACAAACGTGGGTTAACACCATGAAGTGGGCTTGCCAGGTTAAGGGTGTTCTTTGTTCATGCTCTTTCTCTTGTTGCCCTCAGGAAAGAAAGCGGTGATGGATTCTAGCCCATTCCTGTCAGAGGCCAATGCAGAAAGAATCGTGAGGACCTTGTGCAAGGTCCGGGGAGCAGCACTGAAGCTGGGACAGATGCTGAGCATTCAAGGTAAGTGGTAGCACAGGTCCTCAGCTATCCTCCTTAGCACTGCAGCTGACATACAGGATCAGCTGTCTGCCATCAGACAGCGTTAGGTGAATGTGGAGAGACTGGATAAGTGGCTTTTTTAAGTGAGAGCAGTGATGGATATGTTTGAGTTCCACCTAATGCCAGAATGAAGTAACTAGATGCACACACTATATACAGCTACTTGCCCAATGTCCCTATTGTGTCAGGCACATATTGGTGGAGAATAAAGTGACACCTGTGAATTTTAGTGTCTGTGTTACAAGCAATTGTTGAGAAGCAGAGCTGTGTCTCTACTCACTCTACTCAGAGATGTCCTGCTAGAAAGGAAGAAGATGATGACAAGAACACGATCCTGTTCTTTGTTCACTGAAAGTGGTGAAGGTTATATCCACGGTGCTCTCCCATTATAGCAACCTGGCTACCTGTTTGTGGTTTACATGCTTTGTGGTACTTAAGTTTTACTGGAAAAGCCAGTACAGCTGATTATCTTACCAGGTATAAAACAGTTGTTTTTATCTTGAGGAGACTTCAAGCTGGTACTTACCCCATTGGGCTCTGCAGTCAGTGACCACAGGTGAAGGCATAAATGATGTCAGTGTCTGCACTGAACTGTTAGGTTGCTCCTGGGAGATGGCAGGTGCGCTGAATTCAGACCTTATCTGGACCTTTCCGCACTTTGCCTTCCTGCCAACTTGATAGGAAAGGAAAAAAACAGCCAAAAATAGCTGTAAGACTTGTCTGGAATAGCTGTCATTGAAATTGAGTCAGTGTCTGAATGTTTGAAGTACTTGCTTTTGCTTGGCTTGTGCTTCTACTTGAATTTTTGTAAGTGTTCAGTGATGAGGCTGGACTTAGTGTATTAAATTTCTTGGGCTCACCAATAGAGCAAGACGAGCTCCCTGTTTCAGAGAGCCTTGATTGTGGCATTTCATTTGCTAATCACTTGGTTTAGGTGTGTGCCAGGCTGATGGCCACATGAACAGAGCTAGGTGGGAGGCATCAGCTGCTGTGTCAAAGGCTGCCACCCACATGCTGTTTTCTCACTCTCTAGAAACTGCCAGGTGCCAAAGTCTGATGGCTCACAATGCAAATCCAGGAGGAGCTCACGTGCTCCTTGCTTTCCCATGTCTGGTATGTGGCTGAGTGAGCCATGCCTGGAAATCAGCTCTGAAGTTAAACTTGTCTGCCATAGGTGGGATTAATTTCAGATTCATAGGGCACTACTGAGTTGCTCCTGATTTGTGGCCAAGCCTGGTCAAAGCTCCCCTAGACTTGGATGCAAGTGCAGAGGGAGCAGCTGTGAAAGGCAAG
>JAWWTY010000106.1:8477800-8574184 GCA_035222235.1 Margarornis squamiger
CTGATTTGTGGCCAAGCCTGGTCAAAGCTCCCCTAGACTTGGATGCAAGTGCAGAGGGAGCAGCTGTGAAAGGCAAGAAGAGGAGCACATTTCTGAGGAGCAGAAATGCTGTGGGGTTTTGTTACTTGCCTGCTGTCTCCTAATGTTACTGAGCTCTGGCAGGACTGTCAAATACTTGCTGATTGATTTCACTTTGGTGTCAAGAACAGGCTTTCAGCAAGCTCAGTGGTTGTGCCTGGCCCTCATTTGACTTGTGTGCCAAGTGTGTGGAGCACTGCTGTGCCTGGAGGGAACACAGGCCTCTGGTAGCCTTGCTGAGAGACAGCTGTGGTGCAATAAATTAGACACCATCAACAGTGCAGAGTATCCATTTCTTGGGCTGGCTCTTTGGACAGGAGGGTTTCATGCAGTTCCTGCCACTTCATGGGCTTTTCTGTGGCCTGGAGAGTTTGAATTCACTGCTTCTGTCAGCAGGTCTGCGTGTTAACTGAGTGCAGAGGCTTCCTGCTGTTAAGCACAAGTCCCAAAGCAGTGTCTTTAAACTCCTGGTGTCTGCTTGTGGGAATCAGAGGATTTGTTAGGGATCCACGTCCCTGAAGGTCATGAACAGAAAAGATGCCAAGGGCCCCAAATCATCCTGACTGGTGCATATGCTTTGGGAGATGTTGGAAAGGCAGCTGCATTTGCCAGCTGACAGTGCCCTGCCTTGACTCTTGCTTTGGGTTTCATTCCAGTAAGGCCTCATCAGTTTACCACAAAGACGTATAACCTTATTCATCAGCATGTTGAAAGCCTTGGTTTGTCAGAGTTGCTTCCGCAGCACAACTGATTTTTTGACGTTGCTGCTGAGTTTCTGTACACTCAACCTGGACTTGCAGGTTTCTTGGCTATTTGGTGTTGTGCTCATGACCAAAGCAGTGGTGGTCAGGCAGCTCCAGCTAAGGATGCCTTCTCAGACTAGGGGTTGAAATCGCATGTGAGGTTTTTGGATGTCAGCAATAAGCAAAATAACAGAAGTTGATCTGAGATGTTTGTTGCAGACCCCGATATCTTGACACAAATAGCTTTTGGGAGCCTCAGTCACTCTTAGTGAGGTCCATTCTCTTTCTGCCCAGTCATCCTTGGATGTGCAGGTTACATGTTGCAGCATGACAGTTAATACTTTCACGTACCCAGGGGAACAGTTTTTATAGTGTTCAGAGGCTTGGCAGTGATGCACCATCAATGACAGAGCAGATGTTTCTGCTGTTTGGAAAGCACACGCAAATGCTGTGTCTCACCTTCTTGCGGGTTTATAATGTCACAACAGGAGCTTTACTCACCGTTTCTGCAAAGCCTGCTGATCTCTGACTTGCAGTGATGAAATGGGAGCTCCTCTTAAACACTCTGTTGGTTCCACAGTGGGATTTTTTTAGTACTTTCAAATGCTTTTCAGGCTTTAGTGAGAATTTCTAAACAATGCTGAGTGTCAGTGTGATGTGTCTGCATTATGTAGCTTTTTCTATCCATTCCTTTCCACCCATCTTCCCAGGACCGTGCTCTTAAGGTCACAGTTTGTTCCCTGGGATAGACTTATGGTTGTTCAAGCATCTGTAAACAGAGAGGAATGATAGATTTTTATTTGAATGTCATAAGTGCATGTGCAGGTTGAGTTCTCAGGATTAAGGCCAGTAGCCTGGACTTTTCCAATGTTGGGAGAGCAGCAAATAGATCTAATTCCTCCATAATCCTTTATGAAATGGAAAGTTTTCCAGAACTGGTAGCTTTTTTCCTGAGCTGTTGTAGAAGCCTTTGCACAAGCAGAGGACTAATCTTTCAGGATGCCCCTACCCCTTCTCTTTCTTACGAGTGTAAATATTTGCTCCTTCTGACTCTTAGAATTTTTGGCTCAGCTCTGTTTTTCTCTGCCCACTTGTAGCTGCTCTGCTTTTGGGTAGTTGTTTACAGTAGCAGATGCTGAATCCTCTCTCCAAGAGTTCAATACTTGCGTAAGTGGAGTTTTGCCATTGCACAGCTTTCTGGAGAGGCTGCTGCCCCTTAAAATGAACCGGAGCATTGGGATAACTCTCCAGGGGATTCCTTCTGTGACCTGTGTTTCCATGATGCAGTGGCCTCTCCTAGACCTGAATGCTGTACTGCTGCCAGCAAGAAGATGGGCTGATGGGTGACAGAAGTTTGTGCAGAGCACTCTGCTCTTGAGTTTGTGCAACCTCCACCACACCAAAAGCCCCTGTGCTGTGCAGAGCTGCCCACTGCTTTTGGAAGTGCTTCTGGACAAAGCAGACTTGATTACAAAGCATAAAGTTTCTCAATATGCTTTCTAGCATATTCATACTTTGTCTTTCCCTTAATGATTGGGAGGGGGTGCACAGAAATGCTCTCCTACTGCAGCAGGGGGGTGGCCTAGAAGTTGTTTGGGTAATATAAAGGGGTTTTTTTTAAAGAGTGAAAATGGAGGAGCTTTTTCCCTTTATTTTCCTACTCGTGCACAAGACTCGTTTGGCCCATTTCTAAAGGTGTGATGCCTCAGGAAGAGCACCTCAGGTGCTGTTTCTGGAGAGTTTCTAAACTAGAATTGCTTCCAAAACGTTCACTGGCGTGTACTTTGGGGGCAGGACAGCCAGACTTGTCCAAATGCAGGTGCATGTTTCTCTGTGTGCCAAAGAGCTGGAGAATGCAGTGCCTGCACTGACTGTGTGTGCTTTTCCCTTGGCAGATGATGCCTTCATCAACCCCCATCTCCAGAGGATTTTCGAGCGTGTACGTCAGAGTGCTGACTTCATGCCAATAAAGCAGATGATGGTGAGGAATATTCCTTACTGCTTATCAGGGGAGGAGGGACAATGACAGAATAAATGTCACCTGTGATATACCCTAGTAAGGGAGATGATGGGTGGGGATTTTTAGAAGTATTCTTTTAATACTGTTGCACATTTTCAGTTGTGGGTAGCACCTGATTCCTTCTCTCAATTATGTGCTGCCTTTTCTCTCCAAAACACTGGAGCTCAGCTCTAGACAGAGGGAAAAATGTGGGAGTTTTTTATGTCCTGAGACTAATGTTGATGGAACAGGATGTTGCACACAAATGTGATTATAAGGTCTTGTTGACTGTAGCCTCCTCTTCTGTTTCCTCTTGTTTTTCTAATGGGTGTTAAGCCAGTGTTTACGAGTGCCCACATCCCATTTTAGAAACAGATTTACAAGCCTTAGTCTGATGAAAAATGAACAGCAACTTTGTCCTTACTGTTTTGCTTAAGTGTAACCCACCATCAAGAAGAGCCAGAATGAAGCAAACTAAGTTGCCTTCTTTAATGTACATGTTCTCTACTTCCCTCTGTAATGTGAAGGATGCTGCAAAATGAATTGCCACCACTGCTTATCTTTGGAAAGACACTGAGCAGTGTCAGAACTTAAATATGGCAGTCTGGCAAGGTAGCAAAAAAGCTGTTAAAGCAGGCTGTGATGTTTAATTGTCAATATTGCCTTAGAGAGTCATTCTTGCATGCCTGGATTGCTTCTGTTCAGCTTGGCAGCATGATGAAACAGGAGAAATAGCTAACTTCTTGATCATTTTTGGGAAGATGACAAGTAGCACCAAAAAGGGGGTGTTTGTATTGCTAAGGCCATGGTGTTTGTGTTCAGGATCTCTGTCCTTTATGCCAGAGCCTCACAGAGATCTGATCAGCATCTCTACAATGCTGGGGAAGCATTGCTGGCCAGATCACGCCTTGATGTGCAGTGATTAGGCAGGGAGGATGATCTAGGAAGCAGGGTATAGGTACTCAGATCTACTATAGGCTGTTTGAGTCACCTTAGAGAAACATGATTTCCAGTAGTGAAAGTATTAAATTTTTGCTTCCTATACCCTGATGCTTTTTTTTATTTGTAGAAAACTCTGAACAATGATCTTGGCCCCAACTGGAGGGATAAACTGGAGTCCTTTGAAGAACGGCCCTTTGCTGCTGCTTCAATTGGTCAGGTTCACCTGGCACGCTTGAAAAATGGGAAAGAAGTTGCCATGAAAATCCAGGTGGGCTTACAGACCAGCCTTGTCTCTTGTTTGTGCCCATAGAAGGGCAGGACAACTGCATGTGTACTGCTAGACAAAAAGAAACATTGTAATGCAAGCTAAAATGTGCGTCCAGAAATACCTTACCCTAGTGCAAGTAGATGGGAAAGACAGGAAAGGTTTTGCAGTTCGAGCCACTCTGAGTCCAGATGAGCAGGAGACATCTCATAGGTATGTCATCATGGGGATAATGGTGGTGAGGGACTGCTTGTACTTTTAGGGCTTTATGTCAGGGTCCTACCTGCTCCTTAGTCCTCTTTCTGGTATGTGCACATGTCACATGCCCCTTTCTGGCCACAGCCCAAAGGTTAAAGATGTGTTAAGTGACAAGCAGTGGCAGTCTGACAATGCAGGAGAGTATTCACCAACTCACACTAAAGCTGGCAGCAGCTTCAGGTGGCTATTTCCAACAAAATTAAGTTCTGGAGTTAAAACTCCTTGTACAGCATGGTTTATAATCCAAAGGAGTGAGGTCCTTTGCTGACTGAACAGTATCCCAGGCAAAGTCAGTCATCTGGTGGTTGTTTTTTTTTTTTTGTAGAGTAGGGAGATTTTAGAAACAGTATGAATGGGTACTGCTGTCTTCTCAAGCCATTTGTGTGCAAAGTACTCTCTGAAGTGAGGCCAAGGTAATAGCAGGAGAAACTTAATGCTCTGGCATCAGCAGACATTCCTCTTCACAGCAATTGAGGATCATTCACTTCTTGACAGACAAGGTGAGAACAGGAAGAGGCACCTTTGCCAGGACTGCCTCAGCCTCACTGTCCTGCTGCTGTGAATGAAACACTTTGGGCTGTCATGGTGTTGCTGAGGTAGGGAAATGATGGACTGCCATAGCTGTTCTGGGATCTGTGTGTCTGAGAACTCATTATGTCTTGGAAGAATTCCTGTAGGAGGATCTGAACGAGCCATTCTGATCGCAAGGAGCTGCATCATAGCCTGTCTGTCTGTCCCCTAGTTTAGATGATGGGCTTTAAGTGAGCTTTTAAATGAAAAATGTGGGGGTCAGTGGATGCTGAGCTAGAAGGTGTTTTTGTCTTGGCCTGTACAACCAGGTCAGCTGGTTTCACTACAGCCCTGTCTCATTCTGTCCCACAGTACCCTGGAGTCGCCCAGAGCATCAACAGTGATGTTAACAACCTGATGGCTGTCCTGAGCATGAGCAATATTCTCCCTGAAGGTAAAAAAACTGAGAGCCTGGCAGGTCCTGTGTCCCACTGGTGCATGTTGAGTTCTGCCAGCCTATTTCAAGCAGTGCATTGCATGTGTGTCTCCACAGACTGGAGGGAGGAAACAGCCTCAAGGAAATGGGGAAAAGGACTTAAGAATTACTAAGTCTGCCCAGGAGCAGATTTCCTGCAGAAAGCAGGAGAGGTAGTGGATGTGGGCAGAGAGTGCAGGGCCAACTTGGGGAGCCATGTTCTGCTCCCCTCTCCTACTGTGGAGCTGCCACTGCCTTTGCTGGACATGTGCCTTGTCCAGTGTCCACTCGGGGTGGGGAGTGCACCTCTGTTGTTTTTCCCAGCCATGCATATTGCACACACTTACCACAGTAACACGCGCTGGTCTCTGTGTGCTCTTTGTAGCAAAGGACCCATAGGGATTCTTGGCAAAGCATAATGTGCCTGGGAATATTCACTTTCGATGGCTTTCTAGGCATGAAGTGTGGGCAGAGTTCAGGTTAGGTAGTCTTGCTATTATTTTCAGGTATATTTGGCAGAACTCGTACTTCATGTTTCCTGTAGCCCTCCATGCCTGCTATTCTCTGCTCTTCCCAGTTGTTCTCTGTTCTTTCCAGTGACAGTTGTGGACAACTATCAGGTTTGGAACTTGCCCAGTGTCCCAGCACATGGATAAGTTCCTTTTCCCACAGGGACTTCAGGACATAATGACTCTTTTTTTCCAAATACCTGCCTGCAGCAGCTGCAAATCTTAGTGGGACTGTACAAATGCTGCTTTAAAATCAGGCTGGGTGCTGACAAAATCTGGGACTATTCTCTCTGTGGCTGGGCAGGGCCCTGCAGAGGCTGCTGCAGCTCCAGCTGTGTCTGGCCCAAGAAGTAGGTTGGTTTTCCAGCTTCAAGACTGAGAAGACTGGACTTGGCAACTCAGGCCCTGGCTACGTGCTGCTGCTGCAGTTTGCAGTGTTAGTCATGCTGACTGTTTCTGCCTGCTCCCAGTTGTAGGCACATATGGTTTTGAGCCTTTTTTTATTGCTTTTTCCCAGGCTGATGTTTGGGTGCTTCTGCTCCTTGGTGTGTGCCTCTGTACAGCTGTGCCCATAGCAGGAACGGACACCTTGGGCTGTGGGGTGGGAGCTGGGGGAGGATGGAGCTCTGCTGCACAAGGACAGTGGTGTGGATGTACCTTGGCTTAGGAGCAGCTGTGGAGCCTTGGCCTGGCATTACTGCAGAACCTGTATTTAGCTGGAAATACCCTTTGGCTCATGGGCTTCTTGTATTCTTCAGCTCAGAGTTGGCTGGAAAGCAGGTTGCTCCTCAGGTGCAGCTCTGGAAAGCATAGCTTGAGGGGATCCTTTTCTCTAAGTCTCCTCTCTCTTCTGCTGTTTGACCTTCAGGTTTGTTCCCTGAGCACTTGATTGAAGTCGTGAGCAGAGAGTTGGCCCTGGAGTGTGACTACCTGAGAGAAGCTGCCTGTGCAAGGAAATTCCAGTATGTTCACGCCATTGCCTTCAACCCCACCTGTCTTCGTGTGTGTGAAACACAGGAAGGATTGCTTAACTTCAGGGACGGTGGGGAGATGAATGCCATGCCCTGCCACTTGGCACAGGGGAAGGGTGTGTGTTTGTGGCCTGGGCTGTCCTCTAGAATTACCACCTTGTCTCAGCCAGGCATGGATTCAGTCAGCTGAAATGTGATAGCGTATCCTCTCTCCTCCAGTGCAAGCCTGTCTGTTTTGTCACATGAAGGTGCTGCAGAAACTCCCAAGGCAGGGTTGCAGTGCTATTCTGTGTGCTCTTTTGCTAGCCTGTTGTGAACTACTCCCATCCTTTAGAAAAACCTAGGAGGTTTTTCAGTTCAGCTCTCTTACAATGATTATCACCACCAGTAGTGCCTGGTCCCTTGGCGTGCTGTAGCAATGGGGTCCGGATTGTTTTTATATGGTGTCTTGGATGATGGAGGGCTGCTGGAGACAGGGCACCCTTCCTGTCCTGCTGCAGAACTGCCCCTGTGGCATTGCTCCCCTTGCAAAGCCCATTTCTTCCTTGTGTGTAGTCTGGCCCTGTGGCCAAGCAGGGTGAGCAAAAGATCCCAGTGCCCCTTGATGTACCAGCCTGGAGCCCTCCTAACATCACTGCTCTGGCAGGAGACATGACCTCAGGAGCTGGCAGCAGCTGCAAGTCATTGGCATGTTTTCTGCTGACTTAATCCCTACTGTAACTGCTGAGGAAAACATATCGTGGCAGCCCCAGGCAGGGTGTGGGGAGAGGCTGGTGAAGGGCTCTGTGCTGTATGAGGTGCTGTCGAAGGTCTGCTCTCAGGGCTCCTCACCTTTTCTTCTCCTTCCTCTATCCCTAGGGAGCTGCTGAAAGACCACCCCTTCTTCTACGTTCCAAGAGTAATAGATGAGCTGTGCAGCAAGCACGTCCTGACCACAGAGCTGGTATCTGGCTTTCCCTTGGATCAAGCTGTGGGGCTGAGCCAGGAGATTCGAAATGAGGTAAGGTGGGGAGGTTGTGCTTCTGCTCTCACTCAGAGCAGCAACCTCAGGCTGCCTAGGGACTGGCAGACCAGGGGATACTTTGTGGCGGGGTAAAAACCCGGACTGTCTGGAGCCTCTAGAAGACTTCTGTTTAGGCACTGTGGCAGTGACACAGTGGTCTCTTCAAGCTGGTGTGGGCCTTGCAGGCGCCAGCATTCAGAAGGAAGGGGTTGGAGAGGGTGAATGGCAAGGGGAGATGAAGGGAAGGTAGCCAAGCTGTGTGATGCCCTGTTTCTGATGACCTTAAGTTTGGGAAGGATTGTCAGCAAGGGGAAAGGGGTCTTGTGCAGCTGCTGTTTTGGGCAGGAGTGCAGAATCATCTCAGTGCAAGCAGTTGGGTGTCATCTCCTCCTGTGGGACCGAGCTGTGCTGCACAGGGCTGCTGGAAAGGTACCTCTCAGTAAACAAGAGTGGGGATGTGGGGATGGGTAGGCATTGGTGCTGAATATAGCAAGGGATTGGAGAGCTGTGGGAGAACCAGCTGTTCTAGCAACAGAAATAACTGTCCTGGTATTTGGATTTTGTGTGTGTGTGTTTCTTGGTGTGAGCTGTCAGCTGTTAGCAGGTCAGTGGGGAAGAGAGCAGAGTATATTCCTCTAGATAAATAGATCTGTGTCACATTAGATTTGAAGCTGTGTGAGAGCTGGCTGCGTGATGTTGGGGACTGTTGCCTCTGATGAGCTGCTGTATCATCAGGGCTGATTTTAAAAGGCTGTGAGGTGGGGTGTTGCTGCAGCACTAGCCCTGCTTTCCTATAACCGACTGGCCCGGCTGACCCTCTGCCTCCTGACCCAGTGTCCTGGAGCAGGGTCTGGCTTCCGTTTGGTGCTCTCCTCCTTCCCTCTTGGATATGATGTTTCACTGAGCTTTGCAGAAGCTGAAGGGCAGAATGAGGCTGGCAGTTGTTCTGCTGAACAGGCTCCAGCATAGCTATTCTCCAGGAAAGCTCTGCTGTAGTATGTAATTCAAGGACTGCTACTCCTGTTTCACCATGCCTGTCAGTCTCGAGGTGTAGGTCTGCTGCTCCCCCCTCAAGCTGGGTCAGTGCTGAGCCCAGCAGACAACTTGGCTGAGGAGCACATGGTGGGGCTGTGCATCATGCAGAATTCCCATTCTTGCAACAACCAGGTGTGTGGCCAATGCGGGAAGTTACAGGCAGGATCAGGACAGGTGCAGTTGGATCAGCACTGGAGCCTGCTGTTCCCAGCTGCCACATACAGGGTACCAGCCTCTCTGGAGGCACATCCAGGGGCTGATACAAACTACAGCTCAGGCTGATGTGAAACTTGGATGGCATCTGTGCTGGCTGCTAAGGATGTCCCATGGCAGGTGTGGGCTGGGAGTTGCTGAGAAGTGCTCCTTCAGCTCTACAGGAGTTTTGCAGCATAGAGCAGATTGTTCCCTGTCAGTGTGGTGATGTGTTCCCTGTTTGCTAATGTCTGCTGTAAGTTATATGCGTGGGGAGGGCTTGCTGCCCTTCTGATTTGTGTCTTTCTCTCCTTGCCTTTCAAGATCTGTCACAACATCCTGGTCCTGTGTCTGCGGGAGCTGTTTGAGTTCAGGTACATGCAGACTGACCCGAACTGGTCAAACTTCTTCTATGACCCACAGTTGCACAAGGTAAGCCCAAGCAGTTGCAGTTCTGGCTGTACAAGTGCTGGTTTTCACCAGCTTTTGATTATTCTCCATTCCTAGATTTTAATGAGCCCTTACTGAGATTCTCTGATTCTTGTCCTTGAGGCATAGGCAGGTAGGACAGGGAAGCCTGCCCTTTGCCACTTGCCCTCATTTTCTCTGGATAGGAGAGCAGGGCTGCTGTAACCCTGGCTGCCTGTCTTTGGCCCTAGCTCCAGTCACAGCTACTTCCTTACCCTCAGGGTTTGTTTGGAAGGTGATCAGTGGGAAATTCCAGCTGGCAGTGCTTTACCAGGGCATCCCTGAGCCCAGGACTCTTTAGTTGAATGCTCTTGCCTTGTTCTGTGCTGAAGATAAGGGCAGCAGTTGCAGATGTCCTGCTTGTTGGTTTGGGTGCTTGTTTGTGCCCTCAGGGCCAAAGGAACTGCTTGTTTATTCCTGAGGTCTGTGTTGGAAAGGACTGGAAAAAGATTCTGTGCTGCTGTGTCCCTGCACAGAAAGCCTGAATGAAGTTACCAGCAGAGCAGGTGTGACAGTGTGGGCATTGGCCATTCCTTGGCCATGTACCAGTGCAGCTGTTTGGGCTGCAGTCAGGGAATAGAGGAGTCGGGGCAGCTGCACTGCAGAGGAAAGCCCTGGGAAAGCCAGCTGAGTTTCCTGAAGACACCAGGAACATTCTTAAGATCAGGCTTTACCAGAGTGGTTGAGTCTAATACAGATGGGTTTGTCCATTTTCAGGTGGCTCTGCTGGACTTTGGAGCAACACGAGGGTTTGATGAGAAGTTCACAGATGTCTACATAGAGGTGAGGACTTGCAGTGTGTCCTAGAGTGCTGCACCTCATTTTGCAAATACTCTTAGCTGTATCACTTCATACTGGAATCCACTTTGGATGTGAAAGGAACGGGCCTGGAGACGAGATGTCTCTGTTCCTGTTTCATCCCTTACCATTGCTGTCTGCATGTCTGCTGCAATCTGCTGCCTCTGAGTTGGGATGTTCACATTGCATGACAAACATGAACTGCACTGTTGCTTAGTGTGAGACTCAGGCAGCAGGGTGTATCAGAGCACTCAGAATTCTGTGATTTTTATATGAGGCTTTGCAGGAATTGCTTATTCTGTTCCCTGCCCCTTTCTGTGATTTCTAGCTTGCTTACAGACACAGAAATTGATGGGAAGTTATAGGTGCTCCCTTTGTGATCTCCATGTTGTGCACTTGATAATCTTGCTGCCAGGGCCCACAGCTGTCACCTAAAGCTTCTCACTGTTGGCTCTGCTGTTTCACGGGGCAAGGGCCTGACTGATTGGCGAAGCTTTTTTTGCTGTCCCTTACATTCTCTGGGCTATGTGTAGCCCTACTGGGAAGAGCCATCAGTGTATCTTTTTGCGATAGCTCTTAACATGGCCAACATGCAGACCCCTGAAGATGAAGGTGGAGGCAAGGAACCAAGTGGGCAGCATGTGTTAACATGTGTGTCTGTGGCCTGTGTACTAGTCCTGTACTCAAAATGTTTTTCAGTCATATCCTAGTTCTCCTGAAAGTATTCTTCCTGGTCAGGTAATCAAGGCAGCTGCTGACATGGACAGAGAGAGAGTACTGAAGAAGTCCATTGAAATGAAATTCCTCACTGGCTATGAAATCAAGGTATGGAACAGAAGGGTCTGATTTTAGTGTTGGCCACAGATAAGGTTGTTGTAGGTCGATTGTAGGAACTTCCCTGGATTTCTTGATATGGTGAATGCCAGTGTCAGTCCAAAAGCCCTGTTGATAAACATGAAGGGGGATAAAAAACTGTTCTGGCTTTTGGTCTCACTTCATTTTGGAAGCAGGAAGAGTAATGAGGATACAGCTATCCCCAAAACCACTGTCCTTCCCTTTCTCTCCCAGCAAGACCCTGCAGGTGATGACAACTCCTGAAAGTTCATGACTGGTCAGATGGTCCTCTGGAAGGTTTAATTACTCAGAACTGTATTAACCAAATGTTCAGCAGTGTTGTGGGGGGCTGGAGGTTACCTTTGTCATGGGCATGGCTAGGTATTTCTCCTGAGCTGCCTCTGTTAGCATTATCATCTCTTTTCCTCCCTGGTGGTTAACACGGGTAGTGATGTTATTTATGCCTTTTTCTTTTTGGGCAGGAAATGGAAGATGCCCACTTAAATGCTGTCCTCATCCTGGGAGAGGCGTTTGCATCTGATGAACCTTTTGATTTCGGCACCCAAAGCACCACTGAAAAGATCCACGGTTTAATCCCAATCATGCTGAAGCACCGGCTTGTCCCCCCACCAGAGGAGACCTACTCTCTTCATCGGAAGATGGGGGGCTCTTTCCTGATCTGCACCAAACTGAAGGCCAAAATTCCCTGCAAAAACATGTTCCAAGAGGCATATAGCAAATACTGGAGCAGTAGGGGCAAGAAGGCAGAGGAATAGTAGGAATGAACTAACATGCCTTGTTCTCAGGGCCTGGCTCAGCTGAGCCTTGCAGAGAGCGTTGTAGCCTCCCATGCGTTGCACCCCAGCTCTCCATCCTCTTGAGATGCAGCAGCCTGTGCCCTGGAAGCCAAGTGTGCGTTTCATGAGGACAAAGCTGTTCTTTCATGCTGTGTCTGTCCTACAATGACTGCCAGTAAAGCCCGCAGCTTGCAGGAAACTCTTTTGAGTGCTTCTGTGCTGTTTTAAGGCACCAGCTGACTACCTTGAATGCATCTTTAACATTGTGATGGTGGCTGCATATTGACTGGGCTTTAGAACAAGCAGGGGAAGGAGGACAAGAGCAGAATTTGATATTGAAACCTATTTGTAATTCTCCACAAATCGTTTTTAAAAAAACTTCCCTCTTTCAAGCTGAAGTGGAATTCGAGTAGATTTCATACTGTGAATTATAGAACAAAATATTAAGGTGTTCCCTACCACAGACACATCCAGCACTTCCCCCCTACTTTTGTAAGTCAAGTGGTGGCAGTCTTAAGAACCCTCCTGCATTTAACTGACATTGATTTAATGCAAGGAGGGGTGTGTTAAGTAGGATGAAGTTTTACGCTTTCTGGCTCTTTTTGGCTTGCAAGCTAAACATAGGAAATGTTTGACAAATACGAGTGCCAGTCTCTTTTAAACACACACACAGGTATACACTCTCACAACCCATCTCAGTTCTGGGAGTCAAACATGTATCCAACAGCTATATCTGAGCACAAATAGTGGGATTCTTCACTGTCTGGTAGGTATCAGCTTTCCTGAGAGCGAGTTAGATAAACTGCAACTGACACCAACTGCTTGCTGGACTCCTAACCAAGAACCTCATCTGTCTCTGTTTCCTTGTAACACAGAACTTACAGCAAGGCAGATGAACATGTCGTGTCTCTCACGAGCATTTCCAGCTTCAGCTGAAATGTCACACAGTTAAAACCAGACGCACAGTTTTAAACTATTGGAGTCAAGCTAGGAAATTTACTTTCTTAGGGCTTTGTACAAAGCCTGTACCTGTACGACTTCCCAATGTCAATAAAAAAGTGCTTGTGCGGTGACTCTCTGCTTGAGGTTTTTTCATCCTCTGGTGTGGTAATGAAAAGCCACGTGAACCACATCCTGTTCTGTGGGATAAACAGGAGCTACTGCAAACTGTGATGGTGACAAGTTACCAAGAGCCAGAAAAACATCAGCCTGAACATGTCCAGCCATGAAAATCCCTGGTAATTTACTTGTTTTCTTATTTTCCTTTTTTCTAATCACTGTCAGTCTCCTGAGCACAGGTCTCTTTTCCTTTCCTCCACTTATGAAGGGGAAGCTGTTGGAGTTGAGGCTTACCTGGTCCTAGTAAGCCAGGTACCCTCATCTGGCAAGTGCCAGGTATTTAGCAGCAGGCTCAGCTGCTCCTAGTCAGTAAACAGCCCAGGAATGCAGAGGCTGTATGATCTTAAACTTCAGTAAGTAAGAAATCCTGACAGCTGACACTTCCAGAGGTAAAGAGCAGGTAAGTAAAGAAATGGTCTCTCTCAGGAGGAAACTCTGAGAAATAGGAGAACAGGTTATTTTATTATCTTTATTCCAAGATCACAAACATAAACCGTGTCATTTAAGACTTCATTGAGAAAGATCCAGTTTTGTTTAATTCAAAGTACTGGTCAGGTTATTCCTAACCTTTTGAGAAGATTAACTCTACTGTTCAATGAAGTTTTGCATCAAGCTGTTTTTCAGCGTACACTGTTAAGAGTAACTTTCCTTGTTTTGAGTTCTGACACACATTTAGTTTTTCTCCTTTGCATCTAGACCATGCAGCTGTATAAACAGTGGTATTATTGGAGATGTTAAATACTTATGTTAAAGTTGGTACTCTAAGGTTCATCACTTTTTAAAAAACTGACAAGGGAATTATATTAGTGATCTTCAGAGCAAATTCTGAAGCTGAGGATTCAAGATCATTACGTTCCGAGAACTTGCAAAGAAGGCAAAATAACTTGGAGCACTACAGGTCACTTTTCCAGGAAGCACAACGAGGTGAGACTGGTATGCACTTGTTCATGTGAGCACAGATCTGTATACCGTGCAGGGGCAAGTGTTCAGCTCTTGGCAAACAGAAAAAAGTCTGTTTAAGAATAACATCAGGCTGAACTGGAGTTGTTCTGTTTGCTGAAAGGGTAGCAACTAGCAGAAGCTAAGATGTTGCTTTATTAGGAGAGCTAATTAGAGCTCCCTGTCCCTAATGCTCCTGGCCTTTTGTGTATGCTCTAAAAGCATTAATAATGTCTATAGCCTTGTCCAGAGAGACTTGTGACATGAGGAACTGCATGTCAGTGCAACAGCCGTGCAGAAAACGTGAGCTAGAAACACTGTGCTCTGGCTTCAGGCCAGAGAAGCCGTGACATTTTACAGTGAGGAAGAACACTTGACCACTGCTTGCTCTGTGCCAGCCAGTGCGTTTGCTTGGACTACATGTCAGTTGAGGATGTGGATGTTTCTCTGCTGTAGCAAGCTTCTGTTCTAGAAAAATCCTCCTGTAGAAACAATTCTTTATTCCACGGGGCAAGCTGGAGGTTAAAGCTGCTTCTCTGAAGACAGGGCTTTTCCGTTCTAAAGCAGTAATTTTCCTACCTTCTTTCTTTAGTCAGCTTGGCTACTGCCTCAGAACAGAAAATGAATGCTGAGGAGCTGAACATGCAGTTCACTTTCTGCTTTTCTAATGCCCAAATCCCTTACACTAGAAGGCCCATTTCCCAAGACCTTCACAGCTGTGATGGTGCACTGGATCCCTGGGGAATGAGAACTAATGCACTCAAAGAAAAGTCACAGCACAGGGAACGTGGTATTTCCCAGAGCTACCGCAGCCAGGAGGTACCTGCAGTGGCCTAAATGGGCTTAAATTCACATCAGTGAGGGACTGAGAAAGTTACAATTTTGACTGAAGGAGAGGGACAGGAGTAAGGTAACCTGTGGCCGTGGAAGAAGTGGGGAATTGTGACTGTTGCTGGGGGTGCTGGTAGCCTTTGATAAGGGGAGAATGCCCAGGGTGCCACTGCTGGCAATACAACATCAATAACAGCCTAGTCCTGTATTCCTGCTGCATGGGGGGTGACTGAAGCATGTAATCAAAACTAGGACTTAGAGGTCTAAGATCATCAAGTCCAACCATCATTGTAGCATCACCATGTATGCCACTCTACCGTGTCCTCAGGTGCCATAGTCACACATTCTTTGAACACTTCCAGGGATGGTAACTTCACCACTTTCCTAGGCAACCTGTTCCAATACTTCACAAGCCTTTCCGTGAGGAAATTTTTCCTAATATCTAAACCTTCCTTGGCACAACGAGGCCACTTCCAACATTACACCAACAGGGTACAATGAAAAGGAAGATGTAGGAACATTCTCTGCCATGGAGAAAATTCCAGGCTGAGGAGCTGGTAGACAATGTGAAAGGGTCAGGGCACAAGGAAAACTTCTCAGGTATTCTGAGATGTACTTAAAAATGTATGAAGGCTGAGAATTAAGTAAGAATACAGCCTCTAACACTAGGACAGCTGAAGCATTTGATGTGTAACTACAAATGAAGGGGGGACATTAGAAACACTGACTACAATTATAAAACTATTTCTTAGGTCATCACAGAACAGATGACCTAAGAAAAAGGTCAAAAAAACTGTAGTTGATGAAGTTCAATATAGCAAAGTATAAGGTGACTTGACTTTGTATTTTACAAAAGGATCTGGGTTTTTTTTCCTGAAGCTGTTAAAGGTAAATCTATTTTCTCACTTATTCCTTTTCTTCCAACTGTGCACTTGTGCAGATGTGTTACAACATGCTGGTTTTATCTTCTAGAACACCATTACTCCCCTTTCCATTTCCTCCTCAAAGCTTAAAGTGGGGAGGTAGGAAAAAAAGACAGAAAGTCTGCATTTCTAACAGTTCCCTGTTTTATTGCAGTACATCAAAGTAGGTTAATATTAAGTGTGTTACCAACATAAAATATTGGTGGTAAGTCATTTTTACATTGTTGACTTTTCCACCTTAAATATTTCTGTGCAAAAGAATCTACATCATTGTTCTGTAGCAGAGAATCTCTTACAATGTCCCCTACAACATTGAGGGCATTAAACAAAAGAGTGAGAAGAGGCAAAAAGCAGAATCTTTCCCCCACACGCACACTTGTCAGCTTTTATACTCTAAACAAAAAAAGTGATTACATCTATGCCATGCAAAACTGTACAATAATATTACAATGAAAAACCTAAAAAACATATTTTAAAAATAAATGATATGAAACTGTCATACATAAAAAGGCAGGTATAATTGCTCTGAAATACCAACACTGGTTTGTGGATTTCTTCCCTGTGGATGAGACTTTCTTAAATGCAGAATGAAAACAGGTTGTACTGAGCTGCGGCTGGAATGAAAGTACAGTTGAAATTCAGACAGGAAAGCCTGCAGCAAAGCGGTTTTGGGGGGCATTTATCAAATAGAGTGTGAACACAAAGTGCACAGAAGAGTGCATTTTGTGTTAGTGCAGAAAGTTGTCCCAGTTCCTCCCTGGAACTGACTCTTATTAACAAAAGAACCCACAGCAGGAGATACCCTGTGCCACTAAGGGGCTCAGGAGCTGTGGCTACTTGCACTGTAATAAATTTCACCATTAATGCATTCATTTAAAATTGAACAGCATTCTTAAAATGGAAAAGAAACTCTTTTTCCACCCAAGAGCATGTTTGTCCTGTTATTCAGGGTCTGGCCATGCAAGACAACGTGGTGCCAGAATCTGTTTGTGTGTTAATAATCCAACTGTTGAGTTTTGAAAGGCTGGCACATGCTGTGAACCAGTTAGGTGCAGTCAAACTGCATTTCTATAAATAAACTATGATTTTTTGGACTTTTTTGGTATGACAAGACCCTTAACTTCCCTCTGCCATATACCTGAGAATAACACACCTGGCTTGTAATTTTATCAGAATCAAATCAAAGAGAGAACATTCCTGACTCCGTTTTGAAACTCATTTAAATGGGCAAAATGCACATTCATAACAAGCCACAGCAACTAATGGAGGGGAAAAGAAGCAACTACTTCACCACAGCCTCAGGAATGTTTTTTTGAAACCACCAGCTGTCTTCTACAGGCCAAAGGCAAGAGAGAAGAGAGTACTATAACCCTGCTTTTGGGTTTATGAAATGTGGAAGGAAGCCACATATCTGTGTGTGCACACGTGCAGGGGAAAACTATTTACCAAACCTATTCCGTTCTACAACCTGGAATCCTTAGTAGCTGCCTGAATCTGGGTTCAGATCCTTGTTGCCATCAAAAGAGGAAAAAAAAAAGCAAAACCCCAACAACCCCTCTGTTTAAGCACTGTCAAAAATGCAAACAAACACCTTCAGTCTCAGCCAAAAGGAAAAAAATCAGCTAGATACATAGTGTGTACAGAGAACATGTGCTACAGTCAGAAATGCAGTGGGAGGTTTTGAGCTCCCTGAACAAAATGCAGCCCTCGAACCGTGAAGTCGAAGCAGTGCTACAGTGCAAAGGAGCAAACATCAAACCTCAGGAGACAACTGTCTTGGAGATACCAGTCAAGAGTCTTACAGTTCAAATGACCAAGTTACTTTTCCTAGCCCAATGAGTATTTAAAAAGCCCAGCTGCAGTATGCATACCAACGAAAAAAAGATGAGTGTGGTTTAAAATTGAGTCTGTAATCAAATGGTCCCCAAATATATAAAACTATGTAAGCCCTAGGACAATTTTACTCTTTTCTAATAAGTGCTGCGGTCATTTGCTTTTCAACTGAGAGAACAGTTGCTGTTTCTCTTTTGGACAGATGCGTATAAAAATGTACAGTACCAAACTAATTATTAAATATAGTAATCCTAAAGGAGACTGCCAAGGCTTAGAAATTGTAGTGTACAAACAGTGTAGGCCTGTGGAGCTCCCATCCTCTGGAGCTTAGTGTTGTCACAGCTGACCTACGCTCTGCCTGAAAATGTCAGGGTTTGATATCAATACATTGCAGGCACCGTAACCGAGTAAACACAGGGGTTTACTCGATTTAATTGTTTGCTGTGGCGTGGCTCTTTGGGTTCCATTTTCAGATAGAGCTTTAGCACAACTGCAAAAAAATAAATCCACAAGAAAAGATCCTGTGACCCTCTCTCAGGGGACTGTCACGCAGGCTGCTCTGTCTTCAGTGACTGCTGTTTAAATGCCTTCTCTCAACATCAAAATAAGATTATTGTTTAAATACAACATACAGTAAATACAAACTAGTCTGCAAAGGCTTTGAAAAGTGTGTGGACATGCTTCACCAAAACAAGGGAATTGTGGGGAAAAAGCTGTGGCTATACTTGAAGCAATATGCAGCCTTTAAGAAGAAGCTGATGTGGAATTTTAGTAATGCCAATAACGCCCTGCCTATCTGTCCCTCAGAAATACATAAACCTTTCTGGGAGGAATTACTTTCAAGTGCTTAGCTGGTTGCTAAAGCTTTTAATTTCAAATGCCAGGCTTTGCAAAAGCAGTAGCTTTGAAGTGAAAACAAACAACACAACCAGCTTGCTACTCTGAAATACCCAAACAGAAGAGAGACAGGCTTTTGATATGATGGTTTCTACCATAATTTCTTGAATTCCTGTCCCAAAATAACATTGAATGAACTTAAACTTGGACAAACCTCTTGATTCAGAGTGAAAGAGAAATCTTACCTAGGAGACCCAGCACGATTAAATGGATTAGATGATCTGTGTCTTGTTCCCTATTTCACATTTAGATCATACCTGGAAATCACTGTACATGGTTTGAACTTACCTATAACTTCTATTAGGGAAAACAGAAACTGGAAAACTCCAAATATTTCTGTGTGGGTGGAACACTACCTGACTGCTGACTGCAAGAACATGGAATGGTTTAATGAGAGTGATAACAAGTTTCCAAAACCCACAAAAACCAGTATTCTAAATACAAAAAGCCCTTGCATGTTTGAGTATAAAGTCAGCAACAATACTACTGAGAGGCTCATTTGAATACACTCCCAAATGAAAAACACATCTGCCTTGCTAACTAAAGAGACATCTTCCTCTTACCATCCATTTATACACCAGTTTTTCATTTTATTCTGTTGACTGCGTGACCAGCTTCAGCTTTTTATTTATTTTTGCAACTTCAATGGGCTCTGTCTTCCACAGAAATACTTTCTGCCCTCCAACCTGCCCTGCTTTTGGAACCAAACAGCAGGTGAGCACATAGAAACAACTGCAAATTGCACAAACCCACAGCACGAGTAGGGAGGGAGAGGAAAACCAACCTTGCCAGCCCTGCAGTTGTGGGTCACTAGGCATCTCCAACTACCACAGTGTGAACAGTGTGAGGTCAGTCTTCAAGGTTCTTTGTTGCTACAGTGACAGCAAAGCCAGCCAGAGCCAGCTTTGGTCTAAGGGCACTCGTTTGGCTGATGTGTATTAGCAACTAGTATTTGGTAAGAACAGTAAGAGTTTTCTGCCTAGGGATGGTCAAGGAGATGTTAAACCTGCTCAAAGGCTGACCCAGGGAAGCAGTTTTGCTGCTGAATCCCACTGCACTGAACTGCCTTGCTGCCTGAAGGACCTCTCCTGTAGCATGCTGTAAGGCTCCAGCTGCACAGCCAGCACGTGCCAAACCAGGGCATCGGCCAGGCTGGGCTGCCCAGCCCCTGGCTGTCGGGGCAGGGGGTTGCTTCCAATTGCTGTCATTTTTGCAAAGGATGGGGACTAACACCAAAGGAGGAATTACAGCTTCAGTTTATGCTACGGCCAGAAGTAACAAAGTGTTGTGAAAGCACTGCAGGGGCCTCTCGAGTCTGTATATTACCCAGCATGAAAACAGGGACAACACAAATCTTAAATTAAAGGCTCTCTTAAATAAGCATCCATCTTCTGCTGCATACACAATGCTTTTTTTCTTTGAATATATACATACGTATTTTACTCTAACATCTGCGTATTTATTTAAACTCTGTACTGTAGTAAAATATGCATCATTTTAATCAATAAGGATTTGCTGGCGACAATCAGATTGACATTCAAACGTGGTGGCTGAAAGCTTTTATGTGCCTCTGACATACTGATCATTCCCCATGCAGGGGAAAGGGTCTCTGTGCTACTTTTGTACAGTACAATGAGCTATTGTATGAAAACAAAATCCCTCTGAATTTTCTCTTATTGATACTGGTCTGGTCTACTTACGCTACCTTTTGGGAGGTGGAAGGGGAGTGGGATAAATATGTCTTTAAAAATCAAGCAGCTGTAACCACAAAAATGAAACCAATACTAATACAAATCTACAGCATCTGATATTTACCAACACCCTAGCTTTGCTCGTTTGCTGCTGTCAAATCTGGGGAAGGGAGGGTGAGGCAGTGCCACACGGTGCTGAAGACGACCAGCTTTTACCTTCCTCTGTACCCCACTCCCAGATCACTTTCAGACAGGGAATGGGGAGGGTTAGGATGATGAAGGTGAGAACTGGAGCAAGTGAAGGGGACAGCCATGGGGACAGCAAGCTGATGTGATGCCAAATCTGAATGCTGAAGCAGTTCATGAGTCCCAACTCACATGGTCAGAGCTCTCCAGGGAGAGGCTCTTGGTCTTGTGAGGAGAAATCGGGCTGGGAGGGCTGCTGAGGTTGGAGCTGTTCGATGCTGTAGAATGTCTGGGAGAGTCAGAGTCCTGCAGCCCAAAGACACACAAGAACACCAGTAAGTAACAGGATAGCAAGTTTGAGAGGGATTGAGGATGTCTGAGCAACAGGTGACTGGATTCAAAGGCCTCTGCAGATTTTGCTTGTGTCCAAAAATACTGAGGGATTTTTTTCCTCATTTCCTGGTCCAGGGAGACACAAGGTTAAGTGGCTGATCACTCTGCTTTCAGCAGGCACAAGTGATGCTGACATAAGGACACAGCACCAGTGGGATTCTGGCAGTCTGCGTGTTGCCAAGGGCTGGTTGGTCAGCAGAGCCTGCAACTTCAGGCTGCCTGTGAAGCTACAACAGCTCCTGCCTTTTCACAGATTACAATCTGAGATGCTCTTGCACTAAACTGGGAAATCCCTGTGGCACTGGATTCATCACAGCTAACTCTTATATGTCACTCCCAGGATATCAATGCAAAGCATCCTATCAAGTTACTCCAGTTGGATCTTCAAGAGTACAGTAGAATACAACTCTGTCTGAGCTTGAATTTGGGCTGCCAGTTCAGCTTCAACTGGCAGGATATATTGAGTACCATTAAAAATCTAATTTTCATACTCCTTGGTAAGAAAATGGGTTGGGGAAGTTTTGCTGGCCAACTTCAGATTGGACCCTCCCATGTAAAACATTCTTGGTTGGAGGGACTGAGTTTAGCACTGGGCAGGATTTCAATCCTACCGTAACAATAGTCTCGACTGCACAAAACAAATTATTAAATCCAGTCCTTGCTATAAATGAAATTATAGAACAATTCTCACATTACCTTGTTAACTTCTGAGTATAAAATATCTCCTGTGACATGACTGCTAAGATAGCTTCTGAATCTTTGCAAATACAGGGCAGAATGAATATCACCATTTCAAGGTGTAATGCATCACTATCAAGCTGTTACTGTACTGGGACAATATTCTGAGGAGCCTTGCTACCTACATATCTCCAGGTAAGAAGTGCAGAGAGCTTTTTCTGCAAGGTAAATGCCAGAATCAGACTTGACATAGGTTGTCCAAAGTCTTTTGTCAGGATAGCTCAAAATATAGGAAATCCATGTCTTCCCTGTCAATGCCTCCCAAACCCATGGCAGGATTTAACTTCCTCATCTTTATCAACACACTTAGAAGTTTCCCCTCTTTCTCCTGTCACTCACCTCTCGCTCATAGTCCCTTGTTGGTGCATCACTGCCTTGGTCCAGGCCACCAGAGGACAAGGATCCGTCTGAGGGCGATGCCATAGGCTGACGCTTTGCTCCGTAGCTCCCTCCTGAGAATTCCCTCCGCAAAGCACTCCCGTTCTGTGCAGACGATCCTAAAACACGCAGAGGGATTAAACTGTGTTATGGATACCCACCTAACACAGTAGAAATTGGTTTGGGTGTTTCTCTGGTTAGTTCTGCTTTCCTCCTGCATGCCCCGAGATGCTCAGCTCATGGCTTGCAGGCTATGTGGGCTTTTAGCTTGTCTGCTGCCTGCTGCAGTTTTTCCTATGGATTCTCCAGTCCCTCACTTGTCAGGGTGTTCCTGACAAAGCTGGCAGCCTAGTTCCAGTGGCCTCTTTTCCAGGGAGTAGGAGGGCTGTGCCAGCAGACACACGACATGCTTTCTGCAAGCAGCTGGCAATGTGCAGCAAACAGTGTGTGCACAGGAAGGGAGAAAATGCAGAAAGGTTGGGACACCAGCCTGGCCTCCATTTCCATGTGGTCTACTACTTAGCCCCTTGCCTGGTCTCAGCCCATGTTACTGCACCGACTCGGGCACACAAAGACAGCATGGCAGAACTAGACAGGGGTTTCCAATGCAACACAACTCTGCTATTCCAGCACCCAGTTTTCTATTGCTTTTCTCCTTGCACTAGCAGCAAGAGGCATCAAGAGCTCTAAAGAGTTCAGCAACACAGTCAATAACTACAGAGCTTGTGAACAACTTGTTACTGATTTAAAACACTTAAACACGAGCAAAGTAGGCCCAAGGCTAAGAATGTAATTTTACTTCTAATGTCAATTCTAAAAACTTGATAAATTACCAATCTGGGACTCTCAAAAGTCTTACCTGTTTATTCATGTGCTACTTTGAAAGCAGGATTAAAATACTCCGCTTGCCCTCAGCAGTAGTCAGCCATCACTTCTGAAAAGCCTTATCCAGCCACTGCAGGTAGCCCTTTCCCTAAAACACTCGTGCACAGACCCCAAAGCAACACAGTTCTGTTTGCTTACGTGCTGCTAACCCGCTGCTGGCGCTCATCGACCGTCCTGGTTCCGTGCGGGATTTCGTGATCGACGGGATGCTGACAGAGCCACTGAACACAGTCCGGCTTTCCTGAGGCCGAAGGTTCTGAAATGCAGACACACACGGCATCTTTACTTATTGACTGCTGGCCCAACCTTGGACGCTGTGAAATAAGGCCCCAAAATACATTAAACCCCCAACCTTACCAGAGCTGAATATCTGGGCAGCAAGTCAGCAAAATTTGCAAAATAATATTCTGCAGTTTAGTGCAGAGACTGGCAGCACACGCAACGCAGTAGTGAAGTGCTGAATTACATGGACATATGCAGACAACTGAAAGAATGTGTCTAATACATCAAGGATTTCCTTGAAAGGATGGTTTGCAAGCCTAATTAGGCTGCTATAGATATATTCAAGTTATATAGCATAATGCCTTCTTTCTGAACACAAGCCTCCAAGGATCTTATTAAAATTTCTCTCTTTGATGACATCATTTGTGCCATGATGGTGTAACTTTATACAATAACCAGGCTAATCCCTAATGCTTGCAGAGTTATGAACAGATAGTGGATCAATCTGAATACCAATTACTTATGCAATTCCAAAGGTGTTAAGAGCATCCCTCCAAACCTCCACCAGCTGAGCCAAAGTGTGAATCAGCCTCCTGTTTTCAGCTGCTCAAAGAGGATGACCAGAGCACATACCACTGTCTATGTGCTTTGATTATTGCTCCTGTTTTGCATCCTGGGAGTTTCAGTGTGATTTTCTAAATTAGTAAGTTACTGCACTGAAGAGGTCCTTTACTGAGTGAAGAGATAAACTATAATTTCCCTACTTGCATATGGTAGTTCCTTAAATGTAAGTTGTCTTTAAACAAAGGGAAAACAGCATTTTGAAGTAAATTCTGGGAGGCTTTATTTCTGCTTCTGTTAATGTACTGCTGACCTAAGGGCAGAAGACTTCTCACATTATTTAGCCCATTTCTCTGTACATCTGACTACTTAGCCCAGAGGGACTTGCCCATGTGTATCATTTTAGCTCTGGCGAAATATGAGACTTCATTGTGGTGCTAGCATCATTTGCACTAGTAAGTCATTACAATTAACTAGAATTAGGTTCAGCGAACCTTCACAGATGCACAATGTGGAAAGAGCTGCAAGTAGCTCCGAGCATGACTTTATTTCCCTTTTACAACCCTCCCCTGCCATAACTGTTCATTTCTTCCTATTTATATTTAATTATTTCCTCTCCCCGACTCAATGATGAAGTAGCCACGCTTAAAAATACAGTTACAATTGCAATGTTTTTTAAGTGAGGGTGTTATGGAAATTTCAGATCAGAAAAAAGATTCCACCCCAAAAGTGTATTCTCAGAGACCCTCAGGTACTACCCATGTCTCTAGCTGTATTTAAAAGGGATAATTAAACAGAAGCTTTGGAAGGAACAGATTTTATACAGTTCAGCCTTTAACACATAATTATTACCAACCTGCTGCCACAATGATCCTTATAGTCATTGCTCTAACAGACTCCTCTGATCTTAGAGTCAACCCTTGGCTTCTCAGTTTCCCAGTGGGCCAGAAATAGCTTATTTTTAACATGCAACAAATAACAATTAAAATCTCTCCTCCTGATCCCAGCTCTCTCTCAAACACCAGCAGAAGAGAATCAGAGACCTTACCAATGAAAAAGTCCTGTTTAATTCTCCTCTCATCCATTGCTGCACTATAAGGATTTATACCTAAAGGCTTAAAAAAGTCTCTTAAATCATTTGTGCAATTATATTGCTGCCTCTCACTTACCTTACCCCCTTCTTTTTTTGTTTTTAAATGTGAACAACCAACCTGCTTTGTAGTACAAAATACTGAGTTCCTGCTCCTGTGTCCTTCACCATGCAATAATCAATGTGAGATGGAGTGTATGAGCATCCTGGCTGTACCTAAGCCATGGAGGCTCGCTCCCCTGACGATAACCAAAGGAACTCATCAGCTAAGGAATAAGTTACTGCTATGTTTTGAGAAAGAAAGGAAAGCCAAGTGCGGCACCGTGCGAACATGTGCACTGGGGTTAGTACACTGAGGTTGCAAGGCTGGTCTTTTGTACTTGTATAAACCTACAAGGATTCATTTTGCAAAGAGAACAATTATGTTTAGTGATAAGGTGATTAACCTCCTTCACAGTGACTGAGCAGACAACATAGAGGCATCAGGGGAAGGAGGGAATGGGTAGGTGAATGAAAGAGACTCATTTGTTTTAATAGCATATTCTAATGTTGATTATTTTTCATGACCTCAGTTTGCAACGTCCATGTAATTCCTCGTAGAAAGTTTCTCCACAAAGCAAGTTTTTCATTGTTCTTTGGTCTAAAAATAAAATAAGCACATGCCAGAGATGCTGGCATTTTGGACCAAACCTCCTGGAAGTGCTATGCACATGATGCAGAAAGGGGATTCAAAGAAAAATAAACGGTGGTTATTAGCAGTAGTTATAAAGCAGCACAATGCAGCAAGTTAAAAACACAGAAAAGAAAAGGAAACCTGAGCTTGCTTTATTTAGAGAGACAAAACCCCCTCATTTAGAGCAACAATTCAAATCCTAGCAGGAAAATCCATCCCCAGTGCTGAACCAAACAGAGAAAGTTGAGAGAATAGGGAAAAAAAGCAGCAGCAGAGAAGCTGCTGCTGAGCTAAGTGAATCCCTGTGAAATAGGGTGAAAGGCCTGGATTAGTTCAGTGCATCCCATTCCAGTCAGAGGTTGGAGCTCTGGGTTATGCAGGGGCAGTGGCTGCTACACTCACAGCTCTGCTGTGTTATGGAGCCTCTGCTCCCACTCCAGCTGCTCTCTGGCTGCCTTCCCTGGCAGCGGGGTGAGGCATTCCTACAGGGTCTGACTGAACAGGTACAACACTGACAGGAACTGCCTCGCCTCTGTTCCTCTGTCCATCGTGCTGCTTGTTGTTCTGGGGTTTCGTTTTCTTTTAAAGTAGTGTTCTGTTCACTACATTATAAACCTCAGCTTTTAATTCTTCCATGAAATAACATGACAGAATCTAAGAGTCTACTTTAACGGGCCATTTTCCAACTCCCCTGTGGATTCCACACTCTTCTGGTTCCAGTATCTGTACCTGGGACCACGGTCCCATTCTTACACTAAAATCTCCACACACAAAGGGAGGATGGACAGACACGAATACAAACTCACAGCCTTGCTTTCCATACAGCTTATGGCATCTCTACCCAGAAGCCACAAAGCAGACAAACGCTCCTCTTCACACAAGACTAAACCTCTAGTGCTCTACAGAGCTAACAGGGACAGGACCTTGACACTCCAGGTTGCCCACTTCACTTTTTTTCCTCCCATTTATGCCAGTAGGCTGTACATTATGATGAAGGATGCTCCTAAGGAAAAAATCGAGAGTTATCATCTGAAACATGAGGGATCATTCCTTACTGACCCCAGGGAGACTACTCACATGAGAAAGGGAAGGTAGAGGGAGTGTCACAGTCCGGTGATACATCACTGCATATTAAACACAGAAAATTTTATAGTACAGTTGGACTAAAAAAACCCTTTTAAAACCAAAACTGAAATACAGCTTCAGTGACCCTATAATGACCCTCTGGGAGAGAAACAGCTTTCAATTAGGCTTAACAGTATTTTTATTTTTTTTGTATTTCAACAGAGCACTCCTCTTGTGTATCTGCATCACTCTCCTACCAGAAGAGCCAGGATGGATGCAGACCTGTCCTCACAGAGCACGTTTTTCAAAATGCTGCAACTTCACTTCTGAACATTAATGGTCGTGACAACTGGAACTTCACAGCAGTGACACATGACCATGCACTTAACCAGTCAAAGCTTAGCTGTGCAAATTGGTTTTGGAGCCATATGGAAGAGATTTACTTTTCTCCTGCATTTTTAAATTCTGCCAAGTGTTGTATGCAGGTGTGTTTCCAAAACCTTCCCAGCGATAGGGATCTAGCACAGCAGCCTGAAGGCACTCAAAGCAGTCTGGCAGGGAAGGTTTGCCATGCATGGGTGAGGGGTGTCCAAAGCCACAGAAACCAAGAGCCATGTTTCCATTACAGCAATGGACATGGCTTGGAACCACACAAACCCTGAGCAACCAACCACCATCACATACATCTACCTCACAGATTATTCCTGCCTTATCTGTGAATCCATCCCAAGCAGAGCTGCAGGCCACAGCATGGCACACAAGTATGATGCACAGCAGGTACTCGTGCCTGTTTCAGTTTGGTTTGTATTTCTATAGGACATGGTGACCCCCATGTTGTCAGGCCGGGATGCACAATACAAGAAAAGAGCACTTCCATGCCCCCAGTTTCCATTCCAGCTGGAAGGGTATCTACAGAACAGCATCCCACCTCAGTCTCTACCTAAAGCTACCAAGATTAGGAGGATCTACATCAACGAATTGCCATCATCTTTAATTTTTATCTTGTTTTTACGTATTCTAATTTCATGTACTTACTTTAACCTAGAAACTGCCTGAGGCATGACCTGTCTGTCTCTCTCAGTCTGTGTACAGTACTGTGTAAAAATTTCTGTATTCCACATGAATTAATCCTAAACAATCAGTTTGAAAGTTCGGTCCAACAAAGACAGACCCAGAACCTCTTCCTAATTCAATGTGATATGCAGCATCCTGCTACTGATTGCTGGAGGATGAACAACGTGGAACAGAGAACTTATCATTTCAAAATTTCCACATCCCTCCTGGTAATTAAAAATTATATTTTCACAGCAAAAGGTTCAGCCCAGTTGTTATACACTTTTCTTTCTTCTAAAGCCATGAAATATCTTTTTCTTGGCATGTCAGAGCTGTGGGAAGACCACAGCTGACTGCAGAAAGTAAATTGTCTGGGACAAAATAAAGTTAAGGGGTGAAGGAAGAGCTTACAAGGGGTTTTCTCCCATGTTAATAGCCAGGCAAAAGGAAAACCACACAGTGTTAGTAGAGTGAACACCTGACTCAGCCGTTCATACCCTCAGAGTCATAAAGTCTGGAGTACCGAGGACAGAGCGTGGAGGCGGGGAAAATGCAGGGTTTATGGAATCGTAAGAGAGGAATTTTTCAGCTGAATTAACGGTCATGTGGTAGATGTGCTCAAAGTTGCTCGGAGAGGAGATCAGACGGGAGTGATGATGAGGGAATTGATAAGGGGAACGCTGCTATCAAAGACAACAGAGAGAGAAAGCAATGAAGGATGGTTGTACAGGTTACATTGGCAACAGCAGTTCCACAGGAGCAGTCAAGCACCGAGGGACAGCACACAGAACCCTGGTCGCCGCCAGCACGCGGGTTCTCTCATTGTCACCCCCAGTGCTCTGAGCACCTTCCTGACACGGACTCGTACGGGCCTGTTGCCCTGGCTGCTGCTAAAACATTAAAAACAAATAAAACTTTTAACTCATTGGGAATCGATTCTAATATTTATTATTTTTTGATATTTCAAAGAGCACCACAGTTGTAAAAGGTGCTTTACAGACAGTTGAGAAGCATCAGTTCCCTGCCTTGAGGAGCTTACAATCTAAAATAGACATAACACAAACAAAGGAAGGTGAACACAGGTGAGGTGGTGTGGGGAGAAGAAAAGATGAGAATACACAGCAGTTAAGAGATTGTAAGAGATTTCCTTCTGTTATTCATGCATTTTAGCGATTCCATTAAAATTATCACCCGTACAACAAACACAGAGTATTTCCAACAGGAGGGAACAGTGTTTTGGACAGGGCAGGGACACAGGTCGTGTGGGAAGGTGAACTGGTTAGTGTCAGACAAGTGGGACAATTCACTCTGCTGCAGACAGACACCACCAGGCGCATGTCCTTGTGCACACTCCTGACAGGGCTTTAGCGACAAGGGGACTTTGCACTGCTGTCTCTGCGCTGCAGAGCATCAGGCCCTTGGCACGTAAAGGTGCCAAAGGATCGGGAAATTCAGATCTTTTTAAAAGGTCAACTGAGCAATGTGCTCCCCAAGTGTGACATAAAGAAGGAAAGGGGAGAAATAACCGTGCAAATTAAACAGAAATGATTTCTAGTTCATCTCTAAGGAATGTGCTGACACAAATGCTCTTATAATTTAAAGTCACCTAAATCTATATTTAATGGAAGAACATCTCCAGGGTCAGTCTCCCTCCATGTGCCATCTGTACATGCTCAGAAGGTCAGCCTGCTCTGGGGTGGGTGGCCCATGGACACCACCAAATCAGAACACCTTTGCTCATTTCTAAGTTCCTCTTCCCCTCATCCAACTGATTTCATCACCTTAAACAAACATTTCTGACTAATGTTAGAAATGTTAGGACTTAAAATATAAAATATGATAAAAATATAGCTTACCCCTCCACTAAACCTAAGGCACTACTTTTTGTACGTGGAACGTATTAAAGTCTGGAAGAACATTAAGTCACATCCCAATACATATTATATCAAACATTATTGTTACTGTTCTCCTCATTTCAGCTGGTAAAATCCAACTTTTTTTTTTTTTTTTTTAAAACACACGGTTATTATGAGGCTTTGCCTGTTAACCAAAACATCAATTACCACATTATGGCATATAAGACATAATATACATTAAATTGTTATTAGCAACTTTAGCAGCATCTAAATATCAGTACAAGAAGCCACCATTCCAAAATGGTCCAGGACAGCAGACTTTGCTGAGTTATCTGCTCACAACAGAGAACTGGCAGCAAAGCCAGCTGCATTCCTAAAAGCCAATAAGGGAGGTATGGCAGTGTCTAAAATCACAAGCTAAAAAGCAGAGGGTAGGCCAGCTGCAGACCATGAAAATATTTAGCCAGCATTCATGAATGTGAAAAAGCCACGATATGGCAGCATTTTAAAAATGATCCTCCATGGAACTTTCTCCATGGACTCCACCATTAGATGCATGCATGGGGTTCCCACTTTCTTTAAAGAATACCAAATATAGATAAGTATTCATTTACTCTAAAAGTTTCTCAATTGAAACAAGCAAAGCTTCACACATCATCTAGAATGGAAGTAGAATGGCTCATGTATAATGAGGTCAAACTGAAGCATAATGTTCAAATATAATGGCAGTCAAGACCAGCTTTTGTATATAAAAATATTTAGGCATGCAGAATATGAAAGCAAAATCAATCCTGTACATCTGATGTACACAGAGAGGTGGTCTGTGCTGCAGTAAGTGCAGTTCCAGATTTCAGATCTTCACTACAAAGGAGCATCCACGATAAAGTGGCTTCAAGGGACAAGAGGGCAGAAGGGGGGCCAGACTGTACGGCCAGTTAATTGGTGACAGGCTGCTAGGGAAGAAAAACATGTAAACAAATAAGTTTGGGGATATACTAACAGGAACCATTCTAAATTGTACAAAACAAGACAATGACCCAGATCCACATCAATAAAATACAAATATGTGCTGATTACTGCTCTGCTAATAGCAAACAAAAACTTCTGGTTTCTGTTGTGTTGCATGTCAAAGCCAGACTGTAAAGGTTTGCCATGAAGAAAAGAAGGATGCAAATTTACATTTGCCTGAAAATGCCTAATATTTTCTCTATTAAATCTGATCTCTCTCTCTCACTGAGCCCTGGGCATGGTTCTGCCCAAACAAAGGGCTATACTGAAATCAAGGGTGTCTGTTCATGGAGAGAACAACGTGAGACTAGACTAAGAGACTGCAATTTCCTATAAGCACATCATCGTGTCTGGTGCATACCAAGACCTGGGAAACAACGCACAGAGAAAGCATCTCTTCCCTTTGTGTGGCTGCCTCAGCAAGGGCAAACACACAACAGCAGATATGTTATATATGTGTAGGCACCTGATACAACATATCAAATAGAACTAAAGAGTTTAAAATATTCTGTTTAATCCATTTCTTTTGTATGGTTACAATACAAACTAAACTCTCTAAAATTGGTCTTTTAAAAGACATCATTAAGGACAGTGGTGGGCAGAGGGCAAGCAGGCTCCTGTTGGCTCTGCATCCACCAGGCAGTAACACCACGGGTTAGGGCAGCACAAGGGCATGTCCCCTCCTGCCCACCCACCAAGGGCCATCACCACCAGCTCTAATTCTGTGCTCCATTCAACTTTTGGCATTTCCCCTGAAAAAGGCAGCAGAGGCATGTTAGTGGGACTGCAGAGGTAAGTTTTGATTGGATTCACATTGCATATATGAAGTGGATATGTATATATTAATGACTAAATATAAATACATACACAAAAATTGTCATTTGCTTTACAAGTTCATCCATGGATGCTAGATAAGAACTGATCTGAGCTGGTTATTTAGTTTGAGACAATTTAATTCAACAGAGATTAAAATATTTGTTCTCTATTTAAACCTATTTATTACTAAGGACCGTTCTGCCCACACAGCACTATTCTGACTTCAGTGAAAACTCATCCTGGAGCTCATGCTCAAGCCAAATTTGAAAGTGCTCAACTAAGCCAGAAGAAACTCCAAATAAAAAGGCCCACTCCACTCTGTAATACACTTTCTGCATTCCAGTATCCCTTAAAAAAAAGAAGCTGTATCACTAGAACAGCTGGACTGAGTGTGAGAAGACTCTCAGCCTTGCACTGCTTGCTCCCCCTACCTGTAGCCCTCTTTAAATGCAAAAATGTATTTTACCATCTGCTTCCATGAACGAAAACAGGCATTCCCAAAGTAAAATGCTACAATCTTTCCCATAGCTCATTAAAAAGCAATACTTCCTCTTCTGAAACATACTAATCTATTTAAAAATAGAAAGATGTTCCAGCTGCAAAATCATACACAAGCTACACAAAACCCACACCTTTCTGGAATAAGATATGAAATTAGGGAAATAATTCCATGCCCTGGTAAAGGAACCACCATCCAGATGAACTGTATACAGGGTTGGATGAATATTCTTTACCTTGTGTAGTGATTCTCCAGGAAACATCCTCTGTTTCCACCCCCTCTTCTGATTCTAAATTTGTCTTTCCAAGAGAACATTAGACTCAACACATAACCTCACACACACACATAACTCCTTTTCTTCTATTTTTGTGCCTGAGAAGCCAAGTACGTAGTTTGGGAAAACTCAGTCCAGGTAAACACCTTACAGAAAGCCGCTGGAAAAGAAAAATCTGCCTGGACCAAAGTAGCTCCTGACAGCCCATTTATTTCCTAATTTCAAGTTACACTTTCAAATTCACACACTTCAAGTCCCGCGCCTGACACAATTCTGTACCCACTAAGTTAGGAATACAAATACAATATGACATTGCAAGGAGCTGCCAGGAAAATACACAAGAAATTCACTTTATCTGCAGTGACATCTCCCACATTAAGACTGGTACCTACTTACAAAAAGGAGGTTATAATAGTAACTTTAAAGAAAGAAGCTGCAGCAGTGGAACAAGTGCAGGAATCAATTGCATATTGTACACATTTTCTAATGTCTTCTCCTCACTTTCAAATGTGGAAAGTGACCATGAATTTATTTCAAAACATCATATTGATTGGTAATAGCAAAGTAAAAGTCCTCAAAATGTAATGATCTTTGATCTAATACAAGGCTGGAGTAATTAGAATGAATTCAAAGCTAGAAGCCATTTAGAGATGACACAGCTGAAGAAATACTAATCCATCTAAATATAGAAAATCCTCTTGTATAGATATTCTATAGATAAAATCATTCCTTGTTTTACACTTGTCAGATTTGGGGCTTGTTTAAGAGTCCTTACAGCTTTTGATTCTCGTGAACTTTCAGCTACTGATGGTGTGAACAGGATGTGTATGGTCCTACCTTTAGGTAGCAGATTATCTTCTCTGCTTGAGAAGAGCCACAAATATTTTAAGGAACCCACCAGCAATGGAGAAGTGAAAAAAAGTTCTGAATCTGCCCTGAAGCAAATCATCATTCTTTGTCTAATATTAGACATATGCAATCTCGTATCCAGGTAAGATAAACACCACCTGCCAACTTCCCTTGGATTTGCCATGTGTTTTCTAGAAGCAGTTCCTTCATTATTTATTCATTTATAAACACAGATACAATATTGGCTTTTTCCTCATTACACTGAATATATTTGTTATTGAGACGTTTCTCAGTGTGTTTAACAAAAGATTTAAAGTAAATCGATGTGCTGACTTTACAGCCAAGTGTAACACAAACATATCATTTGCTGCAAAAGTGAGGTAAAATGAGTTTCTGAAGGTCAGAGATTATACTCTTAAGCTTCTAAACTGGTGTAACTGCACGGCACACTGTATTTCCCAGTCTTAATTGTTTCCTTTGGGCTTTTCAGCATCCGAAAATCCCAAATTCAGGATTTACTTCCTGCTTTCTGCACAAACTCCAATAGTAACGATGATAATTTTAGATAGCAGTTCTGTACTAATGGCCATGTCTTATGCTACTACTCATATAATTTGTTTGATATCATATCACCTCATCTTTCTTATGGTGCTAATTAGTATGTTCTGAATCACATCTGTGTCACTGCGGATGAGGGAAGAACACAGAAACACAAACAAGATGCTCAAGGCAGCTTGAAGTAAGCAGTATGATACTGTCTTACAAACAAAACATTAATTGGTCTTTAGCTCGTCCAAAATTTCATTAACTTCCAGGTGACTATTTACTACATAAGGTTTTATGGAAATGAACATGTGTGTGTGCTATTACATGTTTTCTTTTTCCAGTTTTCAACTTAAAAGGTTAATTTTAATGCAAGCAGCTCTGTTTCACTGAGACTAGTTAATTTGGAGAGAACATGAAGAACAGCCTATTTGGCATGGAAAGAAATTTGGGCACTATACACTATTAAACTGCTACAGGAAAACAGGCTGTAAAGAGATAGGCTAAGTTGGAGCTAAAGATCGGAGGAGAAATAAGGAATTCAAATACAATTCATGGAGAAAGGAATTTCTTTCCATACCCACAAAGAACACAGGCCCAAATCCTCTTAATTTTGCCCCTTCATACCAGTCATTAAAATTGTTATGAACACAGTGAGGTCAATCTGTCTGAAAACCTCAGAGGCACTAGGCACTACTCCTCCTCCTCCTCCCTCAATGCTGAAGTGCCACCCTCCTTGGTTAAATTTTATTACATACAGCAGAGCACTTTTAGCTCCATTTCCCTAGTTACATTGTTCCTGATAAGAAATAACACTCTGACTATACAGTAAAATTGCAATTGGTTTTCTCTCACTTATTTGCAGCCTCTGTTGCAGTCAGTCACTCTCACATGTCCTTCTGTACTTACCATTGGAAGGTCTTTGAGAATCTGTATACCATCTCCTGGACCCATATGTGCTATGTGGTTAAAATTAGTTGGGTTAGAAATTAACTTATTTCTCATTTCGGGATCACGTAGCATCTCCCTGGAAGAGAAAATATTTTGATCAGATATTTTGTTCTAGGTGAGGATGGGCATTTATAAAACATGTACAGCTTTGATTATCAGCTACTTTAAATGGAAATTAACTAGTCTTTTCCAACCTAAACGACTTTATGGCTCTATTTAACCACGTGAACAGTGACAAACCCCTGCTATCAGCACAGGCATGGAGAAGCTTCCAGCTTGAAGAGAGGGCAAGGGGCCAGAATAAAAGAATGCTGTTTGCAGGCTAAGAGCCCATGCCCAGTACTTACTAACATTCAAAGAATATATAATCACTATGAATTGATAAAAAGCTCTGTAAGATGAGTAAAAGCAGAACTCATTTGTGATGTATTACAAAGTGGAGATGAAAATGAAGTACTAAATATGAAAAGAGAATTAAAATAATACTGCAGTACCTTTCTCAGTCTGTGGTCAGAATTAAAAGCTCTTCAAAATGGCAAGGGTGCATTTCAGAACTTAGAATAAATAAAATTTTAAGAGACCAAACTTCAATCAACTCAGAAAAGGCAAGACCAAGAAACGGAATTTTATCTCCACTGCATACAGCTGTTACTTTCCTTAGAGCCAAAAAGACAGACAAGCTGGGAGCCAACCAATGGTGGAAGATGTTGGAAACTAGAAAACTGACATACTCAGTTCTTGGAGTGTGGCTTAGCACAGTAGCAGGTCATTTTTAGTGAAGGATACTAAATGGCCAGTAACATCCTCTGCGAACACTGCAAGTAGTGCAGACCTATTTTTGTTGCAATTTAGGAAAGTATTTGTATTAAACACTCCCATTAGAAATACATCCTGAAGTCCTCTGTCCTCTGATGAGGCGAGTTTTGTGAGCTTTATAGAACGTTTATGTAGTTAAATGTATAAATCGAAAAGCAGAAGCCTTGGAATACTGCTGAGAGTAGAACAGCCTTCAGAAAGAAAAGCAGAACCAGAGTCTGAAAGTAATTAATCCATATGCATACTTAGCAATGCAATCTCCTTTTGCAAAGTGTTTATTAGAGATCTTTATATATACAGCGTATGTGCACACCTATGCAGCTATATACAGTATGTGGAGACATGCATTCCAAATTACAGCTGTTTCACACAATTAATCTGAACTAATGAATACTCGTGCATGCAGTGCACATCCATATCCAAACTGGTATCAACACGATTAAACATTGAGGATTAACACAGCAGTGAAGAGACAGAAACATCTGAATGGGCATTCCAGAAAGCAACGCATTCAGCACTGCAGTGGCATCGGTCACTGTCCCTCAGGGCCTACAGGCATGTACAGAAGACAAGTACATGTTGAATACCGACCTCCTCTGCTGCATCCTCTCCTCCTCCGGGACTCTGAAGGAATAGCGGCGCTTGTTGTTGATGTTTCGAACCATTTGCTTCCGGCTGTTATCTGATGTCTCAGGGACCACCAGTTCATCACCCTCTGAAATCAACACAAATAGGGTGATCCAGTGGGACAACGCATGGTATCTGAATTTGAAGACATTTTCTTCCTCTGCCCTCGCTAGTGTTGGCCACCACTCATTTCCCATCGAAACTGAACAAATGTCCTTTGGGTTATGGGTTTTCTTGGCCACTCTCTACTATGCTGCTATGTAGCAATAGCTTTAACCCTCCTTCACACACAAGCTGCCACACTTGTGTTCTCAAAACACCACTGATTTGTTCTTTCAAACTAAACACTCAGGTAGGCAGGAAAGGATGTGAGTCCTCTGTCTCAAACTTTCCTTGGCAGTTCTCACTGAAAATCACTAAAATAGTCTTGTTCTGCCAATCGACTGGAAACTCATTGCAAGATTCTCTTTCATTCACCCCCTGCTCCAGAGAGACTACTCCTCTTGAAATGTCTAAACAGTGCTGTATTTTGGTGCAGCTGTGGGAAAAGGGAGGATTTTTTCCACATGTGTGTACATCTGGCCAAGGCATCTTTAAAAAAGACATGAAAACTATAGCAGTGATAATCACACAATAGGATTGTTACTTTGAATGAACATTGCAACTGCTCTGCCTTATTTTATGTGTGTATATATATAATATATATATATATATGGAGACTAAAGTTACTCTCAGTAAGCTTGAGCATACCCAACACCTACTGCTCACTGCCAAAACAGGTTTTGTATGGAATGAAAAACTTTCTCCTTAAGATCAACTGGAGATTTCTTGAAGGGTGAGATCAACTAGGGAAGTAGCTTGAGGAAATAAACCTTCAGACTTCTAAAGAGATACACTGTTTAGGTAACATACAGGGGCAAAGCATCAGCCTTGCTTCCTTCTGATCCTATGCTCTCCAGTTTTTATCCTTTTCTGCTCCACTTTTAATGTTCAATCTTTATTAGACTTGAAAATTCTTTATACACGGCTCTAGTATATTGCTCCTCTCTACCACTGCCATTCCTTTTGTACTAATTTGCTACAATTTAAATAAACACTGAAACACTGCCAACAGCATCTAGAGTGTTTATTTCCACTATTTTCAGAAAGTCATTAACAAAAGTTTATAGCTTTTGGTTGTTAAAAGAGAACATAACTCCTCTCCAGCTAAGAGGTTAAAAAAAAGTTTAAGGAAATTCCTCAGGAGCATGCTTGTGAAATGAGCTCTAAGAAGAAAAAAAGTCAAAAATGCTTACAATAAAAATAGATTTGTGAAGCTAAAAGTGTGGCACACAGTCACAGTGGCCCTAGTAATAAGTTATGAACACATAATATTATACTACTTTATAATTCTTGGAAAATGTTTGTATAGGTTAAGTATAGAATTAATTTTAATCTAGCACTGCCAAGATCACTATTAAAGTCTTTAATTGTGCAGATATTTTTAGACAGCATTCTGGCAGGTGATCCCACATTTGGGGGGAGCATCTAGTAATTCTATTTTCTATTTCCAGTCTTCATTCAAGTCTCAATTGAATATTAAAAAGGAAAAAAAAAGTTCAGAGTAGCAGACAACACTGCAATTACTGTGGAATCTGTAAGCTTTGGCTTTTCCCCAAATCTACAAGCCCACATATGTTTGAAAGATCACTTTCTACAATGCACATATCCAGGCAAAGAAATATACTCCTTCTAAACAAAAATTTGCATGGTGAAAATTGGCTTCTTTTTACTCACCTGCCATTTTGTTTTTGAAATATATTAATCTGACTGTCTCCAGGCCTAAAAGGTTTAGCGATCCTTCTGTATTCAAGGGTCGTACCTGAAACAAGGAAAACCAGTCTTTGTAACAGTAATAACTCACATTTCTCTAATGCATCTTATTCTGAAAGCTCCAAAATGCATTATAAATGCTATAAGAGGAGCCCTGTTATAGAGCCAAACAAGGAGCAGCGTCTCCCATCTCCAGTGACACGTGGCTGCTCTCAGGAGTAACAACTGCAAGTCATTAAAGCCACAAAGAAGAGTTAAAAACAACTTTAGATTTTAAACTTTTTTTTTTGAGAATGAGTACAGAGGGAGTTATCTAAAATTCAACTTTAAGATGTAGGCTTAACACCATTCCTTTCAGCATTTTAATAAATAGTTCTGTCAGAAGTCTACTTCATTTATCATTTCAATTTTTTCTATTAGACGTACAAATCAGTAAGCTGGGCTTTTGTTTTGTCTTAGTACCATGCCACAGTTACACTCTGTAACTTCGTAAGAGCATATACAGGCTGCTAAAACCTACTGGTATTTGTGATTTCCAACTTAAAAATTAAAGAAGCACTCCACACTCTGAGTCTGCAAAATGTTTTAGAAACAAGCTCTTCTTAATAAATAGCCATTTTGAGTCTTCTAGATGTATCAATTCTTGTTTGATGAAAGTAGCTCCATCCATTAAATGGGAAGTCCTGAGCCAAATATTAATCAAAGTACTAAATTACATCCTACTGTGTAGGAAAAAAATGATTCAGCTGCTTAATCACTCAATGTTTGGACATCAGAAAGAAATTTCCCCTGTAGTCCAGACTCTTCTCTCCTTAAGATGATCACCCCAACCTTTTGCATTATTTATTCTTACAGCATTGCCAGAATACCCTGGTCTGCATCTGACATGTGGGAAATTGAAATACTGAGAGACTGAATGATCAGCACAAGACCACAGGGGCAATGCCCTGTAATTCTGTGTCACTGGAATGCCAGTAAAGGAATTATGTTGACACTAGCACGAAGTTGAAGTCAGTCTAAACTACGGGAAAAAAATGACTTTTCTTACTTCTTTCCAAATACAGCTGAGCAAACACCTACTGAATACCAAGGAAGTGTCAGTTTTCAGAAACTTTTGATAAGAGATCCAAACCTGACATCACCCTGGTTTTAGTACTTGTACTGGCTGAAACAAAATGTTCTAACCCAGTCTGTCTACAATGTTCTCAAGCAGCAGGAGACAGATTTTTGAAGGTCTGTCTAAATATCTTAACATCCACCATCTTCTGGCAATAACATGGATGCAATCAATCCCATGAAGCCAAATGAAAATACCAAGAAACTGCTCTCATTATTGCAATAATATCATTAAATCTAACATAGCCATATGATCCAGATTGAACAATCATCTAAAAACATGGTGAAACCACATGCAAAACACATTTTGTATCTTCTATTTCACACAAAAAAGCACTAATTTCTTTGCAGTGGCTCTTCTTTTAGTTGAATTATGTTTACAAGAGCAGTTTTAATGATGGCTTCTAATGTGCTTAAAAAGCTGGTAGAACCTTAGCAAAGCAGCAGTGAGTCTTAGCAAGTTACCTTTTTGAGAGGAATAGTTTGAATCCACTCCATGGAGTTCACGTCGAAGATGTCAATTGCGTTTTCACTGTACACAGAGAGGTATGGTGCGTTGTAACCTGGGAGGGAATGATTAGGTACAGTGTCATGTGCTTTCAGACACAGCCCAAAATACATCATTCCTTATGGTTTATCCGTATTTATTAAAAAACCAAACCAACACTACACAATCCAACAACAGTCTTTGAAAAATGTGTTTTAACTCAAAATTGACCAAGAAATTTATTCCGAAGGCAAACCAGCAGCACCTAAAAACTTAGAATCTCCATGACTTTCCTTTTAACTTTGCCAAAAACCTAACTGCTCTCTGAATTATAAGATATTACAGTTTACTCTGCCAAACACTGATGTGGTTCAAAGTTTTTTTCCCCTAAAAGCCCTATTTTTAAGAGCTCGTATTTTGTAAATGATGTGGCAGGAAAATGTATTCCTGTTATTTAATAACTACCATTTGGATGAATTGAGCTCTTAAGTCTTTGGACTATGCACTAAATGAACATTACTGGAATTAAGCACCATGACACAGTCATAAAAATCATGTTTCCTTCTAGCTTTAACTCTCTTCTTATTTTCTGGATTGTAAAGAGAATTCTTGTGCTACTTATCTGGCACATTTTCCCAGGATGAAATTTATTCCACTGGGACCACTTCTAGAGGAGAATTCAGTACTTCCATGTCGGTAAAAAGACTGCCATGGTCTGCCAAGACTAACAAGAGCATCCAATTTGTGTTTAAATGTAACAGCTTTTGCTATAAAATATACCTCTATTCTGAATTGGAATAACATCAAGTCACTTCATTTAAGGCAATCAAAAAACTTCCATAAATATCAATGACCAGTCTAGATGAACTCCATGTGAGAAATACGCATTTTTCAGTCTATCACAAAATCTTCTATTTTGATTCATTCATTCTCTGAGCCCACTGTAATAATCAATTGCTTAAAATTGCTTGAAAAATAGAAGTGACAGCCTGTAAAAGCTGTTCCTTCCACATACAAAAGGGCCTTCACTCAAAGAAGGTGAAACTTTCCTCCCCTCTGCAGTGTGACTGGACTGCTGCCAGAGTGAGGTAAGACGACAGACTATTCTGAAAATCAACATAAGACTGAGCTCATTCACAGATACTCTGAGGGCAAACTTGGCTAATTCCTATCTGCATTCAGAAAGACATTAAAAAGAAGACAGATATGGCAGGTTGGGTTTTTTTCCTCAAACTGTCACAAAGCCCCAGCTTTGAAAAACATGTGCAATAAATCTTTTAACAGTTCCTGGTGGAAATGGAAATCTTGAAAAGTTACAGCATTTTTTCCTCAGGGTTATGAAATATATTTTCTATACTGCCTGCTATGCATTATATTTTGAGAGGGAAGAGAGAGACAGAGCATGGAAACTTAAAAAGTGATCTTTTTAAAAAGCAGAGAGGAGATGAGTGTTGACAAAAACTGCTGAGAAAGAAAGAATGAAGGAATAAAGACAGAAAAGACAAACTAGTACATAGAAATAAACACCATTAAGGAAAAGCAAGTCAAACTACCAGATCCTGATGACACTGAACACCAAAGCTGGAACCACAATGCTGAACCGAAGTATAATGAAATTTCAAGACTAAATAACAATAGTCCAGCATTGGTGGTAGCAAATACATAAAGTTTCCATTAGTGTCTGTAGAACCTGAAGCTTTTGGCTGTTTCAGATAGCAGGGCATGTGTTTAGAAGTTGGACATCAGAGTCAGAAGTCCTGACTCATGATTCCTCTCTCTGTGTTCCAGCAGTATAGGTCAGTGACAGAGTTGTCACAACTTGCACAAATGAGATCAGGACTAAACCCTCTGACTGGATTAAAAATGCTGACAAAGCTGAGAACATTCATTTCCCTGTCAGGTAATTAATTAGCCTTGAACTTAATTTCCTGTGGATATTGATACAAGCAGTGACCACCTCGATGTACAATAGCAAACAGACTGACAGACAGGGCAACTTACAGCAAGAAGATGGAGTTGCGGGCCACATCAACTCTTGTTGTCTCGATCTTCGGCCCTGGCAGTCAACGTAAACCCCGACGCTGCTAAAACACAGCAGGTATTCTTTATTTGAGATTTCGACTGCACAGATGGCATCAGTTGGCTGCTGTGAGATAAATGATAGTGTGTGGTCGTCTGGATGGAGCAGACTGTACGGGCTGCCTTCTCCATGAAGGGGATATTTTAAGAAACCTGACTGGTAGCCCACACAAAGACGGTCACTGAAGATTGACATCCACTGGACATTCCCTTGGACCTGGATCTCCTTGATCTTTTTGTGACGCGTCTTACTCTGATTTAGTTCATAACAGAGGACCTGCCTTTTCATAGCTACACACAGGCAGGTAAGAGCTCCGTGGCGCACGTGTCCAGAAACTATTGACTGGCAGCCTTTTGTCTCTGCCAGCTTATAAAACTCAGTCTCCCTTCCATCCAGGGCAGCCATAGGGAAAAGCCGCACGTGACGGTTTCGTCCTGAGATTACTGCAATGAGCTGTTCACTTGGGATAAGCTCAATCTGATGAACCTTCTTATTGTCACCAACACGGATAATCTCTGGGAAAAAAAAAAAAAAGCAAAAAACAAAAAAACAAAACCACAAATCCAAGTAAATAATGTTGAAGTGTGAATTGATTATAACGTATGTATTTGTAAAGATATACTATGAGAGAAAGCCAAGAAATTTCCTTTACTCCTTCCCTGCAGTATTAAAAAGAACAGAATCAAAACCTGTGTATTAATAATACCAGATCTGTCAATTCTGGATAAACCTGTGGCTGTTCCTCATCAGAAACTGGAGGAGCAGATCTGGTGTAATGACAACTGTATTACTTCAGTATTCATTTCAAAAACACTTTATAGCCAAAAAACTATCAAATTAAGGAAAACCCTTGAAGAGCTGAAACATGAACAACTGTTGAACATGCAACAATTAATCATGCTGTTTGTTGAATTAGCTTGGGCGTTGGTTATTACTTCTTACAATACTGGACATAAATTTTCATTTCCAGTACCAGGGAGGAAGTTACAGAAACCATTAAGCCACAATTCCTACTGAGGTGCACAGCAGGAGAAGAGGAGACAATAGCCACAAATTGAAGTGAGGGAGGTTCCTAATGGATATACAAAGGAAGTGATACACTGTTAGAATAATTTGCAACAGGCAGCCCAGAGAGATCATGGAATCTCTGTCCTTGGGGATTTAAGACACAGTCCTGAACAACCTGGTCTGAATTCAGTATTGAGACTGCTTCAAACTGGGGAAAAAACTTTCAGTTGCATTCCAGATGCAGTTTACTGGAAAGGATACCCAAAACAGAAAGCACACAGAACACCTTCCGATCTCTCATGGATCTGTCCAGCTAATAATGTAGTAAATCACGAAAAATGAAACCAGCGGATATCCAATAAGAAAAAAGTTAAAAACCCACTTTTTGATTACATAGTATTAGGGAGATTATTACCAGTTTCTATTCTCTTACCGTCTTTTGTGACATGCACAACAAATAACCCTTCTTCATTCCCCAGAGCTATTCTTTCATGGTCTACAACATTAAGGAAAAAAAAAAGTTATTTTTCTTTGGAAGTACTTTAGGAAATACTTCAACAATGGTGATAATTTTCATTAACAGAGACACCTTTTTTAATATCTTGAAATAAATGTGTATAAAGCCAAACCAAATACATTCACATAACAAAAAAACCCCGGCAACCTCCCAGTCTTTCAAATTCTGAAAAAAAATAAGTATTTTCCCATTTCTCCTGTAAAAGTAACATCAAGAAACATAATTTTTAACAAACCACTCAAAGCATTTAAGTATACTACCAGTTTTGAAATAACGATAGTATTATATTTAAATAATTTAAATAATCAGAGATGAGTGTATTTTATGCAGTAGTATTTAAAAATACTAAATTCATTCTCTGATCTTGCATTTTGTCTGTGGTCCCACCAGCAGATTTTGTAAAGTCAGCGATTTGCATCTATGTTAATTTTGCCCAGTTAGGGAATTATGTTACCAGAATAACAAGAGAGAGATGTCCAATTCTCAGTCAAAATTATTCATAATTATGAATATGAGTGAATAGAGGGCATACTCTTAAACAATCTGACAACACTACTGGGTAGCGAATTCCACTTCTCTCTTAAGCCCATACACATTTCCATATGGGACAAAACCACTACATATGACTCCCTATCCAGTAGATAACACCATTTAATACATTTTCTTTCTAAAAAAGCATGCTTTTAGCATACCCATTTTTCTTAAGAGCTTCCTTTTCATTCATTTCGTACCTATGATTGCTGCTGACTGTGTTGTTTTGATGAGGGGTAAGGTGCTGTCATAAGCTTCTTTGGGAACATAGACTGAGCGGTCTTTGAGTTTGTTCTTCTTCAGGATCCTATGCAGCTCATTCAGCACACCTACCCACTTGCTTTTTTCATTCTCCCCGTCTGCCAGAATCAGGATGGAACACTTGTTACTGGATGCAGAGAGCTGGGAGGCTGTAACCTGCAAAAAGTTGAAATATGTATTTTAAGTCATAAGCAGTAACAAATTTCCTCATAACCATTTTCGCAAGGCTATTAGATGCCTGTAAATGTCCTTAGAATTAGCTGTTTGAACTAAAAAAGCAGAAATTTAGACTTAGTTAATAGAAAACACTCTTATCTTAGTCTAAGAACCCACAGCAGAAAACCCCATAATGTGAATAACTCAAAGAACAGAAAAAATGTTGGTTTTATTGTAAATGCACTTGTGTTTATTCTATAACTCACAAATGTCTGCTCTAAATAAAGTAGTCAATTGTTTCTCACTGGAGTATTATAAGAAAAAGCATTCCTTACAGAACATTCTGTATTTTTTAAGAGCCAAATATTTAATTAATAATTTAATGCAATAGTTATGGTCTTTATGAAGGAATGATCTGTGACCCTTTCCATGTATTTGATGTAGCTACTATAGATAAAAGTGAGTAGGTTTATCTCCTCTCAGCACACAAAGTGATGAACAGTCTGAAAACTGGAACACAAGGAGTAAAATACAATGGTACAGTAAAGAAATGAAAGGGGAATTAATAAGACACCAAGGAGATTTCATTGAAGTTAAAGCTTTAATAGAATATCTAGTAAAAATATTAGAAAAAAACAGTGATGGCAAAACTTGATACCACATACTAGATCTAAGTTTTGCTGAGCATTTCACACTAGATTTCTATGCTCACCATCTGATAAATGGGAGTTTCCAGATATCCAAAGCATATATAAAAATATATGTAAGATAAAGGCTTCAGGAATAACACAAGCAGCTAAATTGAGAAGCAAAGGGCAACTTCAGGAAACGAAAATGTAAAAGGTCACAATGAACAGAAGAATTTCAAATGACTAAGAGGAGGTTGAAAAAAATATTGTGAAGACTGAAAAATAAAACCCACACAGAGTGGAGATGATAGCCTGTCTAAATGTACCAATGCTATTTTTTCCACAAAAATGATGTATGTACAGATCTCTCTGTGTTGCTGCTGCTGCCATGGATACCACAGGGCCAGAACTTACCAAGGAAATAGAATACTAGCAAGCTGTCAGTGAATGCACAGCATGCATCACACTGTGAAACCCTGTATGTCTGGGTTACAGGGTCAAGACATAATACTTACCCTAAAGATACAGGGGATATCTTTTCGATTTGCATGGATGACATCCGAAGCCAAGACAGAACTCACTGAGAATTCTTCATCCCTTAGGAAAACCACAAACATAATTGGAAAAAGAGTTAGAGAGTAAAACCTGTGTTTCACTTTTCCAACAGTCTTGTTTTGTGAAGGATGCAACAAGTCAGCACCGAGACCTAATTTTTAAAATTATCCTTTCCTCTGTATCTGCACATGAAATTCACACCTGCAATGCTGTATAATTAATTCCTGTTAATTGCTGATGGAGATATATCTATTCAGATATTCTGTATCTGGGTTTCGTTTGTATAAATTAAAACCTTTTTTTTAAAAAAAAGTCAACCTAAAAAGTAAGTGGGACCAAGAACACCCCTTCCAACTCTTTCATAAAAATCCAAACGCATTAGAAGCTCTAACCTATAGGTGTTTGACACTTCCTGGATGAACTGAGATCAGAGATGAGCTTTACTTATTTGCCATGTTAAATGCTCTCAGCCTTCAGTGAGGTTGGCAGTATTTCACTAATATGAAGACAGGGTGAACAAACTCTTTCGCCCTTTTGAACCAAAAATTGTTATAGTTTTATCCAATAACAAAGTTTTATCTGTCAAAACTCTATTTAACCCAAAATAATGTTATTTCTTCTTATTTATTAATTTCAGATCTTCTACACAGCCAAACAGATGCTCTTTGCACATGATGTAGAGTAACATAAGCTTAAATATCCACATATGAACACACAAGTGTAGTTCAGGCTAACTTCAAATAAATGCTAACTGCTTTTTTAAAAAAATTCCCCCCCCTGAAAATTAGTGGCTCTCAACATGGATCACAGGGTTTTATAAAAGCTCTGGAGCTTGCTTACTGATTTCACAAAAAGGAAAAGCAGAAAAAAACCTCCCAGTGCCTCTGAAAAGCTCCCACTCGGCACACTCAGCTTACCTCATGTCTATGACCTGACTCACTATCACACTGGGCTGGGATGCTTTTCCTTCTGCTACATCATAAAGGAAGAGTTTAAAATCACAGATGACTGCCAGTGCTCTTTGCCAACCTTTCTTTACTCCAGCTGGTTTTGGTACCTTTAGGAAAACAAATTCTGATCAACTTTCTGTAAGTTTGGATGCAATCAAAAAATTAAAAAGCACAAAAATCAATTCACTCATCTGGGCTGAAAAGCTTCTATTCAGTCATAATGTTAAGCAACATAAGCAAACACACAGGAGCAGCAAGTGCATCAAACACAGCCACATAGCCAATACATTATTTAAAAAAATTAGTAGCATCACAGATTCCTTTTTTTTATTTCACAGACCCATTCAAAGCTGTATTAACAAATATAAAGAAACCCATCTCTAGTCAGTCAACAGGAATATGGTCAAAACTATGTCAAGTAATTCTTTTAATATTTATGTGCAAGTACCTACACCAATACCTCAGGCAGTAAGAAACAGTAAGATTCAAAAACTCACAGGCCCTGGAATATTATCTGATCTCTAGAGATGAGACTATTTAAAACCAACTCAAAGAACAAGAGAGATGGAGAGACAATTACTGTTGAACATGCTAAGAATTTCTTTGGGAAAATTTGGTTTCTAAACTTCTACCTTAAGATATAACTGAATCTATCTCCCAGAATGCACCAACTAATTCGTGCTCTGGAAAACAATGAATTTAACATAAGTGCCCCAAATGCAGCTACTTGACACTTACTCGGACATGTCCTTCATAAGCTGTTCCTATGCCTTTCTGTGGATCTATTCCCAAAGGTCCCTTAGTCTGTTCAGGAGGGATGGGACACACTGCAGGAGCCTTGTCTGCACAGGTCACGTGGCAAGAGAATCCACACACTTGTGAGAAGGAGAAGAAACAGAAAGATTTGTTGGTTATTTCTTGTGCAGTGCAGAAGTTACAATAAAGATGATGACACCTTTTACAGGAATCCTCTCTCTTTTTCTGACCAATGTCTGAATAGTCTCATGGAACTTTGCTACACTAAGACAGAAATAAGTCTGCAAACAGCAGCAGTTCATGCCTTTATCTGCTCTAAATCCTTCTTCTCATCTCCAGATAGTTTATGGATACACAGTCTGGTTTCATTGAGGTAAGAAGGAGCCTAAAATAATCCCTGTGATTTCCTCCGGGTCCAGCTCTACCAGTAAACTAAAAGGTGGAACATCCTCTAAATAATGAGTGTCATTCTGTGTACATAGAATAACTACAGAATAACCGTTCAGTACTGATTTGCTTCTTTCTAGAATAAATCAGAATATGTCTTAAATTTTGCTCTGCAACAGAAAGCAAAGTTGCTGTCAGAACACTTGACCCCTGACTGTGGCCCCTCATTGCTATTTCAAGTCAACTGAACTAAGCTCTTCTACCACCAAGGGGAATGAGTGTGTCCCCAGATAACTGGGTAATCTGTTATGTAAGATATTCAAAGTGTTTGGCTTCTACTGTTGAAAGACTGAAGCATGAGAATCTGTTCTGTTATTCAAAATACAAACAGAAAACTCCTGCCTGACCACAGTACAACATTTACTGTGCCATTTCCACCTGTAAGAATGTCAGTTCACACTGTGCTTTCACAAGTGCTTACCTTCACAAGTACAGCCCTGTCGTATTAAACCAACCATCAGAGATGTGCACTGATTGCATTTTGTTGGTGTATTAAATGACTTCACTACAAACTGGTGGGCTTTAGGCTGTGAAACAAGCAGACAAGGTTGTTAACACCTGCAGCACTTCTGAGGAACAGAAATTTTTTCACAGACATAAGAGTGCATAGGTTCATTTAAAAAGGCAGCTTGTCTGCCTTTGCTGAAATGAGATCTGAATTCCTAACATATGGGCTGAAAAAAATTCCTTATCAGTGTTCACTGTTGATAATTTAAAGCACCCTCTGTAAACAAAATGATGGAAACCTTGCCTCAGAACACGAGTTTGCTTCCACTGCAGATAGGAAAGCTGCCAAAATGATTCCATTACACTCTAGAAATTGGATGTGTGCATGTATATGCTTGGTGGGCATCTGGCTGCCAGCCAAGGTCAACTCACAACAGTATTTTCTAAGCTGCAAATTCGGTGCTCCTCTGTAAGGAGTGTTGCCTTAGTTCAAAGAAGAGCAGACTTCTTAAAAATTCTAAATTTTATGCCAGAAAGCATGACAGAGTTCAGTTTTATGGTGTCTGGCAGAAGCAATTTCAGAACACCCAATTTAAAAGCAAGAGCTGAAGCTGATAGATGAAGTTGATTTTGAAAGGGCTTATCTTCCTGTTATTCCTTGGGAACACAGCCTACATGAGTAAGTGGTTTAATTCTCTCTCTCTCTCCTCAAGGATGGCCATACTGATGCTACTACATAAAGGCTAAATGACTATGTAATGTGACAGTATGATTCATAAAAGGCCTTGTATAAAATCCAGGAAGCTACTTTGCTTTTCTACAAAAACTGCCAGCAAAGTAACTACTGGTGGAGAAAGGACAGAGCACAGGGTGATTGCAAGTACTGTCCCAAAAACCTGAATCTGAAATAAAATAATTTTGCAGACTTATGAGTAAGTATGTTAAAATTTTACTCACTTTCCTGTTTTTCACAGCATGAGGTATCACAGCTAAGGGCTCCAACTTATCCATATATTAATGACAGCTTTACTGTTACAATGGAAGCTTTCTTACAGGGAAAGAATACTTAGCTTTAAAAACTGACGCAATCAAAAAGTAAAAAGGTTTTCTAGGGGACATAATAAATGGTAAAGCAAATCATTACTTACTGAGCAAAATGTTTACAAAAATTAAATTATGTGTACAGTAAAATCTGTTTCACATGATTCCAAGTGCACTTAGAGTATTTTTTAATTGATCTCCTAACATGCTGCCAACAGAACTCTGTCTGCTCAAACTTTTTAGCTTTCCTTTACACAAATGAATCTTTTGCTACTTCGCAATTTATCAAAGCACAGAAACAGATCTATTAGAAAGGCTTACTCACTTCATTGATTAGTTGCAGAAAAACTGTAACTTTTTAAAATACACGGAAGAGTAAGCCACTTCCAAAACTTTTATGGGAAAGTTTTTCCTTTAGTAGCTTGTATCTTATTCCACATTTGCCTGAATATATATAATCCACTGGGATACATAATTCACTGAGAATTAGCATACACTGACTGGCTTACTTGGCCAACAGCAACACGATTTCAGCAAATGAAGTAAAATCAGTACTTATGCAAGTAAAAATCCAGAATAAAAACTGGAAATCCTTCTCCCAGCCCAGTGCTGCAGTGCTGGCTGCAGTGCTCACTCTACATTGTTCATAAAAAATGCAAATCTATGGTTTCATTTTTAGGCTTACTTTTTGCCTTTTCTCAAAAATAAACATCTAATGAGCACACAGATGTGCTAATCCAAGACTGGCCTGCTGTGACTCCAGTTTTATTGTACGGAGAGGACAGAGGCAGGTTTGTCAGAAAACACTCTCTCCCTAGGGTATCGATTTTCCTTTCTTCATTTTCTGGCTCATTTATCTCTTCCAATGACCAAACTACTGCTTCTCCTATAATCAAATGCCTGTGTACTGCTACAGTGGAATTCCTAGTGCAACTTGTCATACCCCATAATGTAAGAATGAGGGCATTTATATTTTAGAAAGCAACCAGCTTGCATGTAACCAACCCTTTAGGTAGTTCTGGTCAGATCAGTGAGATAAACAGTTCTCCTGAACCTGTGGCCCAGGAGTGACATCTCAGCCCTTATGACACAGAGAGTGTGAATGCTTGACAGAATACCTTTGGTGCAGAGAGTCCCGATCCAATATAGGTTGTCCTCATGGTCGGTGTGTGAATTGAACGGGGAGGATGATCTGTAACCTGAATACAGTCCCCAAAGGGTCAGTAAGACATTTAGTACACACTATCAAAGACAGCTTGAATAAAGGGAAAAGGCTACGTTGTCCCACCCACTCCAGCTCCACGCAGACAAGCCATGAAACCAAACTGATTAACACAGGAACGGACTCAGAAAACTGAATCTTACGGCTCAGCAAAACAACATGCAAGATGCATCTCCGAATTTCGAAAACAACCTTTTTTTATCTTAAACATTTGATTGGCTATTTTCTAACATAAAATAACCAGAGAGTTAATTTTTAACAGGGAAAGGGGATAAACCATTATAGTTGCAGATTTTGGTTAATATTTCGTAATAACAAGCCGTTCAGCAGGACTCCAAAGTGTGTTTTTACAAACTACAGTATAATATTACCTTTGTGCCAACATTTCCTAAATATGCATCACTGAGGATATGTTATGAAGAGAGTCTGTAACTAAGAATTGATTCAACATAGTTCCCATCCCTATTCAATTAACCATAAGTGAAAGGAAATGCAACATTCCGCAAATTACAGTTCACCATTAGTGGAGAAGGCTATTACAGGGTCCTAAATAGTCTTGTTGCAGAAGAGTGAGGTTCATCCTAAGCTAAAGGATTTGCAACAGTAATTTTTGTACAAGTGAAACTGTTCCTCCTAAAAAAAGAGAAAGATTTTTCAACACTGAAGTACCTCGATTGGTTCAATCTCACTAGCTGTAGAAGGAGACCTTGATCTTGAATGGAGGTGAGACTTGCTATCTTCATCCCGTGATGGAGTATTAGACAATGTAAAATTCTCAACTGAATCAATCTAGGAGAACAATTCGAGAGAAAAAACAACAACCGAAGAAATAAATCAAAGACATCATTAAAAAAGAATTCTCAACTCTTACCAAAATTAGATATGGGAGCAGTAGAATTCCTAAGAGAGAACTGAGAGGATAACAATTGAGTTTTAAGCAATTTCCTAATTAAAAACACAAAAATGCGATGAAAATTATTGAATATAGACACACCAAGGCTTCTGCTGAGAGGTGAGCACATGCATAAGAGCTGCTAGTTCAGGGGCCTTATAAACACTCAAAGAGACTTGTAATTCAGCATTTTTTAAAGGGTGAATATTTTCTATACACTACTGGGTTTTGTTTGTTAGACATGAATTCCCACACAGCACATGAAAATTACTGCAAACTTATTCAGGAGAAAACAAGGAGAAAAGGCAGAGCAAACAACGTATTTCCTGAGGCTAGCACTGTATTCACAGAGAACTGAAGGGGTTTTGTACCCCATCTGAACTACAAAAACATCCTTACCAGGAATACAGTTTCTTCAGGGGAATATTTTCCTAGTCCTTGATATACACAATGAAACTAAGCCCAACACAGAGCTACACTGAACAACAAGGCACATAGGTACAAACAGGTATCTTGGATAACAAATCATCTTTTTTAGTGCAACCGAAAAAAATCAGAGAAGGCAGGATTCTCCCTTGAAAACAAGACATCTCCACAAAGTTTTCTATGTAAGATTACATATATATATATAAAAAAAAAAAAAAAAATAGTGAAAATGCTTTTCTCCACTAAAAATAAAACTCAAAGCTGGAGGCCTCCAGAAAGCTCTATGGCATGCCTGGGTTCTTTGGAGCAATGCTATCATTTCTCCATTGCTAAGGATTTGGCTAGCTTGCAGACAAACTAAAATATGCAGCAATATTTACAGAAAGCATTTGAACATTCCAGTGTTTTTTATCTCATTTGCCATTCACAATACCCAGAATTCCACAGACTTTATTGCTTTTTGGGAATCAAATCTATTGCCAAGCCAATCTTATACATGCATACACAGTCCTGTTCTCCAGAAACTCAGTCACTGTAGCGAACAGGTGCAGTTGCTAGTATTTCTTTTTAGTTTTCTTTAATAGCAGTGAATTAAGTTTGGTGTTTTCTAGTTTTTACCACAGCCTTCAAAAAAAACTTATCAGGTGGAGAATGTCCATATCAACCTAGGCATGTTAACATGCCTGCAGGTATTTCTGAAATGAAAATGGGAAATTCTCACTCTGGGATACACCTGTTTACTACACACAGATCACATGTTTCAAGCATTGAGGCAAAAATCAGCAGTAAAGCAAACATTTTGTGCTCAGATTTATCAGAAGCAAATAATAATTGAAAGCTATACTCAGTATTAGAAACTCTGATCCCCTAAGTAATAAATCCCCACATAACATGGTTCAATTATTCTAAACTTTTTTTTTCAATCCAGTCTAAACATGTGGTAAATTGGAGTCCACTTAAAGAATGTTTAACCTTCAACAATTCTACCTTGTCCTTAAAAATGTTACTAAAAATAAATCCAGTGAGTAACTACAGGCATTTTTTTTCCTAGCAAGAAACAGACTTTCCTTTTCTTCTGCAAGTTAAATTCAGAGATTTAATCTACAATTTCATAAATGTTTCCAGATACTTCAAACTTTCCCTTTCAAAGTAGCATCTGCATACCAAAGAATTTTCATGGTGTCTGTGAAAAAAATATAGTACAAGCTTGATATGAATGATGGAACTTTTCTGGAATGTGCTACAAAGCCTTTGTGGTTAAAGACAACTGCTGAAACAGTAACAAATGTATTTTTACTTTACTTAAGAACATAAAAAGCCAGCAAAACACACAGAACCTGATCTATCATTACAGAATTTGAAGGGAATTTAAGCACCACCTTTACCGCAGAAACAGGGCCTTAAGCTGTATTGATGCAGTAATCTCAGGTTCATTGCTTTAATGAGAAGAACCAAATACAAAATCAGCATGATTCAACTCTGGTCAAGAGTTTATGCAGACGGGTGTTAACACCATTCAAACTGGTTTTAAACTAATCCACTGGATTATCAAAAGCAGATTTCGGTATTTCCTACCAAACTGTAATAGCCTTGCTGTCTTCCACAGGACTGTGCATAGCTGTCTACGTGTGTCACCTGTGCAGGTCTGAGCCAAGGCTGGCCAGTGCACAAACACATCTTGAGCAGAGAGAACTTCACATCTGGAGGCACCGCCAACAAAACCAAGCAGTTCCTGTCAGCTTGCCTAAGACACTGAGCGGTGTGCTTTGAACTGCACGGGGAAGGGCATCATTAGAGCTGTTGGGTATTACTGCTTATTTATCGAATATTCAATGTAAGTGCTTTGTATGCTTACTTATTCCTACCATGACACGTGTATAAAAGAAACAAAAGTGGCAGCATTAGTTTAAAATGGACATAGCATAGCTGGTATGAATTCATTCTGACAAAGCTTTGATAACACATCTTTAAAAACCCACCTTCATTTTTGAAACACCAAAGACTTTTCCAGGTTAACCAACTACAACGCAGCCATCTCTGCTTTCCCTGTATGAATTTTTCCTACCTTCCTTGATGCTCCATTTACTCAATTCCCCATTTCTCAGTTCTTTATCTTTGTACTCTGTTATCTTCTATCATTTGCTGTGATGTGCCTCCCAAATGTCAAACTCTGACTTTCTATAGGCAATTCCCATAACTTAACACATGCCTTCTGCCAAAGGCAAGAAAATAAACAGGCCATCATCTGATCTTGATGCTCATCTTCCCAACCTGCATCTACCTGACCAGCTTCCACATAGAACTTTCACACTGAAATGAGAAAGAACCCAAAGCATCTTCTCCAGTTACTGTGATACTCTGCTCATAGGATTACCAAATGAAATATCCCAAAAGCTTTTAGCCCACAGCTGTAAAACAACAAAAAGCACAGCAGCAGCAGCAGCAAACAGCAGCAGCAGCAGCAGCAGCACAAGACATGCAGTGAGGTAAATACACAATTCATACATTAAACATAGGCATGGACACAACAGGCAAAAAAAAAAGGGCCACATAGAGTAAGACAGCCTCTTACACGTCTGCCTTTGTTAGCTGGAATACAGGAAGGAGAGCGCTTTAACAAAGAAAGGAAAATATGTTACAAAACCAAACAGTGACACATACATCACCTCAGAATTCCTCGCTCTATATCTCCAGAGGCAGTGTTTAGACACACACAAACATGTCCATTTTTACAAGTATTTAAAAAACAAAATATTCTGGGGCAACAAGAGGGAAGAAATATAAAGAAAAAGGAACCGCTATTTCAGGTCTGTAGTTTCAAACTGGACAATAGCAAGGAAACTACAGGCTACACTGCACTATTAATCTGCATCGCTGTGGCTTGAACAAGATGAGTAAAATAATCTATTGGAGGCACAATACGACCAATTTAAAGTATCATTACAAACCAGATTTACTTGAAACTTACTATGAATGTGAAAGTAAAGTCAAAGGTCTCACCATACACTACTATGGCTTATTCTGTTCAATAAAAAGAATTCAGAGTATCATTTGTTCTGTGGCTATTTCCAAAGTTCAGATTTGTTTAGTCTAACCAAAGCCCATGAGGACTGCATGTGAGGACAGACTGCAGGTGGATTTCAGAAATCTATCTTTAATTTATGTGTTAGCAACAGGGGAAAAAATAGGTTATTTGAACATGTGGAAAAAATAATTTTGTCAAGGGAAAGTAAGTTTCCATTCTATTGTTATTAAATAATCACAAAGTCATCCTTAAATAAAACAAGTTGACTGCTTCTAGTAGCTAGTGAGATATGCCAAGATCCACCTGGCAAAGCAACAAAATCCAACACTTCCATCACCAGACACTCCTAGTGAACACAGGAGACTTAACACCTACATGACATTACTGAGACAGCCTGAAACATACAGGAGAAACAGCAGCAGAGATCTAGAGATTAGTCCATTAGAGCCACTGGTGACCTCCCTCCCCACCAAAATCAGTAACCAGGGTCTGCAAACCCCATTCCTACTCCCCTTGCTATGCCCCTGTGTGCACAGGAGATCCAAGGGTCATTTCTGAACACTCTGACTTTCACAGCTACGAGGATCCAGGCATCAGTTCTGCCAACCTGACCAAAAGTCTCCTTTCAAGTCAGGACAGCTGGAACCGACAGTGACTGCTACTCCTCTGAACAGTGAGCTACCACTTCTTGCTCAGCATCTGCAGGCTACAGAGTCAGCAGGACATCTGTTTTTATTTCTCTCCAGTCGAAATTGCAAAACTACTGTTTTCCTCATTGAAAAAATTAGAATTAACTCCAGTCATTCACAGAGTGCTATAAATAGTTATGTTATTTGGATGGCAGACACACAAGACACACATCCCCTAGTAAACCCAGTACCGTGTACAGACCTACATGCTAAAATACACTTCAGAGATCTTGAAAAGAGTGCTTTGTAACTGCAATGGCACATTATTTGATACACTTTTTGTTTTGTCTTAAAGAAACAATACAGGCCATTATTAATATTTACTTTGTGTTCCTGATTACAAGAGAGGCTTTCCTGAAAGTCTTCATGAGTCTGACTTCTGATTTTTCCTTGGTCTTAATACTAAGAACCCACACACTTCTCAGGCTTGACCAAGCACAGAATAATTTTTCTGGATATGCTGCAAGAAGCACTGCCCTTCAAGGCAATTACTACCAAAAAACCATTGGAAAGCGAATGAAGGTCACATTCAGTAGGAAAGGACTTTTAGTACCCTTATTTTAAGTCTGTTTAATATATTGACACTAAACCAACTCAACGAGCTAACATGAATAACCATTAATTTTAATAATTCAGAGACTATATCTCTATTGCTTTATGAAACAATCAGGTAATTGTCCAATAAATTAAAGATGAAGATTAAGCCCAACTGAATGATACCACCTTTTACCTACTAACAGAGACATCAGCTTTATTTCTCTTTCTAACAAAATATCTTGTATTTGTCTGCAAGGTTCTCTTCCCATCTTTGAACACTCCATTCTCTTCTTCTGGAAGATGAGGAAATCTGCCTTAGTGTTAGTGACAGTAGCCCCTGGCTAGTCCAGTCCAGAGATATACTTTTGCCCAGTGCAACTGAGAAAGAACACTCCTGTTGGACTAAAACTGAAGATGTAACAGGGGAAGTTTGACTCCATGTGTAGTAAACCAACTCCATACAACGGTATACACATTCATACCTGAAATTTTACCCTAGACTAAAAGGTGGGTATCTGCAAAGATTTGATCGGGTGGACCAATCAGGAATTGTTCTTAAAGGATGCAGAGCAACAGCTGAAAATTACTCACTTGCATAGAGAAAAAAAGTGTAATTTTGTCAAAATGCTTGTGGGAAAAAAAAAAGCTGCCTTCTTTAAAAAAACAACAAACCAAATCAACAATAAATACACAATAAAGTGCTGAAGTCTTTCAAAAGTAAGTAGATATCAACCAGGAAAATATTCTTGTCCTAAACTTCCCTTTGAAAAGTAAAACATTATTTGCTACTCTGCCACATACGTACTTTCTCTCTTTTTTAACAGGAGTTTTAGATATTTTTAAAGGTACCTTTCTATGAAGGAACCTGCTGATACAAACTAAGTGTTCCTAATACTCAGCTAACATAGAACACTTCTTTAATCGAGACAAAGGATATAAATATTATTCATTTATTGTGTATTTACATGACAGGATACTCTACCCTCATTTTTTCCGTGTAAGAAAATTCCAACAATATCAGCAAGACAAAGTTTTCTGTATGCCATACAAAAAACGTAGGCAAATGTCTTCTTCTATGATACCACGGATCTAACTTCACATTTTGCCTAGGGTATATACCCAACTTACAGAGAAAAAGCATTCAGGAAGAAAGCATTCTTTCAGAGTACGTGAAAGGAAATGAAATCACCAGAATAGGCCCATACACTATATCCTCTTTGCTACACCCTTCACAGCAGACATTTCTCAAATAAAATTAATTATATCACATTTTTATGCAAATAGGATTACACTATGTTAAATACATATCTATAAATATGTGTGTATAAACAAATACACGAGCACAGACAGACATACACACACACAATATACCTACAGAGTTGTAATGAATGGGTCTCTACCATGGATGCATAGCATATACACTGATTTCAAAAAGTTTATTGTTAATTACTTTTATGTGCCTACTATTCAGTTTGGGAGAAATATAATGCAGTCAATTTTCAGCTTTTAACTCAATTCCCTTCGTATGCAATTAACTAGTGGAAAAATTGAAACACTGTCCTGACAGAAAAGCTGCACCTCAAACGGCAGTAAGAAGTAGTAAGTTCACTTCAGTTAAAATGAAAATTACTTCTCACAATATAGGCTAATAAAGCAAACAGAAATTACCTGTATGCAAGGAAAAGATTTTAATAGAAGTGATTAGAAAGCTTTTGGAAACAACTAATGATAAAGGAATAATATGAAGCAATAGAATAAAATAAAATAAATGCGCCAGTGATTCTGGGACTATTTTCCACAGGCCATATCAATAGATAAGGCCTAAAAACAGATTTTCCCCATCAGAAAAACCGTTTGCAATTAAGAATTCTTCACCTGCAACTAAAGAAAACCATTTACGTTGAAATGGAATACCTATCTATATAAACAGATGTAAGTGTGCTATTACAGAAATACTCTGTTCTCCACTGCACTTGCAGATTATTAAAGCTGACTGCATTATGTCTGAATATTCCAAATCAATCAACTGATCTGTTATTAAGGGGTTTACTGGGTTGAAAGTCAGACTTACGTCATCCATAAAATCAATCAATGAGGATGAAGAGGAGGAAAAGGAATCCTATTTTAATGAAAACAGCAGTAAAAAAAAGAGAGAGAGAGAAGAGATGGATGAAGAAAACTGTGCAATATAAATAAAATTGCAAAAATAAAGAACTGTAAATATTAGTGGCAGTAACAGTTACCTCAGTAAGTTTTCATTAATTGTCTTTCATAGACAATTAATCAATAAACTATCTGTAAAAATCCCAGTGTTTTTCCAGCATTCACTCAATCAAATAATATTCCTACACTCCAAAAGAATTCTTATATTGGAAGTAACTGAGAAGATAAATGATTAAAAAGAAAACTTAAAAACTGTGTTAATTGTGAGGACTTCAAGAGAGAGCAATGAATTAATGAATACATCATGGAAAGAAAGCAAACTTTGGGACATTAGTAACATCAGGGATTATGCTCTTTCACAGCTAAATGCAATGACTTTGTACATGCATTAGGAAAAAAACGGGCAAACTTCAGACCAATGTACAACTATAAAGGTGGTGCCCCGTCCACTCTGAATTCAGTCTGACCAATATTTCACCCCAGCCATTCTTTTAAAAGACAAATGATGCATTGCTTACTGTTGATTAAAAAAGAAGATAATAAATGCACAGTATTGTTTCAATTTTTTCCTTCCAGGCTTTCTACCTAAACTGGTCTTTTGTCTAAAAGTGACAAAAGCCTTTTTTTTTTACTATAAAGGGTCTGTGGAGAGGAGATGAATAGCAGTTATCTGGATTTTACAGATCTGTGTAAAATGAACAGATGAAAACAACCTAATAAACAGTATCAATGACTTCATGGGATACAATCCAGGATTATTTACATATTTTCTCTCATTTTTACCAAACCACTATCTGCATTACTTAGCATTCTTCTGAATACAAAGACAAGCCATTTGAACAACTATGCTTTTCATGTTCACCGCAAAATCAAACTATTGCATTCAAGGTTTGAGAGAGAATTCACTATGAATATTATCATTCAAGAGAAGGCAGCCAGCACTGTAAACAACAAACAATTCTCACATATTATTATACACAAATATAAATGGAGAAATAAAATTAAAATACAGTAGCAAACTCTCAGCAAATAACCTGCACACAACAGCAGTTCCACTAACGGAGTCAGAAGAGCTGTAACACTTACTTCAAATTGATCCAGAGCAGAGGTAGGCGCATTCAAAAATGCCAAGAAAGAATTCTGTGAGTCTTGGTGCTTTACACCTAGAAAACAGCAGCAGGTTTTTAAGCTACAGAAAAATAACCTTTTCATGGAGGACCTTTGCCTTGCTGAACCAGGGTTTGAGCGTCCACCTGAAACACCTACATTTTCTGAAACAAGTTGCATATTTTGTCTGTTTACTACAGCAAAAGATTTTCTTTAATAGACAAGTGTATGTTTAATTAACCTTTTCCAAGCTGGGATGTTTGTGTGAATTCAATGTGAAAACACTGTATGTACATGTCCGTTCTGCAGAAGGCACTGGCTTCTGATGTGCTCATGCCCACTTGCAGCACACACAAATGCAGCAGGTGCCAACCCTGCTCTAGTCACACGTGGGATATCCCACGGTGACAGGAGGGCTGGAGCCAGTGGTGAGGTTCCACAAAAGCATCCAGAACACACTGCATTTCCCAATAAGGTGAGTTCTTTGACCCACGCCTGTGTGCCACCTCTCATTGTTGAAGAGCCAGAAGTAATACAATCCTGGGTAAATGTCTCTGTCACACAGAAATGATGTTCAGCCAGTAAGAGAAGCAGGAATGGTGCATTCCCCAGAGCTACAGAGCCTGGCACATCCTGACTGTTGCTTTAACTTGCTTCAACTCATATGTTTTTTTCTTCTTTTATTTGTGGCATAATTCAAGTTGCTATGTGGGTGTTTATAAATCACAGATGTGTATAAACTTTATTTTCCTGAATCCTGTAAATACATTATATACACATCCATATATATACTTATTGTGACCAAAGTCTGTAGGACTGTGTGCATCTCAAAAGAATGATGCTATGAAAGGTTACTTTTTTCTTCTAAAAAATGTCAGTGTCTCGCTCTAACTAGCCATATCACTCTGTTTGCTCTAAATATAACCCACAGTGAATGATGAGGTTATAAAGAACCCTTTCCTCTTTAAAATATAAATACTCTCAAATCCCTATATAATACCAAAAACCATTTTCAAATCACCTGCTACTTCACAGAATAATTTTTAGCCATCTTTTTCCCCACCTGCTAAATTTCTGGGGTGTATTTATAAAGAACAAAGGATTCAAGTGCTAACCCAAGCAATCCTTCCTAGAAATAAATTTTCACACATTGTAAGTTACTCTATCACTGTACTAAATTTGAATCTTCTATACAATTCATGATTCAAACATATATTTCTTCTTGTAAGGGAAAATAAAATTCAAATATGATGAACAGGTGTGTTTCTATCAAAATATTTGAATATTTGAATAACTGCAACAGAACATTACTAATTTACTTCTGTTAAAAAACATGACTGATTTTTCCTTAGAGAGTACTTTTCTTGCTTATTGTTTTAAGAAAAGAGTAAATGTTTATCTCTATTTTCACCAAAACAATAAGGTTTTAAACACTGGAAAAAATACAGGGCAAAGTATTAATTATAAATTCATAACAGATTATTTAACGCAAAGGAAGATTTCAGAAGTCAAATAACCATGCGTAATATTTAAGACAGTTCAAGAACATATAAATCAAAATGAAGCACGACAAAATATTTTTGTCTCCAGGGAGATGCTATCAAGAGCTTCTCTCCAAGCACTTGGAAGAAGCATAATCCTGGTATCCATGCTAAGCTTCCCTGAGTCTTATCTGCCACCAGTAATTTTTTTAATATTCTGTATAGGTCTGAATGATTTTTACCAGTCAACCAGCACTTGGAAGCCTTTATATAGTAGATGAATGCTAACTGCAATACATAATAGATTGACATCCCATTAGGTTGCAAAGTCTGAACAATATCTGACATCCCTATGCAGCAATTGTTGCCAGGGTATTGAAATTCTGGAGTTCAAGCGGCTCCCTACAGAAAATTAGGTAATTCCATTTGGCCTGAAAAATACTTCTTCCCATGTGACTCATAAGTTACAAATACCAGATCTCCTACAGAAACTGCAAATAATTGGCCACATCATTAATCATCTCTTAATGATTTTTTTCATCGTAGAATTACAAAAAAGTCTTACCTCCCAGCAACAATGCAAAATACTGTTAGATGAAACAGTACTCCAGAAGCATACTCTTAATACCATAGCAAAACAATCTTGACCACACTGCTCACTATCTGCTTACAAAGCCTATGTGCTTTCACTATGTGCTTACAAGGAAGTCATCCCAGAAACAAAGAAATGCTATGAATTCCTCTGCAGTTGTTTACTCTCTGTGTAGACAGACCCAAAACATTTATAAATGAACAACCCTATGATCACTATTGAAGTCTAAATACCTTCACCCATCATAAATGAGAAAAAATTAGAAATATATCTATACTTCTATCAGTTTTCTGGAAGTAAATCAACATACACATGCCAAATAAAAACAATGCAGTTCCAACTCAAATAGTACCTTACTGGTTCAAGTAAAATTGAAGCGTATTACAAGTATTGGAAGTGCAAATGCAACTGCTGTGGGTACATCTTAACATGCAATTGTGCTCACATTTTGTATGCCAAAGTCTGTTGGTATCATATTTTAGTTGCAAGGTGACACTTAATTGATAAGATGTACCCAACCAACGTGAAACATGCTATTTACTTGGATATCAGCTGCCATACCCTTTTCTGATCTAAGCTCTTCTGTCTCCTTTTTCAGTCTTTCAATATCTGCCAGCAGCTCCATGTTCTTCTTCTCAGATTCTTGCAATTTACTTCAAAAGAATACAAACAAAAAACATACGTAAGTATTGAGAAACCACCTTTTTCTGTCCGTCTTTGCAGGCTATTTAAAAATTAATGCCTGGCAAGGTTAATGATGTCTTCAAATACCAGAATGAATTCAGAAATCTACTGGACCTGTTTAGTATGGTATCATCTCAAAAAAAACAACAAAAAACCGCACAAAAAAAAAAAATCCTTGTTCCTATTTACTTATTAAATAGGCTCATGTTTCTAATTTCTGAGTAATGGTGTGAGCCTGTATCCTGTAAAAGGGAATAAAAGACTGCATACAGTTTTTCTTGGGTTTTTTTAGTTTGTTTGTTAATTCAGTGTCTGTGACCCTAATAGATTATGCTGAACTATTTTCTTTCCCAGTTACTGTAGAAATAGTTGTTTCAGAGCTTTGCGATTCACAGCTGATAGATAACACTATTATGAGTTTTGAGCACACTTCTCATTCTTGCCTGTCAAAACAAACACTGGTTCTCCTGTTCTTAGAGGATCTCCACTGTTGCCAATCATCATGTTACCTGGCCTGGAAAACATGCAAGCGCTAGGTAGTCCCACTTTTCAGGTAACATACTTGAATCTCAGCTCTGTCCAACTGCTTCCCTAAAGCTGAAAAATGCAGCAGTGCTCTGAGCTAGATTGGAGCTGGATATCTAGAAATGGAATGACTTCCTACCAATTCCTGCTTCAGGCATCCACCCAACTCAGAATAAATTTTGATAGGGGGGTAGGGGTGACAGGGTGGAAGAGAGAAAGAGGTCTGACGAAGGAATAAAAGAACTCATAATATTCCATTGCCATTATTACTTAGTACTGTGCAAATCAGTATGTAATAATTGACTTTAGTCAGCTAACCCAATGCAGATATCAAGTGAATGCAAAGGAGTATGTTCTAAGACACAAAACGAAACTCTGCTTGCATTTGAACTTGTTCTCACAATGAGGAAGGATTATATTAGTAAAGAGAAAGTGACCCCTCTGGAAGTCTTCAAGATTTCAGTTTTCCCCACTTAGTGTTCAGCTGCTCACGCAATGACAGATACGGTCTTTTTTCCCATTTGGATATATGAAACCAGTGCTATCATTCATTATCAAATTTCAACAGACAAGACAATTAAAATAAAGATTTCATGACATTTTCTGAGAGGTATCAAAGTAAATTTTCATCAGAACAGTTCAGTCTTACCACTCTGTAGAGATACAGGAAGCTTTGACTTTGTTCAACTCATCTTGAATAGCCTGTTTGGCTCGGATTTCAGCATCAAGAGCAGACTGCAGCTCCAGCCTTGCAGACATATCCAGTTTTGCAAAGCGGCGCATCTTCCAGGGCATGTCCTAGTGAAGAATGAAAAAAAAGGAGAAGAAAGAGTAAGAGCAAAGGAAGTTGAAAATGAGGAATGTAACTAACTTCAACAACTATGTTTCTCAGTCTATTATGTGCTTAATGTAAGAGTTCATTAATTCCAAAGTAATCTAAAATTAAAAATTAAGGATAATGTTAGTAGTACTATTATTTTTGAAGTCTAGTAATAAATAGGCAAGATGAATGTTTTACACTGATCTCAAAAGCAAAGAGATTTTATGAACTCTAGTCTTGATGTGCCTCAATTCAAATGACATCTACAAAGGACATTCACATGTCATAAGCAAGAGACTTGAAGATTTTCATGAACCAAAGTATGATTTCCTTCAACGAATTAATATATGATTATAAAATAGCTACTTGAACCATATAATAGACAAAATCACATTATAAAGATATCTGAGTTTAATTAATTGATAAACAATAAATTTGCTATTCAGAAGGGAAGCACTGGGAAAGTTTAACTTTTGATTAACACAGACTCTACAGACAGATTATTACTGGAGCTGAAAGTATCAAATTAGTGGGGTTTTTCCAAACAAAAACCCCTCTAGAATATGGAATTAAAGCCTTACTGTAGCTCTTGCACCCAGACTGGAGTTCCTCAGGGCTTCCAGCTCTTCTGTCATTTTAGAGGCCAAGGCTTGAAGATAACCTCGAGCATCTTTTTCATCGCTTACCCTGAACAATTACATAAGAGAAAGGAGTTTTAACCAAAGAATCTAAAGAAACAACAGAAGTTCTTTCAACAAAATAACACCCAGAAACAGATAAAAGCAGAATACAAAGCAAAAATCATAAAACATAATGAAAGGAACAAACAACAAAAAACCCAAACAGAAACCACACAGAACTAGTTCTTTGCTGCTTTGTGGAGTTCCATTGAACATTATGCATCCATAAGATAAGGAATAAAGATTGAAGAACTACATATCTAAATACATAATGTATGTTGCAGTATAAGCATCAGCTAACTGAAATTGAGACTGTGGGAAAGAAACCTTCACAATTCAACCTATTTTTAGGGAGCAAATTAAGACAAAATTCACAACGAGGAATTAACAACTCAACTGTCCATATAATACTGGAACTAATGGCTGACTTTACTGTACCAGTTGACTAGGACAACTAGTAGTTAAATCAAACAGTGATTTTACATCAAGAAATGCTAATTAAATAGGGAGAGTCTACTTCTAATGTTATTAAACTGCATAAGCCAGAAAAGGCTGTCATCCAGCGAACTTGCTTTCTATCAAGACATTCTCTGGGTGTAAAGACAACAAGGAGGAGACATGTCTGGTTTTCAGATTCTTTGATCATCTGTTACAAAGAGAGAACAACTTTCTGTGATTAATTTTAATCTTATTTTTAATCATAACAGAAGGTTCTTTCTTCACTTTGCCTCAGGTGTTAACAGAAAAGAAAGCCAGTAAAAAAATAACTCACTGAAACTAAGTAGCTTATGAAAAACCTAAAACAAACAAACAAACAGAAAAAAAACCCCAATCACCCCTCCCACTGTATTTCCTTACATGCCTGGCTCTGAACATGTTCACTTTGCCCACAGAAGAGCAAACTCATTTCTGCAACACCAGGACATAAGCAAGTTCCTGAGCTGGTCTCAGACACCAGCAGTCTAACACCACAGCCTGACCATAGTTAAGTCTATCAGCACCAAACACTGAACATGTATAGGATGTGCTCTAAGTAATGAATCTCAAATAATTTAAAATAAAATAAAGTGGGGAAAACAGTTTTTCTATTTCATGAAATTAACTTATCCTCACTTCCTGATTTTTCCTTAGGAACTGTAATCCCGAGATTACAGATGGCTAGAGATGGGAGTTCTCCAGATGGTTAATTTTGCCTCGGAGTGACCTCCCTGCAGGAAGTGCTTCCCCCTCTGTGCCTACAGAGCAATGTAAGTTTTTCTGGTTGATATTATGGGGTTCACACAGCCATGGAATATAGTAATGGTACTACTTGCAAGTTTACCATTAATTATAAAAATATAAAATTTCAACATAGATTTATAGATAGGCACCCAGAGGCAACAGAGAGCACATACTCTGAACTACCACAGGCAAGGGAGGAACAGAAGAGCATTGCCAGAGTGGCTTTAGGGCAAGATCACAGAGTGAAAGCCATGGGCTAAACATCTGCAGGTTGTGGTGACTTCAGAGTGCGCAGTTGCAGATTTATATAAGGAAGACAGACTGCTTTAATACAGAGGAGGCAAAGGCAAAATTAGCAACCATTTCCCACAAATCTCATACCCAACATGAAAAGGTAAGCACTTATTCACGCCTTGGGCTTTCTCTTCTTTGTCTCCTGCTTATAATTTAGTTCAAGAGGTGGGAAGGACTCTAGGAAAACCCCACACGTCCTGACTATTAAAGTCAGTGAGAGTTTTTATATTAAATTAATGAGTCCCTATTTTTCCCAAAGTACATCAGAACTCATTGGAAGGAACATACCAACTTCTTTTCCTGTAACATTCTGGATGACACATTTTGACAACCAGATACAGATAATCTTGGCCTACACAAAGCACTTAGGCTGTAAGAGTGGGCAAAAGGTGTGCGAAGTAGCTCAAGATGCTTTTTGAGGGTGGTGGGCACATAATTAAATACACTGTGAGAAGAAAAAAGCATAAGTAGGAATAAAAAGAATGTGAGGCTCTCAAGGTGAAAGAGTAATTAAGTTTTCCTGAAGTACAAGGAGGGAAAGAAACTTAGGAATCAGCATTTGATTTTATTTTTAATGACACATAAAATCTTTGCAGAACAAAAGGGACAATGTCATAACAAAAAATAAAATTAAATTGGTGCCTTATTTTCTATCTTTTCTAAATGAAGCTGAAAAATTTTAATTGTCCAGTTTCTTTGTCAATTTTTATCATGCCATAAAGATCCCTTCCTATGGAAGGTGAGAAAACACTTCAGTTATTTGGTTTATGATGCCCAGAACTTTCATGCTCTAAATGCCAAAAAGCTGCACATGCAAAAACCTCGGAGATGTTCCAACAATCATGTGGAAATCTAAAAAATGAAAATATAAAGTCAATTTTTACAAATATCTGTACTGAGTTCAAAGGAACTCCTCAGACTATGAAAGGACAGTAAATAAAATGCACAATTTGGAGCTGAGGCAGTTTTATTAACCACTAGATGGCAAAATTCTCTCAATAATGACGCACACTGATGAAACATTAAGTAGACCCAAGAGCTCTCAGAGCTTTTTTGTTTGTTACCGCTTTGCTGGGGTTGTTTCATTTGGTTGGCTTAAAAAACCCAAAAATATAAACAAACAAATAAATAAACAAACAAGGGCAAGAGTGGTAAGGCTACTTGTGTCTCTCCTTGCCCTTGTTCTGACAGAGAGCCCTGACAAGCACAGCAAGAAACCCAAGGAAGAAAAGTTCTTCAAGTTCCACCCAGTCATTTATTTCTTTACTGAAAATTCAGATTAACTGTTCTGTTTTCATATCTCACCTGTATTTGTTCACATATAATTGTCCTTGCAAGCTTAGTTCATTAACTATAAAGTACAGCGATAGACTACAAATCCCTGTAAAATTAAGTGCAACATTTTGGTTGGAGCTAACATCATGACAACCTTCAAATAACCACTGGCTATTATCTAGGATGTTATTTGTCAGGATGCTTGGAAAGTCAGACTCCCTGGCTCTCCAGCTGGGATACTTTACAATATAAAATGGACCCAGAGGACTAGAGACTTTTGCTCAGCAGGAGTGGTCTCAAAGCCCTGGGGTTTTACACCATGATCCATCCTACCCGATTTAAAAATCCCAAAGAGATCGGAGAGTCGTGACTCTCAGTTCTCCTGTAATTTCTCAGCGCTTTTAAATTTCTGTGTTTTTATCAGTATGCTCAAAGCAGACTTAACGTTTTCTTTTATCCCTGCTCTTTTCGACAAATTTTGTTTTTTAAAACTACTTCTCTAAAAACTTTCAACACTTGAGTCTGCTCCCAAACCCTGAAATTTCCCCCTGCCCTCCAGAATTTGTATTTTAGAGATAATTAACTTCTGATTATTCCTACCACAAGCAGAACGTGTCTCAGAATTTTGCTCGTTTTGAGTTTCTTATAATTGAATTTGCCCAGAATTTTTGCTAAATTTGAGTGTGCTTTCTTCTGAAAGCAATCAGATTTCTTATGTTTGATTTAGTTCAGAAGTGCTGGAAGGGGAGAAGCTTGTTATTTTTTGTTTGCTTGTAGTTTTGTCTTTTTTTTTTTTTCCCCCAACGAAATCAGTAATTTATATAAAATCAACCACAGTACAAAAACCATCTGGCTGACAAGGAAAATATTAACTGAATCTTCTGGTAAACAACAGTAACAGCTTCTGGCCAGCTGCATCTAAGCCTAACAGCCATCCTATAGGTGAAGCAGGTAGGATTTAGCTCATCCACATAAACATATCCAGCAATACAGAATTTCTCCATCTGAATGAGTTGTCTAGGCTTCCTTTCCAACCAATTCTGAGAAAACCAGACTTCTACAGTACTAGTCATGGGATTTATTTTAGTTGTCTACCTTAGGACTTCTGCAACTAGGTCACAAGGATCCCTCCCAGAGAGACTAATAAGTTAAGATTCTTGCCAAGTACTCTGGGAATCACTACCAAGATTTCCATCGACCTCCTTTCTGCACGGCCCAGAAATACGGTACCATGGCTATTTAAAAGACTCCTCTGTAAAGTGACTGCATTAACCTCCAATGCAATGAATCTCCTTCCCATCTCCCAGAGGAAAATTTATAGCCGACTATAAAAGCCTCAATATTTCTTACTCTTGTCAAGGAATGATGAGTGATTTGGCTAATATAAACTTGTCAATATAATAGCTCCATTAAGGCTGAATGATCTGTGAGGGTCTGTTGTGTCCACAATACAATTTGCAATGAAAGTTTAATTCAAGTGTTTATATTAAAACGTTCCCTGTATTTATGGTAACTTGGGACAATAACAGCATAATTAAAAGGCTTTCATACATTATCTCTAAAACAGATATGACAAAGCAGAGTAAGAAAGCAGGGAAAGGCTAAAGAGAATGTGACAGGCCATTAAAATTCCTCTCAAGTTACAAAATCTGAAAGAAATAGCAATTTAGAAAGGCCCAAGGAGTCATGAAGTGACAATCTTAACCACCCAAAACATGGATTCAAATGGCAGGGTGGATTCCCTGAGAGAGGTATCTATTAGATGGCAAAGCACTTAAGAGGAAGTAAAGGACTCCTTGGGTTTGTGTTACTCAAAACAGGGCTAGAAGGAATCCCTTGAACCACCACAGGCAGCCGAGCAAACGGTTTACAAACCCAGAAATTAATTCCAACTACACTCCTTCTTCCTATCCTTCCTGAATCATGGTACAAAAAGAAGATGGCAGTTTTCAAAGCAGGCACCCAACATATGTATTTTAATGTAATACTTTGTGAAAAATCTGTTAGTTTTGAAGAGGGAGCCTACAAGCCCTCCCCTACTATGCCAGTTCCATTTTGTTGTCATACTGAAGATGTGGAAGTACGGATTGAAATTCCATGTTCTTCTGAGGAAAACACAGGCTTATGACTGATTAAATAAGACTAGTTTTCTTCAAAATTGGGTGGTTTCTTTTTTCTTTTAAAATGTTTATCATTATAATAGATGCTGAAATACTTAATATAGCAGTCCATGTTCCCCAGAGAAGGACCTAGTTTCGGTCTGCACTGCTAAATTCTAAGGACAGCAGATGGACATGACCAGATTATCTGTATAACACATGGAAAAATCTAAACATAACAAGGAAAAAATGTGACCTAAGATAAGGCCTCACATAGCTGAAAAAAATTTAACATAAGCAGAGAAAAGTACTGAGTGAAAACTGAAATGTGTGTAGTGATGACAAACTGGAACCAAGCCAGATTTTTTTTTGGTCTCCTTAATGCCCGCCCACAGTACTTTCAATTTTTTTCTTTTCACACAATTCTTTTATTTTTAGTTCCATATTTTTTAAAAGACACTATATTATTGAATGGGATCAGTAAAATTGTGTCTGTCATTCAGAACGTTAGGCTTGTATCTTCTTTTTTCAGTAAGTATCTTTAGAGAGAACAAAAACCTCAAGCCCAAAGCCTTTACCCTGCCACAGTGACATCTCTAACATGAAAAATACTTTATCATATATCTGAACCACATCAGTAGTACATCTTAAAACATTAAACACTCTCATAAAACGGAAAAGGTACATCCTTAGTGGCTGTTGGTGCATTTTTACATGGTGTAAAATAAAATTATCCATAACTAATTCATATTTGTTTGTCCCATAACTGCCAAATTTTATGAGTGCTTTTACATGCAAATCTGAAAAATTGATTTTGATTACCTTGATGCATTATGACAGATAAGTACTACCTTAAAGCAATAAGGAATGTGAAATAATAGACTTGTCTCACTTGTTACCTTGATTTTTTTTCCTGAATAAACATTTCTAATTGGACAGAAATTAACTAAGTACATTTTTTTTAATTTTTGTGACACGAGTCCTCTACTACACTCATAGTTATGAGAGACAAGATATAAAAGGAACATGCACAAAGTGGACCCTTTAAATTCCTTTTTATTTTATTCCCGTGGTAATATTCAAAAGGCAAACTTCTCTTTATGTGGACAACAAAATTATATTGATATTACAATACCAAACTACGTTTCACTAAAACAATGTTTCCCATTTTTGCCTGGACACAAAAAATGAGATTTTTGCACTAACATAAGATGGGGAAAAGGGGGGGAGGGAACAATCAAGTAGTAGCAGAAAAAAGATTAGTACATGATGATGAAGTCTTCCCAGAACTGGATGATTTGTTAAAAAAAAAAAGACTGAATGCAAACCAGTTTTGTAGATGTGAAACACTGCAATGGACCCTTAAAGGGGAGGGGAAATAGGCAGGCACGGAGAGATAAAATAAAGATAGATAAAAAACCTAGAATACACAATCTTTTTCTCTTCATAGTTTCTACTTTTTTTTAAACTCTTAGAAATATAATGTCATTATTTAGCAAAAGTACTCTTAGAAACATCACTTGACTGCCTTTGCGGTAGTCTCAAATACCCTCCTTTAAAAAATCACATAAAAGTTGCACTGTATTTGTTTCATTCTGCCACATGCCAAGCAGATGAAGGAAATTAAACCCGAGACACAAACACTCTCAGCCACTGCTTTTCCCAGGCTCGTTCCCTCTCGGAGGAGTGAGCTCAGCACATGATTCCTTTCAGCATTCTTCCACAGCCACCGGCCACACCCAGTGACCATGGTTCTTCTGCACTTTAAAAAGCTGGATTGGGTGAGACACTTTCGCTCTTAAGGAGGAACACAATTTTCTGGATTTGTATATTATTAAAATCTCAAACAAAGCCCCAGACGGGTGTGAGATTTCACCGAAGCACTTCCAAGGGCCACGTGCAAAGACAAAAACTCAGTAAGACCCCCAGCAGATTCTGAGGGGATTCTGTAAAGACATAAGAGCAGAGCACTCACCATTGGATAATCTCAGTAATTTGGGCCTCCCAGTGGGCCACGGACTCCTTCTTATCAGCCAGGTCTCTCATCTCTTCTTCCAGCTGCCGATTATTCATGCTCAGTCTCTCAAACATGGTGGTGAGCTGAACGAGAATTTAAACAACTTATTAAAAATATAAACTGCAGTGACTCCAACTCTGCGCGGACTCAAAGTCACACCTTCCCCTTTCCCACATCACAGATCTGCTTTAAAAATTGGTACTGCCCAACGCAATAAACACCATGTAACAATAAAAGCCAGAATCTCTTCTCACCTATCCCTTCTCACCTCTTTGCAACCTCAGCTGTATTGAAAGGCCACTTTTAAGGACCAGAACTACATTTTTACTCTCCTAAATTAATCAGTTTTCTGAGCCTCCACGTACCTCTACAACTCTTAGGAGGTTTCTGCTTTGCACCATACAGGTGTGGAATGTTCTGTATGGGAAAAGCTACTTAAAAAGAGCAAAGGAAAGGCATAAAAATTGTTATAGCTCAGATAAGATGGCTGAACCTCTCCCTTGTTTAGTAACCATGGAGAAAGAGGAGCTTAACAGATACAAGCATGACACAGTCCTGAGATTCTCCAGGTGTTTCACATTTCCCTATTTTTCATTTTACTTATTTGCAGACAGGGAAATTGAAATTAAATGCACATCTTTAAATACAATATGTTATACCTAGCAATTAACCTCTCACATTCGCATAGCTCCCATTCACACATGCACATTCTGCAAGACAAAAGCCACAGCTAACCTAAGCTGGTATTGGGAACTAAACCTTCATTATATTAAATTATTATTCAGAAAGTCAAACTGGAATCAGAGACCAGATAGATTTTGTAGGAAGGTCTGCTTAAGAGAATGAATCTCAGGTGAAAGGCTTCTTTTAATACTGAAATATATTAACAAATCAAAATGATAAAAAAATTTGCCAGTTTTAAATCTATTTCGCTTTTTACTCCAAATACGAATAACTCCACACCCATCCTATTTATAATTTAAATGGGCTTATAATTTAAATATGCCTACTTATTAAATGCCAATTGACAAGAAAAATACAAAGCTAATTGGGGCAGGGGGAGAGAGAGCACAAAAACTACCAAAGTGACTAGGCTCTTACTGTTCTGGGACTAAGCCTACATATAGGCATATATATTACGTGTCTTACACTGGTATGAAAATATACTTTAATTTGAGCACAAACATGCAAACATGCTTACTTTGAAGAACACTGTACTTTCATCATATTTTTAGAAAATCTAATGCATTACAAAAATAATAGACAAGTTTAGCAAGACTTGGATAATCCACAATGAACTTGAACAACCTGTCAAAATGAACAATAAAGAGACAATCCAAATGCATGAATCATAATTATTACTTGCTCAACTCACTTCAATTAATATGCCTTATCATTTGTATTTTTTTAATATCTCAAAGTAACACTTAATCTCAAAGGGTAGGAGGGGCCCTGGTATTTCACAACAATTGACATGCAAATATACTCTAAGTAATCACATCATCAACTATGTATTTTTTATATTTGGGTCATACAATGAAATAATCCTTTTTTGTTGCCTACAGTGTTGTCTAGAATTAATCTTACCAAATTGTAAGACCATTTAATTAAGTTCCCACACATAAATACTCATATATGCATATATCTGTGCGCATGCCTTCTCAAGTTCAGATGCATGTAGATACTCTTCAAATCAAATATTAATTACCAATTTTTGTGTAACATCAATTTCTGCTACCAGTTAATAATAACCAATGGAACTCTATATTGTCCAATTTGTACATATCACACAATAGCTGTAAATTCAGGACTCAACAAATCAGCGCTTACCTTGTCAAGTTCATTTGTAAGTTTTTTGTTTTCTTCTGTCAGCAGAAGCTTTTCTCGTTCATATTTTTGTTTGAACTCTGTTTCAAATTCCTCTCTTTCACTTTGGCTAAGAAATGAAGTAAAATTAGAAAGTTTTATATTCTAAAACTCACCTAATTGTTCACTTAAAACACAAAGAAATCAATGCATACACATGCTGAAGTGAAGTAGTACACTGACAATGGCACAGTCTATTAAAACTAAGCAATTTAATATACTACCCTCTTAGGACTATAAGACAGTCTGTTGAATTTTAGTGTTAGATAGTATAGAATTAACAGAGCTCCACCAAGCTACTCTTTATCAATTCGCTTATACAAATTTTATTCTTCAGATGAATCCTTCAGACACTGAGCAGCTGTAATCCTGCACACAGAATGACCAGCAAAAATGACCACACATAAAACCAGAGCATACAGAAGATAAATTAGGGCACTTGGGACTGAGTATCTGAAGAGAAAAGCTTATATATAGGCTAGTCTCTGGACAATTTAGAACAGCCAGAAGATACCAGAAGAACTACTAATTCAGGTACCATGTATTTACTATCAGCAAAAAGTGGATGGATGGCCTTAATATCACCAGATTCTACAGCAAGTTTGGACCATTCTTCTGGAGAAAGCTTCACAGGAGCTGTTTCCCCCAAAACTTCCCTTCTCCCACAGATGCCATTCAGTAGAGGAGAACCTCTGGTTCATTCTGTTTAAGATCAACTTTGATCCAGCACAATGAATACAAGAACTTGAAAATAAATTAATAAATAAAATAAAATTAAATGAAATAAAATAAATGAAGCTGCAGGCCCCATGTTTGTCAAAAAACATTGTAAATTCCTTCAAGTGGTGTACACAATGTTTTAGATGTGTAACTCCCACCTCATTTCTACTGTTTTCAGACTCGGTCCATTTGCATCTGGTATTCACCTTTTTATGAATTATTCAGGTCACTGGCACAAAGTTCATTAGTAGGTTGATGGAACTATGCTATAAACGCCACATGTACCCATGTAAATACTCACTCATCAAATACCACTGTCCAGCCTTAAAAGGCTTTAAAAAGTGCCCAGGATAAAAGGTTAACTGCAAAACTAAAATCCAGCAGAAACCTTGTCTTGAGCCTTGTAGGTTTTTTTCTGGATACAGATCAGAATTTTACACTGTGCAACACAGAAATTACAACCTTGCCTCTTTTTCTGAGATGCAGAACTACTACAGTTCTGTCAAACTGAGACAACACCCTTAGAGGATGATAAATGTCAGTGGCTACAGCAAACCCAGTTAAGAGCAATGCTGGTTTGAATTTCCTATTCCTAATTTAAAATTCATTTAGTGCTTCAACCACTCTTTGAAATCTAGTACATCATGTTAGACTCATGGTGAAATTCTATGTTGCTAGGCATCCTTTGAAACTTAACACTTCATCCTAATAAAGTAACATACTATAGTTACTGTTTAAACGCCAAGTTTGAAATTCACCACCACTCCTTTTCTATATCAACAGATTCCACGCATATGATGAGCAGTCTAGGGAAAAGGCAGGAAGAGATTAAAGCATTGGCTGTCAGGGGAATTAATAACAGGTCCTGCTTCTGTTTTCAAGGCATAGATTCAAAGCTAATTTCTCAGGCAGAAGACCAAACTAATTTTTAATTAATTTCTTTTATTTCACTTTCATGTTTTTGTTTAGAGTTTTTTATTCTGCATTTCTCTTGAATTTATTCCTTTAAGGCTCTAAGGCTGAAAGGTGGTGGATTAAGGAAGCTTTGGATTGGTGAAAGAGCCCGAAGTATTTACAGTTTTCTGTATTTTACTTATTGGACTTATTTCAACTGGTGATTATCACCACCCCAGTAAGTCAGACTGCTGTAGGATAATAGAGAAATGAAGATAAATTTGAAACAGAGGAAAATGTGGGTATAATCTACCACACCCAAATATCAACTCGGTAAACTACAGAACTGTGACAGACTCCATAGGCGCACCTTGGACAGCCAGCAAGATCAAAATAACACATTTGCTTTGAAGCCTGGCATCCTCCTCTCCCATCAAGCTTTTTCTCTCATCTAACATTTAGCTATGTATCTGCTCTTCAAGTTAAGAAATAATACATGATCCAGTTTTCTTTTTATCAGTAGAACTGCAGCAAACCACATGCAAGCAATGTGAAATACAGCTTTATTGTATCACTGTCGCTCTAGTTCTTTATTGCATCTGTACAAAGTGGTGAAATATTTTATCTTACTGCTTTGAAACCAAGAAAAGTAGACCTGAAACAAACACCAGCCCCCAAGCTTCTTTATATCACAATTTAAAAGCAGAAAATGCTGTTTTATAAAGCTCTCTGCTTTATCAATCCATCAGGAAATGATGGTCTTAAAAGAAACTTCTCCAAACATGATTTATTTTACACAGTTTCTTGCACCTTCCTCTGAAATATTTCATAATGACAATTCTAAGAAATGGAACCTTGTGCTGCACAGATCACTGGCCTGATACTGTGTTCCTATGCTTCCAACCTTAAGAGCATGAAGTTTATGAGACGTTAGCAAAGGGCAATCATTTTGTACAGAAAGGTACTTTCTCTCCCTTGAAGACTTACGCTGTTGAAATACCAGAAGTTAGAAGGCTTAAATTTGAGGGAAACAAAGAAAAATATCTACCTAAAAAGAAAAAGGAACCAAAACCCAGAAACTACCAACATGCAAGTTACTCAAGTGTAGACACAGATTTTGTCAAAGCTCTCATTGATCCTTCTTCAGAATAACCTACGTAATTCACTTTTATCTATAGCCCATACAAAGTAACACAACCACATCCTCTTACCAAAAATCTCTTTTAATATGAATGGAAGATTATTTTTAGACTACTAAAATATTTTTGCCAAACTGTATAAGCACACTTCAACTCCACACCCACTACCAGCCTATTGTTGAAATAATTCCACTTATTTCAGCATAAATCCTCCAGGTGCTTCCTTTTCAACTGAACACCTCTGTACTGGAAGACTCACAAAAAGCTTTTCATGCCTGACTACAAAAGCTAAAAACAATATGTGTAAGCAGAAACAAAAGATTCAAATCTTTTATGGAAAGATACCAACTATTGAGAATTGAGCAGCAATGGCAATTCTTACATTCCTAATATTTCAGATTCTCTTCTAAATTGCAGAAGTCAACCTCCAGCATAACCTGAACAGTGGAGTTCTGCATTTCTGTGAAGCCGTAATACTTGCATGAGATTCTGCAGATTAGTTTAACAAAACACAGATAAAATCAGACCTTCCTCAGTCACTCCTCATGTGCTTGGACACCTGACTTTATATGATGCTGAGCCCTTCCCATGAAGAGCCAAGTGTTGGATACTGGTTATGTGACACATTTATGTGCATGCTTTCAAACATTCTCTTACCCTAACTCTTGAAATACATACACATGGTTATGTCAGCACCCATTTTGGATTTGTACCCAGTTCTCTATTTGGACTGAAAGAAGCTTTATAAACTAGCTAGCATGAAGTACAACAACATTTGTTATTACACCAGATGGACACGCCGGGTCTGGGTCAGTGCTTGGGGGTATGATCTTTACCAACAGTTCAGCCTGCAGAAAGAAGATTTTTTTATTTAATATTCCTCCTTTTGAGACACTGCTGGACTTAAAAGAGTGTCATGCTATCACCTTTATATTTTACAAGACCGAATAGCCTTTTGTGCGTTTGTTAACTCATTGGTCAGCAAGACCATTAAGTTGTGTTACAATGAAAACACGCTGCTGACGCAAGTTTTACCTCTCAGCCTAGAACAAAGCAGCAAACTACTGTGTTGTGAGTATGTCCAGCCTACCAATAGCTGCATGCTAGGAAGAAACAGTTTATTCACTTCATTCTAGGCTGTATGATCTATGTCCCCTGCTGAACACAATTTACCAGATAAGCAGTGTTTCCACTTCTATTTGCATTAACTTTTTTGAAAAAAAATTGGTATTTCATTTACTACGTATATTTAAGAACTTGATGCAGTTTGGTTCAGCTTTCAGCAGGAACTTCTCCATGGTTTCTCTAATATGCCATCTTGCCACAGCAGCAGATATATCTATGCTACTCTCTATAGAGCATTCTGAATTTTTTAGGAATGAACACGAACACATTCAATTTATGACTATTTCCACTACTACATTATCCGACAGAAAAATTTGTTTTTATTGATGAATGCCTCAAGGAACATTCTCAAGGCCAGTTATAAGCTCCACCATGTGGGAGAGAAAAAAGCAGGTCTGACAAATTACCATGTCAGAAGAGATAAAGCAGCTTACGCCTACAGTAGTCTGCTGACTGATGTTAACACTGGATGGAACCCAGCACGGATTAGTCTCAGTTCCCATTAAGTGCCTGTTCCTGTGCTGGCAGAAATGCAAACAATAGTGGATCTCTAACACGTTAGTTTTGCATCAAAAGATGAAAATACCAAATAAAAGAAAAAATGTCAAAAAACTATTTGAAAGTGCAACATAAGCTTCAGGGGTCAACTTACCCAGAGCTGCAAGTCTGTAACTCAAGTTACATCCCTTGGAATGGTCAGCCAGTAAAACAGTTCTGGTGCAAAATTAACTGTTTCAGTACAGGCATGTGGATTTTTTTTTGGTTCTGTTTTATCTTTAAAGGTGACTGTTTTCAATCCTGGCATTAGTTCAGCCAAAATGACTATGCCTGCTCTACAGTTAAGGAAGTGATAGTGTGTTTGGAAAAACAGACTTGAAAAGATTAAAAAAATGGAAGTTCCATACAATACTCACTTTTCTCTTCTGGTTTTCTCTAACTTGTCTTTCAAAACCATGATCTCCTTCTTGAGAGCGAGCTGCTGGCTCTCTGCATCCCGCAGTTCTTTCTTCAGACTTTTTATTTCATTAGCATGCAACATTTCACGTTTAGATAGTTCCTCTTCATAGAAAACGCTTTTCTTTTCCAGGTCTGCCTTTAATTTAGTGATCTCTTGCTGGTGTTCTATACTGCTTACCCCAGGTGAGCGACCAACCTGTTTTTGCTAAAATAAACAGCCCCAAATTAACACTCAAGAATGCTGAAAATGATGATCAGTAACAACTCAATGTTCATAAGTCTATGTTTAGAAAACATCCCATTACAAACTTGAGTGAAACACATCTATCTCAATGCTTTTCAAAATTTGTTAGAACAAACCGTTTCGTTATTCAAATGCAGTAACAGTTTTCGAGCCACTGAAAATTTGATCATCACTTTAAATATCTCTGGCCACATTCTGACTCCCCCTACATGCAGTCAGAAAGCGACCACAGAATTAGAAGACACTTAGTGCCACACGGCTGACAGCAAAAAGTTCAAGAGACTTTTCAGGAATGCAGAATAAGGACTATGATAGTTCATACATTTTGAAGAATAAATAATTTGTGGAAAAGCTATACTAAGACAAGCTGAGGCTTAACTGAAGGCTAAAACCTAGCTACAGAAACACTATACGGACTATATCAGACAGGAGAGAAACCTGACCTATTTTACTTAAACTGACCATTTACACCATAGTGGATTAATAGGAAAAACAAGCTTTAAACAATAAGAGTAATTACTTCACTTTTCGCAGTTGCATAGCTTTCTTTGTGAGGTCTTCCGGCATTTCAATAGTCTTTACACACTGCTTCAGGATACATACACATTTGCATCAAATGCTGCACTCACTAAACTCAATGTCCTGCCATAACATAGAGGAGGAGCAAGATCAGCTTCAAAATGAGATAGTGGCATGACATGTACTGAAATCTAAGTATGGAAACAACTTTTTAACGTAGACATATGGACAACTTGGTTTGGAATTTCTTCTATTTTTTAAAATATGTAATTAAATGTAGTCTAAGGGAAGAAGAATTACTTGATTAAAAACAGTTTTTTGAGAAAGTGCAGGTAACTGGAAAATGTACTTCCTTATGGTGATGGTGTCACACCTTTAAGAGGATCAAAGATATGTTGTTAATTATACCTCCATTCTTACCACGAGATATTCAAAACCTCTCAGTCACCCTTAATTGGACACTGCTTTGGGTAATTTTCTTTCACTGACGTGTGAACAGGCTTTAAGAGCTAAATGTCATTGTAGAACATTCTGATGAGCTGAATTTCTACCATGACAAATTCTATGAGAAAGCTGGGCCTTGCTATCAGTGTCAGCAAAAAACTGCAAAGCCCCCTAAACGTATGAGTCAGAGATGTGCTGCTACTGCATTGTTTTCTCTAACTCATCAATACAACCATCTGCTCTGATCTAAGAGTAAAAGCCTGCCCCTAGGAGGATGCAGAATGGTAAATTGGAGAAAGGAGATGCCATCCTAACAAGAAACAGTTTGGAGAAAGAAAGATTAAAAAAAAAAAAGAAAAAAAGAAAGGCAGGCAAGCAAGCAAGCATAGGAATTTTCTTTCCTGCACAGGCTGTTAACTACTGAACTTGTTAGTTACTGCCCAACATATCCAACTGCCTACACATACATGACAATGGAGCACAGGAAAAGCTCAGGCTTTTCAACATCATCTATCAGGGTACAGAAAATGTTTTAGTGGTATTGCACATTTTGTACCACAATTAAAAGATACTATTATGACTGTAAGACAGATGGTGCACTAGAAGAGAAAGCTGAAAGGTATTGAACAGTGGTTTAGAGAACTAGAGAGATATAGTATAAGCAGAGAATATATTTTGAATCGATGTAAGCACAAATTCCAAATAGATGTTTTCATATATGTCCGTTTCAAGTAGACAAATGGTGCAACTGAGATATAATGCATCTCCTGGCACATAGCTCCTGTTTAATGCTCCCCAGGGCACAGTTTGCCCTCTTGGCTGCCAGGGCACACTGCTGACTCATATTGAGTCTGATTTTATTGAAAATCCAAATACATGACATCCACAGCATTCCCTTTGTCTGCACATTTACTGACAACTAGGCAGAACCCCAGCAGGTCAGTGTTACAGGACTTGGCTGGACAGAAGGCACACTGCCTTCTTCCCAGCAGGCTCTGCAGGAGCTCTCTGACCTTATTCTTCACCAGAGCCCCTACCCCTTTCCTAAGAAACTTGCACTCACTTCTCTTTCCCAGGATCATCTGGATGAGAATTAGTGACACAGTAGGCCGTCTGTAATAAGAGGGTGCATATCTTGGCCAGCAGATCTCTTGCTTCTCATTTAAGTTGCTTCAGAACTCCCTCAGCAAGGCCATGGGTCCAGGTGACTTCACATGTGCCTCACCTGCCAGCTCCACCACTTCCTGCACATCAACCTCACACTGATCCAGCTCATCTCCTGCTAAGAACGGACTCCATGTGGCAATGCCCCCTGCTTCAGCAGAAAAGTCTGACACACCAAAGACTTGTAGAGCGCTATTGCCGCTTCCCTATTAGCTCAGAGATTGCTTTTTTCATCCCTGCCAACAAGCATTCCCATAAGTTTACTAAGGTGGCTTTCTGCTTTTGCTTTAAAGAATTTTGCACAATCACTCGGAGCACCCTTTGCAAAGTGCTTCCTAAATTCTCTTTATTTAGCCCTCACCAATCTGTTTACACTTAACCTGCCATCATTAATGGTCTTTTCTATTCTCTTCATTTGGAGGAATATTTCTTTCTTCTGTAAATACTGACTTTTGTCTAGGAGAGCTCCCTGAACTTTAACTAAGGAACCATGCAGAGCTTCTACTGGATAGACAATGCAGTATCACAACAACCACATGTGATCCAAAGCGTGTCTACTGAATTGTGAAATATTACTAAGCACGCTACAATTCCCCTTTCCTCTTCTGATAAACTCGCCCTGATGTTTTAAATCAGTGTATCACTTATTCTCAATAGATCTCCCATAAATTCTTCTCACCTCTTAAACTGTTACACAAACTCTTTGTTGATGGTGAAGATTCATGGAAGCAAAAGAAATACATCCTAATTCACAGATAACAATCTGAATTCACAGCAGGAGAAACTTTATGAATCCCAATTTCAGACTGAATGGATTTCCTTATTTTCTTTTAGCAAAGGAAGGCCAAATAAAAGAATGTTTGCAAAAAACCACCAAATTTTCTGTGCCATAAGTTAATGTTGGCATATGTCCCAGAGAATTCTAATGAAAAAAAACCCTCTGTTGTTCATGTAAATTAAGACCAGAATAGGCCTAATCTCGCATTTTGCACAAGAAGTTTAGAATTACCCTACTCAGTGAAACATTGGGAACAGGATTTTGCTGTAAATGAACAGCAGTCGCCGTATGTAAATCAAAAACTTTCTCATTCAATTTTTGAGAAAGTCTAATTTCTTCAGAACCTCATATATAATGCTAAATCACTGAATAAAAAAACAGTTAACATTCTTGGCTGCCTTAGAATCCTGCTCATGAAATCACATACACGTGTTAGCAATCTCATCAGTGTAAACAAAGTCTTCATGCTCAATGCTGTTTCTGTGCAAAAACGTCTCAACTTGTGGCTGAGAGGCATAATAAGCTTAAACTTTTCCTTTGTAGTTACATCAGTTGACATCTATTATGCAGGAAACTAGAAGAAAAACACAGTAGACAGAACACCTATACAGAAACCTGCCTAGACGCAGCAGGTTTATCTTCAAATATTCAACCATCCTATGCTATAAAATAAGCTTTTAACAGGTAAAATTAAACAAAGTACTAATGTAAGCAATGTGGTTGGAAATCGTTGAGTATTAAGAGATAGCTCATTAGGCAAATGTTCATTTCTCTGGACAATAATGTGATGCACGCCTGCATTAATATTCTACACCATCTGAAGTGACAAACTGACAAAACCCTTTTGTCCTACATCTGAAAGCAATCAAACACATCCAAGTCCTACTTGACTAGTAAGTTTGCAGGTGTTAATATCAAAACAGACTAACCTTTAGCCCTTCCACTTCGCTTTCCAACTGTTTAGAGTACTGTTCACTCCTCTCTCGCAATTTCCTGTCTTTGGATGCCTCAGCAGCTGCAGCTTCAGCTTGGACTTCCAGCTGCAAAAGTACATACGTTTTTAATAGATAGGATTTTTTTTTTTTGCTTTTTCAAAATCTATTGATGGCTTTCAAGATAAGAGAGAAATCTTCATCACTAAACTGAACACTTCAAATGCTTAGAAAACAAAATTGGTACCGTTTGAAAAAAAAAATCGAAAAGTTAAAAGATTTACAAATTAGAAAAAAAAATTACTTTGTAAGAAAACCTTACATATAACTTATTTCATAGAGTCTAAACAGTCTTCTCACCACTTACTTCTTTTTTAAGTCTCTCTGTTCTGCGTAACTCTTGCCTTAAACTTTCTACTTTTTGCATCACCACTTCCATTTCTTCCTCCTTATCTCGGAGCTGGCGGGCAAGCTTTTGTTTTTGAGAGTGCAAGTCTGTCAGCCGCTCGTTCATCTCTGAGAACTCCTGCATTGCCAATTTCCGCTGGCTGTGTGCATCTTTCAGCTCTTTGGCTTGGGATTTTAATCTGTCACTAGACTCTGCCAGTTCCTACAGTTTAAAAAAAGAATTAAGTAATAAACCTAGAAAGCTGCAAGGCCAATTCTGTCTTTGGATGAGCATCTAACACCTTCTTCAGAATGAAGAGAAACCACATACTCATTTCTTTTCATGAATGCATGTACGATACAGATTGTACGCCTCTGTAAATAAGGAAAGAGACCAGGTTTTACACTACTAAAGTTAGTAAAACTGCATAAACGTAAACCAAGTAGGAATTGACTCCATTATAACAGGTTAAACACAATGGTTTTCAAGGACTTGCATTATAACATAAAAATATCTTGCTTTCTTAGTGCAAAATATGTCACTAGCATAGATTTTCAAGAACTACTTAAATTAAAAGAATCGCAACTGCTAAATGATTAAAAAAAGTTTTTGCATTGAATGGAAGACTCTGCTCTATGAAAATTTTTACTCTAGAAGCTATTGAAAACTGACTTGCAATGGTGAGTATGATTTCCACACACTGTATCTTAATATCAAATATTACAGATTCAGGCAACAAAATGCTTTAGTGATTAACAGCAATATATGACAATTACTCTTTTAAAAGAATCCACACGAAATAGAACTGCTAGTGCTGTGATAACTCCACAGCACAATACCTTCGCAAAGCTTGCTGTGCCCTAGATTTGTGCTACTACACTACCAGTGAAGTACAACAACAGTTTAAACAGTTAAATGATGTTCACCCACACCAGAGCAGAACAAAGAAGCAAGGAAAAGCAAATTTGAGGACGAAAAGATCATCAACAGGAAGAATTAATATGTGGCACTGCTGACACCTATATAAATCTAAAAACATTTCTGAGCTTGTTAAAAAGAGCTTCTAATCACTTCAAGTTGTTTTAGAAGAGAGACGGTCTTTCCTGGACAAACTGGCAGCTTTCAAGATTTTAAGAGCCTTAAGGGTCAAAAGGAACAGTGTTAAACACAGCTGGCACATCAACATTGAGTGTGGACTCTAAAACACTGGGCCAGTATCACCATGATGAGAAACAGGTTAATGTACTTCACACCTGATTACAGGTTGATTTAATCATGAATACAAGAAAGAGCTCTGAAAGACAGTATGTTATAGATCAGAAAATGAGGAATGGCAGAGACAGAGAAGAAGAAATAAAATCCAGTATTCTTTAACTGTAGTTACTTCAAATTACTTTTCAATCTTCGTATTTGGCCAATTTTTCACATCTACCTTCTGGAAACACTTCTGTGACACAGCCTTAATACTACAGTCTTCATATTTTTTCCCTGCTGAAGTCTCACCCATACTTCAGATTAAATTAGTTGTCTGGAACAGTTCTTCTCTGCACTGTGTACTAACCCCTATCATTATCACCTTAATCTGGAGCTATAAAACCTTTTTTGCAGCCACCATGCAATTTGGATCATGGAGCTGTTCACTATCTGGAAGCAATCACCTAGGACCACCCAGCAGTCTTACATACAACATGTTCAATAATGTACTTGTCTTCAAAAAAAATAAAAAAGGCCAGAAAGCAAAGTAGGTCATGCTACACATTTGTTATTTGCTCATTAGTTTTACACTTGAAAGTTATTACAAGCAAAATGAACTAAAATAAAACAGACTTTAGGGTTTAGAAGAGCTGCTGACAAAATGCTTTTACCTTATTAAGATCTTCCCTCTCTTGCTTCAGTGTTCTGACTTGTTTCTCGAATGCCTTTATTTGTCTGGAAGCATCATCCAACTCCCGCCTTGCAGTGCTGGCCTCCTCAAGCTGCTGTTCTAGCTGTCCAGATTCTAGAAAAAGCAGCAGAATTCGAAATATTCTAAGGGGAAAATCGTAATTCTAGAATAGTATAGTATAGCTGCTTGAAGTCCCTTCAGTAATTTTTCTGGTTTCCATTTTACCACAAAATAATGCAATTCTTATCTGGTTTAGAACAGGGAGCAGGTTGATTCGGCTGCCATTGTCTCTTTTAAGGAAACAGAATGAAAGGTCACAACTTGCTGCAAAGCAACACAGAAAATGATAACAACTTGTCTTTTCACATTATAATAATCATGCTTTATATACTTAGTTCTGTAATGCACGCTCTAACACGACTAACACGTTTTTTATACACTGTGATATAATATATAATGCATCTTTTATTACACTGTAATTATAAACAGTCTCCCTCCTTTCCACAAACTCCCCCCAAAAGAAACAGTAAAAATAATGGGTCACTCAAGAGCTGGCAAGCATTCTCCTGTCGATACACTTGAAATTAACTTCAGCTGATATTACTTATTTCGAGTGTGAAAACCATTTGTGTTTATGTGATCCACTTTATTACTACTATAAATAAAGGAAAACTATTACAGTCAGTTTTTTACCAACAGTCAGTTACACAATGGCAGTATATTTCTATGCCACAGCTAAACAATATCATATAAATACTCTCAAATGCTACAAGAAAACCTGAAATTCATAAAATATGACAACTGAAGATTTCTAGTTAGTGAGTAGGGGTTTTTCCCCCTCCTAGTTCTTCACTTAAAAAAAGACTTTAAAGCAAGATATGTATGAATGTAAGTTAATTCCAAGTTCTGTGAAATCACTGTACATTTGCCTTTTATTTCAGTTGTGGCAGGTCTTCAAACCATATGTATTTACTGAAAGAACGGGAACCCATCTAGGCTCCTAATAAGAGCCTTTAACTGCATTTTCATAAGTGTAACCCTATGAGACTGGCTCTTGGAAAAATCAAATATAAAAACACATACATTTTTAAGAGGGTTAATTTCTGAAACATGAGAATTTTATAAGCAAATTAATACCATTAGCTTATACCCAGGAAAATATTCACTATTGTTTTAATTCACTGACTCTTGTTTAAAAATTTAAAAGAATGCACTTAAATAAGAGATGTAGCTCAAAGCCAGAAATTATTAACTGCCTCTCTTATGTAGCCTACTCTGAAGTCACCAGTGAAAGAAAGTTTATATATGGCTCTGCTGAGCCAAGATAAATCTCTCTTCTGTGCATGAACTACTTTGTTCCACAGCTCTGTTTTCTTCTTCCATTGCTGCCCCTTACATATTTGGCAATATTAAAGATTCCTCAAAGTTTTCTCCTATGTAACTTAGCGAACAAAAATTATAACTTTGACCTCTTAAAATTGAAAGCATATGCTAGTTTGTCATTTCCTGGAAAACTAGATAGACAAGAAAAATGTATTTTTCTAAGCCCCCCAGTGATACTCCTGAATTTTGAGTTCATTTTTTATTACATTTTTAAACAGGTGTTTACTCCTACAGCTTCAGAAGAGGCCGCAAAACAGGTTAAAGAATATAACCAAAAGCTAGTTGTGACACATGTGTAGAAAAGGTAATTTACCATTTAATCTCCCTAGTTGTAACTAGCATTTTAGATAATATATGCAAACACTCACTGCAGTATGTTATTACATTTAGTTGCCCAAGAGATGAGCCCAAAGCATTATGTTCAGCTCTGCAGCTGAAATGAACCTTCTTAAAGTTCATCAGATCTAGAGTTGAAAAATTAGATCTTTTAAAGGCTAGCCTTTAACCTGGAACTAGCTGCCCTACATTCGGAAGCATTTAGACATGGCCATCATTTGGTTTACTCCTGTATTCCTGTCATTAATTTAGTTTTAAAAACTGTTTCAAAACCCCCATAAAATCAAGTAAAATAGACCATTCTCCTTTCCCCATATTATCCAATTGGTTTGTATTAGTTACAGCTCAAGGCACAAATGAACATTTTCTAATAAATGGCTGCGTTGTCTGGATCAGCCAAAGCATTCAAGTAAATACTGGGAAAGTTGCATGGTGACTGGGGATGGATTAGACAGCTCTACATCTTCCTCATTTGATCACATTAATCACATTGTACTGAGGAATAGATATACAAATATATATGTGGGGGCAAGCAGAAAATTACTTTAGGGAAAAACTTTCTCAATATAAACCACCTTCACCAGACATTGACTTCTTTTCAATGTGAAAAGGGGTATGAGCTGTGCTGGGGAACGTTTCCACATATTTTCTTTTTTTTTTTCATTACCAAAAAAAGCAAGTAATGCTTTCAGCAATGAACTAAACTCTAAGTTACAGCTCAATAGTAAAGAATAAAATATGATAAAAAGTTGATCCTGATGCTTTTCTAAGAATGACTGGTCTCATTAAAAAGACGTTCTTGCAAATGTTGCTATTCAGTGGTCCCAGATAGCCCAAACCAGAGCTAGGGATTGTTGCAGAGCAGGGGTTTCCGATCATGTTGTCTTCTTCCTCATTACAGCAGCAAGTAGAGGGACATTTGGCTGGAGAGAAATTTCAAAAAAACCCTTGCCTTGACACAGTGCCAATGTGGCATCACTCAAACCAGTGATCCTTCCTGAGCTAGTTAAGCCATGTTCACATCCCAAAATAATGCTTATGGCACAATACAAAACTGCTGCATCACGCCAGAGCAGCTGTCCAACTGTGCATCCACAGCAGGCTTTTTTCAGACTACCCAACTTTAACAGGACATAACCTATGTGCTGCAGCCTGCAGTTCATACATCGTGTGTTTCTGCCCTCTAATGCAGCTGCAGAATCTCTAAACACATCAACTAAAATGTCTGGATGTGAAGCTGAAGTTATTCTTTCTGTGGGTGTCACTGCTGGCATTCCTGACACTTTCAGGAACTGAATGAAGCCTTTTCACAAACACAAACCAGAACAAATCTTTTTTGTAGTTTCCTCCAGCCTTTCTCACTGTTCTGTTTTCCCTCGCCACAGGTAAGACATGGACAAAAGAGTTCTTCTACCTACTGCTCCTTGTGTCTGATTTTTCAATCACAACAAAATGTAGACATTTTCCTATTTGGATTGACAAGATTAATCAGATTTTTCTCCTTGTTTCTATGGTTCCAGACCTGATACCAAACAGTCTCTTGTTGATTTTCTTAAAGAAAAGAACATCTTGCTGTATTTCCTTCCTTTCTTTTTTGAAGATGTCTCTGCTCTCAAGATTCTATTTTAAAGAAAGTCCTATGGTATAAATCACTGTGAGAGAAAACTCCTTTTAACTTAATTCAGAGCATTAAATCAAGACTACTGAATACTAATAGTTAGCTTTTAAAGTAGGCTAAAAAGATATTAGCTAAACAGACAGCAAACTGGTTCACTAACAGCTACATTCAACATGGTGGTGCAATATAAACTCTCCCTCTGAAAGCTCTTAAAACATGAATTGCCAGTTTCTGGGAGAGTAAGGCTAGGAAAAGAATGATCTTTCCCTAAAAGTCTCCAGTAGCCTGGAGGATACACAGGATACTGGCCTAAGTAGTTCTTTGCTTCTTGACTAGTTTGGGAGTTCTGAAGAAAGGCAGTACAGCACTAATTAAAGAAATTAATATCTTTATCCACACAGATATAAATAACACTTTTCAAGCTTAAAGTACTGAGATGCTTGATAGCCAAAATTTTACTTTTCATAAAATCTTCATGAACTGCCAGAAGCAAAGGAAATAAATGTTCAGTTTTGTAAGAAATGAAAGCTCACTGACAAGTGAGCTGAGCAGTGGTTCTTCCCCCTGCCAACTCCCTTTCCTCTTGTGCTTCTATTGCCTATCTTGTACTGATTTATCTGATCATAAGTTGATTAAATTCTCTCTATCTAGATTACATTTTCCTTGTTTAAATGAGTGAATTAATGTAATGAGAGAGCCCAGGAATTGCACAGATTGAGAAGAGGCCATGCAGCTGTGAGCAGGACCCATTTTGGTGGCAGTTTTGTTTGGACAGTTGTGGTGCTATGGGAAGTGCAGCCTCACAGCCCACAGTGTCCTCTCTCATGGAAAACATCCTTCACTACTCCCTGCCACTTGAAAAACTCAGGATCACTGTAGTTTCATGCACACAGCTCACCTCCCAGAAAACACACACTTTTGTATATTTACTGTTTCAAGAAAATACTTGCAAAATCTCACCTTAAGTGTGAATTAGATTTTACTCCACATTCAGTTACAATGCACTAAGCAACAGCACACTGTAATCCTCTGTGAGTTCAAAGAAAATATAATCAAAACTGTGACCACATCTCACAAACCCTGACCATCCAGGGAAAATTCAACAGAAAATGAGATATTGAGAAATACCAATTAATGCTTGAATCATAACAAAGCTGGAGAGAGACTTCTTAGAAGTACATGAAGTGAGAGCACAAGGTGCAATAACTTCAAACTGAAAGAGGGCAGATTTGAATTAGGTATTAGGAAGAAATTCCTCACTATAACGGGTGGTGTGGCACTGGCAGAGCTTGTCCAAAGAAAATGTGGTTGCCCTGGAAGTGTCCAGTGCCAGGTTGGATGGGGCTTTGAGCAACTTGGTGTAGTGGAAGGTGTCCCTTCCCATGGCAGGGGGACTGGAGTGAGATGGTCTTCATGGTCCCTTCCAACCCAAACCATTCTGTGATTCCATCAGCTGTTTTTAGGCCTACTAAAACTGACAGGCCAAGTCTTCACCCCCCATGTTTACTCCCTGTCAAAAATAACCAAACAAGTACTCCACCTGCCCTGGCATCATACATTGTAGGACGAAGGTGTAAAACAAAAAAAATTAAAATAAATACATAATTTTGAAAAAAAATACTACAAAGACTGGTTGGCACTTCACAGCTTCTCAGGTAGGCCCTGATTTATATTCAACAACACCACAATTTAAAACTAGTAGAACTTTTGCACTAATAATACCAGTAGAAGACATTGAAATCTTCCTATTCCCTTGCAACTGGAACTACTGAATATCAAGTTGACTTTGTAGAAAATGGACCTATCAAGGAAGAGTGAAGGGTAAAATGAAAAGTAAGAATAGACTAGAAAACTCTAAGAAAGCAAAGTACAACTAGCATTGCATCAGGAAAAATAAATCTTGCCAAAATACTGTTTTCTGTTATAGTTTTTACATTACATACCTGTTATCTGTTTCTTCAACTTTTCAATTTCTTCTTTCAAACTTTTAATTTCTAAATCTTTGCTTGCTGTTATTGGGCCATCCACTGTTGAATACTGCAAAGCCTGGACTGTCTGTGTGGACTCTAGAAAAGGATGGAAGAGAGAGGGACAAATTACACATCTGACATCTGAGGAGGTCAAAGAGACATTACTGATAAATTAAGACACTTCAAAAAACCCTGCAGTAAGGATTCTACAATTTGTGACTTCCAGCTATTAAGTGTCAATTTTTCAGTAATTGTCAGCTGCACAAACAAAGTTCTTATAGGTTTTAAGAATTAAATCTTTATGCCATAGTAACCAAGGCATGATGAGAACAAACTCAGCATGTTATAAGAAGTTGTATACATGGCATATTTCAGGCCTGAAGAGTAACAGAAGTTTAATCTGTCAACAAAAATAATGATGATAATTCTTTTCTGCTAGAAAGCATTCCAGGAGGTATATTTATTTTTTTCCACAGAATAAACAGTGACTTATAAAGCTGCAAGTTAATCTAAGTTAAATAAAAAGTGACTGAATGATTTTTTTAATGACTATACCTTGAAGTTTTCTACTAAGTTCAAGTTTTTCCTGTTCTAGACGTCTTATTCTCCTTTCATAAGCTTCTGTTGCTAAACTATCCTCCAAAGTTCTTTGAATGCTGGCATCAAGATCCATGGAGGGTGGTCCAGCTGTCAGTCTTAGACAGCTGCGGTCCGAAAGCACACTGGGGAGAAAAAAAATAAAGAATATTGGATTTTATAACAGGCTGTGTTTAAAATAATGCTATAAAACTATCAACCAATAAACAGTTTGTTTAAATTGTTAATTACTATGCCATTTATTATACAATCAAAGAATACCTTGTTAGTAAGTGCTCATTAAAAATTGCACTCTTTTTTACCTAGCATGCCTGATTTCCTAGATGCACTTTTTGTTACACAAAAGGGAATGAACTCCTGATTAAAAATCATTATGGACAGACTACGTTAGCCAGACAGCAAAAACCAACAAGCTAAATAGTAAGATTACAGTAATAGTTCATTTCAACATAGTTAATCAAGAATCCCAAATTCTTTAAAGAAAACAATCACAACAAATGGTGTGAAATTATCCCATGACCACTAGGGCATGGACATGTTAGAAATGCTGTGGCTACTCTCATGCACATGCTACTACTTATGCAAATAATCCTTTTGAAGTCTAGGGCATTCTAGGACAGTCACATTTGCAGCAGAAACATAGGCCTGATTTTTCAGTGGTTGTAAACATTCTTTCTTTACGTATTTCCATAAATGGAGAAGGAGCATACATGGACTTCCTTGTTACTGTTTAATTTAGCATCAGAAATGAACACAATAAATACCACATTAACAGCAAGTATCAATAAAAGTAATTTTAAAAAATTTTTTTAAATTTCCATTCAGACTTACATAATTCAAAAGACTAGAAATAAAACTTTTTCATATCTAATAAACTAAGTTCTCTCTGAGTCCACACCTCTAGTCTTATGCTGGTTATGCAGTTAACTTCCTATGTTGTCTGATAACTACCTTTCACAACAAAGCTCCCCTGAACACAGGGGCTGATTTCTACATGCAGGTAAACATCACCTGCAGAGAGCTCATTCTTCTGGACAGACAGCATTTTAGATTATGGCCTAGTAATCTTTTCAATAAACCATATTCTTGGGTGTCTGCATGCAGTTGGTTTCAGATACAGAAAATTCAGGCATTGTGTAACTAACCGACAGACAAAACTTACCAGCTACTTGTGTACGTGAAACCCACAAAGGGTAAATGATGGCCAGAAAATGCAGTGTGTGATGGTGGAGGCATTGTTTCCTAGAAAAATAATAGGACAGTTGAGTAAGTAGTATCCTACTGGACTTAAAAGAAAGAGATTTTCAAGTTTAACCTTATGTGGAGCATTATTGATAATATATCACATTAACTATATTCACTGTTTTTCCTTATTTACATCTTAAATATGATGCAGCATCAAGTAAAACTATTTATAATAGCATTTAACGTATATAAAATAGATGAGGCTGGCACAAAAATGCATTTCTAATTAAATAGGCTATTGTTGGAGGAAAGCAGAATATTACACATAGTAAATACCAGTTGATTCCTTCTTTTTTCCAAGAAGCTCTTAGTACAAAGACTAACACCTTTCATTCCCTCCTATACTCCTCTCTGCTATTCAGTCAACAGGGCATCCTGCCTGTAGAATTACCAACCCCAACCTCTATTTGGAGAGAACAATAGTAAAGCATTTACTAGAAAGAATGAATTACAACATGGTGCTCTAGTCCCATTAGTGCTTTGACCATATCTTCATTTGTTGCTCCTTTTTCTTGCCAGACAAAGAACTACAAACCAAGGCAAATCTTTGAGATTTCTCCTCAGGCTAAAATAACCCTGTCATTATTCTAAACCCAAAAACCCCCAAAAGAATAAAGGAATCAGTTGTACATTTTTCAGTGTAAAACTCATCAGGAAAGGACAGGGAATAAGACTGTATTCAAAAGACATCCTAAATTACCTTTCCAGTGGTGGCATCAGTGATATTACATCATAACCGTGTCCTTTTAGCTGACAAAAATCTTCACTTTATAAGAGAATTCCCAAAATAAAAAAACAACACTAATGATATGGCTGGATTGTGTAAGTACATTAAGTCTACACTGTTAAGCATTTTGGAAACTGAGGAAAGACCAAATTTCAAAGCCTAAACTTTCCACTAATTCATAAGAAAAATATCAATTATTACAGATGATGGTTAGAAAAAGTAAAATTTTACTTCTCTTTTATAAGTTGTTTTCACCTTTCACAGATTCAAGTTTCAAAACTGTCTTTAGAGATAACTTTAAAATATAGTGTGATAACTGTGATTTAACTGCATAACTGTGATTTTAACAGCTCACATGACAATTTTCAATGCAGTTTAGCCCTCTGTGCTTATGTGTACTTTTAACATACTTTTTAAATTTCATTATTACACATATAATTCTTCCATGGGACCACAATCTCATTCAAAGTTCAGAAAGAACAGTAACAATCGTGACTTTTAAACGTTGTCTTTTATCTTCAGTATTGGGCATTCCTGATTTGCTCTATGCAATTCAAATCCTGTCAAGAATTTTGAAAAAAAGTCTCATGGGCTTATCTATGGTGCTGACTTCTATAACAGTAATGCAAGTATGTGAAACTTCCTCAAAGGATATGTATGAAATATGGAGGAGAAAATACCTCCAAGTTATATACAAGGAATTTGAGGCAAAGCAATATGAAATACAATGTCCCCCAGTCAAAGCAAAAATGTAAAATATTCTCAGTCATGCAATGCCTTAGGCTAGGTTTTTTTCAGTGGCTCTGAGATACTAGGTGTGAAAAGAAATGGTCAGAACATAACATCCTTATGTTAAAACAGAACAAAACTTTCAGATGTTTCAGATTAGGAAACTGAAAAAGAAGCTCTAGAAACTGGCATTCATCCCTAACAGTTCAGTGGCATTGCTTTTCAACCCCAAAATGTCTAAAGCAAATTAAGAATTGAACTCAGTTTTCTTGACTGAGAGTCCAGCAACTCAGCAGAGGAGAATTCTTTCATCACCTGCAGTTCCCTGCTTCTTCACAATGGCAAAGCACTTCCCCCGCACAGGCACATTTTGAGTGCCTCAGCTGGGAGTTTGGGCTCTAAAAAGGAAGAGTGGTGGACTGGACAGCACTGAAGTGTGTGGACAACCTCCAAAAAGTGTTTCAGATTCACAAAGACTTGCTATATATACAGCATCCAGTCCAGCCACTCATCCTAATAGCTGTTCCTGGACAAAACAATATGCAAATAGGTATCTGAAGACTGTACAAAAGAGTTTTAAGATAAAAATACTTCAGTTATGAAGAGAGGTGGGCAATATCAAATGCAGGTTAGGAAAAACTGAGGGGAAAAAAATGAAAAAAATGCAAGTCATCCTATGCAGCTATACTGTTTTGCTTAATATGCCTGTAGGAAAGGGCTTAGAATTTAACCATGGATAGCAGAATCATTTAGGTTGGAAAACACCTTCAAGACCATTTGAGTCAAACCATTAACCTAGAACTTCCAGGCCTCTTACTGAACCGTTTTCCTAAGCACCACATCTCTGAGTTTTAACCACTAATTCCCTGGTCAACCCTTCTGGAGGAAATTGTTCCCAGTATCCAATTTAAACCTTCCCTGCACAACTTGAGGCCATTTTCTCTTGTCCTGTGGCTTGTTACTTAGGAGAAGAGGCTCCATAAGGTGTTTTTGTCAGTGTTTTCCATGTTGTAATGTGCAGTTGGAGGAAAGGGAATGCAAATAATGATCCTCTTGTCTATATCAATTCATGTTGCCTATCGCTTCTCTGCAGGCCCAGGAAACTCAGTGAAACTGAGATGCACAGGCAGTTCAGAAAACAAAAACAGAGAAAATGCTTCACCTCACATGTAAACATCAGGTTTCTGCATAGTTCAACAAACACACACACACAAAAGGTATTTCCAGGGAGAGAACACAAGGCATTTCTCTGATGGTAAGATCTCTATCATCTATCAAAGCTCCTTTTCAAAAGCACAGAAACAACAGGACTGTTAAAAATCAATTGCTGCAAAGCCTTTTTAGCAAAGCTAAAAATAATTTCTTTCTTGTTCCTTAAGAAATGACCATAACATTTCTCCTAGATTTCCCAAAACTCTAGTTAGAAAAAAAGCTGCAAAAATTTGATTGGAAATGAACTGAATGGAATCTGACAGTGATATGAGCAAATAAGAGTACAGCACTATAATAAAATGCACTATGCAAACTTAGTATAAATCTCAACAATGCCCTGCTAGAAATACTGTTTCCTGCAGCCTTTCTACATGTAAATATGTTATTCTTTGTAAGACATGGCCACTAAGAACTTGTTACTGAAAACAACAGATGCATGTGTTCATTAGAGACATGTGAAGTTACAATGAATTTACAAAGCTGAAATTATCCCTACACAAGTATGTTTGGAGGATCAGCCTCCCAACTATGACAGTATTCCCCAGAGTTCTTCAAAGCAGCACTTAATTGTTATTTATGCAGAATGCAGTGAACACACTGAAATAAACTGCCACTTACATATAGTCTCTTTCAAAGTATACTAGAAAAGCTGATTCATCAAAATGTTAATTCTATACTTACAGAATTTTTTAAGCAATCATCATCCACATCAAAGTTTGATGTATCAGTAGGGCTGCTGACTTCTGGGATGTAAGGTGCCTCGCAGTTTCTAATGTTGTCCCAGTCAATCCCAGCAAAAAATGGATGGTTCTTAAAGTCTTCTATCCCGTTTTGTCCAAGTCGATGCTCTCTGCTACAAATGAGCCTTCGGATGAGGTCCTTTGCACTTTCAGAGACATCTGTCACTTGAGCAGGAAACTGAAACCTCTCCTTAAAGATCAAAATAGTAGAAAATAGTTTATTACCAAGAAAAAGCTGGAAAAATTACCTTTCCTAGTGAAAATCATTATGCAGAAAAAGAAATGTGCAAACACTCCAGTTCTGAAATATATGCAATAAGGTTTCAAGGAAAATACTTCTCCTGAGGATAGAAACTATTGACATATTTTATCTCCTAGTTTTTCTTTTTAATTTAGATTTCTCTTACACTGTTGAATTCTACAGCTACCTCCAAGTGGAAGAATGTTTAAGAATCTTCTGCATAAGCCAACCAGCGGATTCACCAGAATAAACTAACACAACAGGAGTGATGCAACGTAGCCAAGCTTTACTTCACAGAGAGAATTAACAGCCATGTTTCCAAACCCAGATATTTAGTTTTGAACTGCTCTATCCCAAACCAAAGCCATCTGCAATCCATAACCATAAACTTACTACATGGAAACATATTTTTTATTCCACATTTATGTACATTAACATCATTAATACATAAAAATTTATTTTTAAGTAAGTCTTCAAGTTACCCCATTACTTATTAAAAATTAGCTTAGAGACAGACAGAAAGTGCACTAACTTTGTGGTTCATTATTTTCCCATAGGTCTCCACCAAGGACTCAGCATAAAAGGGCGTTTCTCCATAAAGCATTTCATACATGCAAACGCCCAGGGACCACCAGTCACACTCGGGCCCATACTTCCCTTTTCCATCTTCCATGGCCTGCAAGATTTCTGGAGAGATGTAGTCTGGTGTTCCAACTGCCACTGAAGATTGGACCTGCAGAAGTTACATTTTCAGGACTAAAATCAACTTCCATCGTTACAGACACTGTTGTTTGTGGCACTGTGCCTGTATATATAAATTTAGCCTAGTGTTCTGGGTATAACAAAAACAACTAAACACAAACCAAGGCTTCTAAATTCATAAAGAAATACTTAAGCATACATTAATAAGCATCTCAATAATATACATTTGTTAAACTATTTCCAATATTTAAAAACAGAGAAAGAACAAAACTGTCAATTCTTAGGCTTAGAGCCAGTAAGCAATTATAGATTAGATAATCACATCTATTAACTCAAATACTTTGTAACCCTCTGGGACATGATTAACATACTGGAATTACATTCTAGTCACAGTCACTATATACTCTGAAAATTTAAATGGACTAGTAGAACATTATCATATTTCAGTATCTCATCCTGTTCATACTAAAGCTTATATTTTCAATAAAGATTAGAGCTCAGAGCTTAAAACAACAAGATTTATAGTTCATAAACACGTACTTGGTATTGACAGCACAGCTTCTCTTCATTTATTCATCAGTTGACTACATGTATCTAAAAAGCTTTTAATATCTTACAAATCCAAGCAGTGTGCAGTCATATTTTCACCCAAGATTAGTTATATACCATTTACAGTTCCATTCATTTGACATAAAGCACCTTTTCCCTTTATTAGCATGCATTTTAGCAGCTAGCAAAGGACTGAAGAAAAGGTACTTAGCAATGCATCATTCTTTCTAATTTACCGTTCCATCTTCCATCAGTTTCAGACAAGACCCAAAATCCGCTAATCGAATATGTCCATTCATATCCATCAAGATGTTGTCTGGTTTAATATCCCTGCAATTAAAACAAATTTCAGAATTAGTACAAAAATGTATTCCATTAGATACAGTCCAAACATTAACTCTGCAACACTCTTGTCATGAAAAACCAGCAACAAGACAGTAGAGTCAGTGACTCATCATGTGGTGAAATCTGCACTAGGGACACTTCATGACAGGGGCTGTAGATCAATCAAATCATATAATGCTTGTTAATTTTCATAAGAATTGTGTAAATTCCTCTCATCTCTCACAGGCAGATAGGAGAATCTTACTTGCTCTGAACCTTTTTACATAGACTTTTAAATCATCTGAAGAATCTTGGTGAAGTGCTCTCAAGCGGAAGCTTAAACTGGAGCTGGAAAATAACCTCTAGATTTTACAATAGAATGAAGGCCAACAAACACCTGAAATAATTAACACATTTTTAAATTTACTGCCTTTCATTGACATTCTTCTCTTGTGTACATCTCAGTTCACTGCGTAGTTCTGTCACACCTCTGCTGAAACGACCAACAAAGCCATTGTACACGCTACTACAGCTCTGCTTGGCCAAACTCTGTAGCTGTCTCATTCAGGTCATGATTCAGACAGTAATATCTTTCAAACCAGCCAACAGAATAAATACTCCTTATTTTGAAATTTGACTTTTATTTTGTCTCATGTTTTACTCAAGTACACTGGAACACAGGTAAAGTGAATGCTGACTAGGATGAAAGCATCTGTGCTCTCTTAGTTACCAGAGTGACATTTATGGTTTAACTGTTAAACTAGTTTTAAACATTGACATTTCTTTTCAATAAAGTACAGTTATCAGAAATATCCATTAAG
>JAWWTY010000106.1:8574284-8603789 GCA_035222235.1 Margarornis squamiger
GCTAAGATATTCACAGGAGAGCAAACAAAAACTGAGTTATAAAAAAAGTTTACTGGTAATTTATAAAGGCAAAAGAATTAGTACCACGCCTTGAACAACATTATAGAAGCGATGGCATGAAGATGTTTCACCATTACACACTCAGTGATAATTAATATGGAAGCAGTATGTTGTTCGACAGAAAAGTACTTTCTGAATTTGTGCTATCCAAAGACAAGCAGGCAGTGACACACACAAATTTTGGGCACCTTTAAATATGCAGAAACATTTACAAAGTACAGAGCAGATGCTACTTAAGAAATCATACTTTCACATCTTGCAACTGAGCATAATTTTTTTACAAAGTAAATCAGAAAAATTAACCAAGTCCTTTCTCTTGAGAACATTTTTCCACTTGATTTTTGCTGACACTGAATATGCCAAAGGATTGCAACCTCCAGATTGAGATAGTCTTGTTTATTTTGTATTCACCCACCAAAAACATTCCTTAAACATGTTTCTAAAGAAAAACAAACATATGCTATTGAGACGGCTGGAATTATAACTTCAGTTTAAAACACTGTAAAAACATGCACCTAAAATCGAGTTCCTCTTAGAAGCTGGACCTAGTTCAAGCTAAACAAAAACATGAGTCACCCTTGAGGCTCGATTTATCCATGTTCTATCTTTTAATATATTCCCAAGAGAAATAATAATAACACTAATAATCATCATCATCCTAACCTCTCCAATTCAATCTCACAAAACAGCAGAAAACATGAAAAATCTCCCTGTGTTGTCAACACTGTGCAAAACCAAACCTGCAAACAACACTGAATGCACTCAGAGGAACAAGGATTTCTTGCAAAGCAATGTTTGTAAGGCTCAGTAATAACTTCATAAAGAACAATTTTTACAGTGAAGGGAAAAAAAGGCACCAACTTAATGCACACAAATTCTTTTCAGCTCTTGTAACAGAAGGTCTGGGTTATGAACAACTGTTCTGAATTCAGCTGAACTACGTTAATAAAAGACAGTTTGAAAGACAAGAATCGCTGGCACCTGCAGAGCAGAGTAGGCTACATGCAAAGGGAAAGAAAATTACAAGCCCCAGAGGGGAACAAGGAAGGGGAGTAATTATTGCCAGCGCAACTGAAGAGTGCGAAGGTGGTGATTATGGGGGAAAACGTCTTAAAGCCTGCATCTCTACTGAGCCTGCTGCTGTTAGACTGCATCAGAAATGACGAGGTTTGTTCCAGGTTTTTGTTTTGAATGACATTTGGTGACTCTCCTTTAGCGATAAAAACAGTTCTCTCCTGTTCTAAACAGAGTATGGTCTCTCTTCACGTTTGCTCCACCTTCCCCTGCTTATCCCAGTTTCTTCACTGTATGGACTTGTTCCTTCTACTTGCATATCAGCTGCAATTTTATTTTTATCCCTCCTAGGCTCACCTCAAAAGCTGAGATATCCAATTGTTCATGGACTATCAAACCCAAATTTCCTCCCATTTTATATCCTTTCATTCTCAGCTTCTTCACTCCAAAGTCTTGTCTCCCTGCACACACACATTAAACTAATCCTTTTTTTTCCTCCCACCTCCATTCTCAATAGTCACTATTTCCCCATAATCACGTCCCAGATTCTCTTCCCATTCCCACTGACTTCTTATTCCTCTAATCCTTACTATCCTCTTTCCTCAAGTTGAATTTCTGCCCAATTTACGTAGCAATACTCTTTGGCACCAAAGGGAAAAGAAGTATCAGCAACAAAGTCCTCACACTGTCTCTAGTGTCCATTTACCAGCATCTCCCAAAATTGCTGAATTCTTACAGCTCTGAAACAGTGCGAAGCTACAACTGAAGAAAACTGAAAAGTATTTAGGGACCATCTCTGCATATGGTTGTTTGAAACTGATAACAACTGGCATATTGCTGGGAAAATGAGAGTGTGAATATATCTAGGTGGGGGGTAGAGGAATGAAAACACATCTGTGACTCAAGGAGGATTCTCTCCCAAATTTCAATAGTGTCTTTACATCCCAGAGCAGAAGACTTTCTCACTGGGTTTATAACAATTATTTTATTAACTTAGAATCTATATAGCAAAAAGCTATGCATGTTTCTTCATCTCATTCCCAGAAAGAGATGACACTGCTTCATCCAAATACTAAGGAATGAAAATTCCAGACCAAGTACCTAAAATCTGGTAAAAGTAATGAGCAAATAATGAAAAGTTATATGGCTTAGTGAACAGACCACTGGGCTGAACCTCCATAGATAAGTTCCCGGGTGATTGTGGGCAAACCATTTAAACATCACTCAATGAGAACACTGATGCTCAGTCAAGCATTTAACATCATCTGGCTAGAAGGCTGTGGAGCCCGAGTACTCTAATAACTCTGTAATTAGTTCACTGTAATAAAAGAAAAAGGTCTACGTACTTGAAATATGAAATAATAACTCACTCTCAAGAATTAGAAGCATTTGAAAGGTATTTTATGAACCACATTTATAGTGAGAACAAGTATGGAATTGGGGCAATTGCTCTGACACCCCTGTGACCCCTGGAGACCCCAAATTTGATCAAGTTCCAGACAGTTGAGCCCTTCTCTGAGAGCAGCTTTGCAAGGAAGCGTCATGTGCAAGAGGTGCAGGTTGACAGAGTTGGACCTGGCACAACTCAAGCCAGTACAAGTTCTTTGTACATGCTCCACAGTGAATTAAGGGAACACAGGTATTCAGCACACCCAAAGAAATTCAAATCTTCCTTCTATCAACTTTTTTGCAGCACTGCAACCTGAGGAGGTGAACTGAGCAAAGACTGCTGTTCTGATCTCTTCTTTTTTTTCCTGAATGAGTAATTTACCCACACCAAAAGAACTGGAAGTTTGGATCAGGTAAACTTCTTTAAAAACATGTATGTCCATTTAAACTACTACTCCAAGACAGCATGCAGGAGCAGCTTCTGCATTTCTGAGCTTTGTTGGCCTCAACTGTATGAGAAAATTGGCACTGCACAGCAGCTTTGCTGCTGTTCTTGTGGAGAATGCGATAAGAATGAACTGTGTGTAATAAGGAATACTTCACTTGTACAAAAAATGAGTGTAAAAGCTTATGAAAAAAACCAAAACCACCTGAAAAATCTGTAAGGAATCCTTTCTCATAATGCTTCTTGATTTATTTTGGGGAGCTGTTCTTCAGACTGGCATGTTTACCCAGATGACTTCACTCACCTCTCTTTAAAACCATTTACTTTCTTAAACTGTAATTAAAACCCAAACATTTTACATACTAACTGTGTTAATATAAACAACATTCTGAAATGGGACTACAGCAGATACCTGGATTATTGCCATTTATTTTGATTTCTCTCTTAATGAGCCAGAGTAGAATTTCATTTGTTCAGTAAGACTTAAGAAAAAGTATTCCCTCTGAGACATGCTAAATCCATAGCACATTCCAGCCGTAAAATAAACTAAAAAAGAATTTTTAGTACATGTGAATGTGTTTTTTTTCCTGGATTCATTTCTGATACTAAATGAAACTTAAGGAATTGTGAGGTCTTGCATTTTGAAATTTGGACCAGAAAAGTCCCTTAAGTTCCTTACAACTTGAATTATTTGATCATCTTAAGGTTTCAAAACATATGGGTTCCTGGGGTTCATCTATGTCATTCTTTGAATCACTGGATCAATGTTATTCTGTTATTCACAGGACCACATGGAGTTCCTCAGGACTACAGAACAGGGAGCAGCAGATTCCAGAAGAATCCTAAGTTAATTTTGTTTCAAGGGCAGCCCCATGGAGGCAGGGAGTCAGACAAACAGAAAGGAAGATGCATCAGAACTAGAGTGACATATATTTCAAGAACTGTAACAGAATGACTGAGCAGCAGTTGTGTCAGACACTACCCAAGACTGTGCCAATGGATCAACCCACAGGCTCATACTAAGTTCACGTGATAAAAGCCCTACTGGCATTAAAGAGTTTATGACCAGTAGGGATCTCTCTTCTTGGTAACTGTACAGTTATGATGCAGAATTTGCTCACTTTAATCATTCACCTGTATTGTAATTTTTTTTCAAAACAGAAATGATGAGACAGAAATGGAGGACAAGGTGAGTCATCCCTCTGCAAAACCAAGAAAAGGAGGCCAGATGGTACAAGGGGGCACCTCTCAATATATCCAAGATGTCCTCCTTGGAATAAACATTTCAGATGCTGATGGACTGTTCTTGTGTACACAGCTGAGCTCTTAAAAAATACCAGCAGAAATTACAATAAAGGGACTTATGCCGTCCTAATTCAACAACTGCAATGTGAGCTGAGTCTGAGGAAAGAAATGAACCTGCCTGAAATCAAAGGAGCAATTTGATAGGTTGAGCTACCAGTGTATTTTAGCCCACTAGATAAGAAAGGGATAATTTGGAGAACAAATTTTTATTTCTAATGTTAGTATTAGAAGAGCATGGAAATTCATTTTCCTAAACATGCCCCAAGACATGCTATCTCTGAATAGTAAAGAACAAAGTGAATAGCTTACATTAAATTATTTTTCCATGAAATCTTCACATCTTCACATTTCTTTTAATGCTACCAATGCAAATTAAAACATCAGCATTTGAGAAAAATAAATTAGTTTCAAGTGTAACTGCTGGGACCAAGAAACTGATCCAGACAACTTATTACTAATCGAAGATTTCACAGCACATTATTTTCTCATTGTACATGCAACAGCATTCCCCAAAAGTATAAATCAAAAGGTCAAAAGCAGACATTAATGATTATAATTATTCACTCTTAAAACAAGAAATGTTATCCTTTGCCAAGTTACCTACTCTAAAAAAAAAACCATAACCAAGACCTTACTGCCAGAATGCCTGGACTTTTCATCCAAAATTCCTTCAGAACACAGGATTATCCTCAGTCAGGATAGAAGTTTGGCAAACTGTTTATTTCACTCCCTTCTGTTGTTTCAGGCAGACTTTTCTTCCACACTCCTCTTTTCTCTCACACAGAAACGTCACATCCATGATAAAAAATGAAGACATTTGGTTTTGGCAGCACTCCAGTGAAATGAGAAAATTTGGTGCCTGTGAAGTTTTTATTAAGACCTTCAGTGATGCCCTACTGACAGCCTGCTTTAGATACCCCGAGTGACAACTGGTGAATTTCGATTAAGAACGGTCGTCAAACGATGCCTTTTTTCACAAGCAAACGCATGGACATTGATGTCCAGCAGGTTATTTCTATTTTCCATTACAGTGGACTGGGTAATATCAAAGTCAACGTTGCCATATTCTGCCAACTGGGGTTTATCTGAATTCTAATGAGCAAAAGTAGAAATATGCTCCATCTGGCAGAAAGGCCGGTGTGCACTGAGCCAAATTAGATTTGGACAGTCGGCAGTTATTCTTTAGTAATCCCAATAAGATAGGCTGCACAAGATAGCAGCATGAGAAAACTGGAATATGTTGTACCTCATTAACCGTGCCTCTTATCAAGACTCTACTGTGCCTCCTCCTAAACAGACACTCCTCCACTTTTGGGTGAAATCCAAAAAGTGCATATTTCGATTGAAACCAAAATGATTTAAATAACTTTGATCATAGCCTTATTATTTACATAGCACTTGAACAGTTGCAGCATGTTTGTATACTAAACAAAACCTGCTTCATATAAAGCTGACAAACCAAAGCTTACAACTGAAAAAGATGTAGTAGCCTTGCATATAGCCTTGAAGCCAACAACAATAGCCAAAGACTGAACGCTTTAGAATTTAATTCTTAATAAGCAAACCAACTACCTGGAAAAAATAAATGCTATAAACAACCTTATAATTATTTTTTCTTAAACAGTATCTTAATACTGTAAAACTCACTTGTTCACTCTTTAACTCTTGATAATAAATCATTCTGTATGTGTTGTTCCAGTACACCCAGTAATTCACCTCTACTAAAAGAATCTCTCTCTAGTAGCAGGAGATTCCTCTAAATCTCATTACATTCAGTGGACAGACTTATCAATTACTAAGAAACATCAATCAAACCAAGACAAAAAAGGTTCTAGATATGATAGTTGCCAGTTGTTGATCACTGTGTACAATTTCGTATCTATACCCTTATACATTCTAGCCGTTTTGTTCTTAGTACTATCACTAAACTAAATGAAAGACAATACAAAATTCAAGGTTCCATGTACAATATGTACTATACATGTACTACATGTGCTGCATCACACACAGAATCAGGGACAAAATCTGAACTTACTTAAGCTTCAGACTACAGGTTCTGCCAAAGTGTACTTTTTTAAAATCCTTAATCTAGAATAAGAGAAATAATTTCTGTTTTTGTTAAAAATAAGGTAACTATAAATCTCTTTTATTACAAAGAATTTGCAACACAGACTGGAAGTATATAATGAAGAAAAGACTGTGGTGAATTCTCATCCACACTGAGTGTGGGTAACACAACCAGTAGTGAATTTAAATACCAATGAAGGATACTCAGATGAGACATTAGAAAACAAGTTTCATAACAATGACAGTAGGACACTGGAACAAATTGCTTCAGGAAATTTCACCATCTCCATCGCTATTTTTTTTTAAACCAGTTAGACAAACATCTGTCAAGATTGGTTTAGCTATAGTTTGATCTTGCCTTGCAGCACAAGAAAAGTATTAGCTGACCTCTCCAAGTCCTCTCCCAGTCCATTTATCTACACTTTCATTTCTGCCACTCAGACAAGTATTCTGGACACAACACAGTATTTACCTTACATTATCAAATGTTCTTTGTGAATTTCAAATGCTAATAAAGGAAATAAAAACAAACAACGGGGAATGAGTACATCAGCCAACATATATACATCTTGAGTTTGTTCAGGCACTCACATTCATTCCTGAACACTTGAACTGAGTGGAGTTACTGACTTATATGCTCCACCACAGCATATTATAATGTCCTAGAATTAATTTACCTTAGAAAAATGTCTCCCTGTGGGCTTTGTGCATATGTATTTGTTTCCAAGTAATGGATTTCTCAAACATAATAACAGTTCTAAACCAAGAACCATTATTTTTAAAACCTGCTTATATCCATTTTTCCCTTCTTTTAAAAAAATAAGTAAAAGGGGTGATTTGAAAAATTCTTTTGGATAAGTGCTTGGCACATACAAATTCCCTGTAGCTATTGTCTTCATCTAAAATGCTAATCAACTGACAGAACTGGGTATGTATGGAGAAAACCCTCACATCCAGGTTAGGCCCCTCCTGCAGTATTTTAAAGAGATGTCAGGGCAAAGTCATTTGTGATGCCTAAGGATTACTTCTATTGTCTTGTCAGTTTTACAGACTAAAATCAGGAACACACTGTGTCATTTTATAACCATTGTAAATTTAGTACCTTGCAAGGCTGATTTACAGATGTCATTTTAAACCAATGAAAGAATAAAAGAGTGGTAGTCATTATCAAAAAGACAATTCCTTATGGCAAATGATCATGGATGTAACAGAAAGTCTGATACTCAATGCATTCTAAAACCGGCAAAAGTCCAAATTAAAAAAATGGAATTTAATTGAAGCTGTTATATTGTTAAAAAACAAATGAAAAAAAATCCCAAAAATTAATTGGCCTCCTGCAAGAGATCAATGATATAGAATTTGTAACTTTCCTCAAGGTTGTCTTATAGCTGACATACCCATATTAGAGAAAAAAACTGTAAGGAAATATAAAATTGGGCAAACAAAGTACTGAACATCTAAATGTTTAATAATGCATTCATCTTGAACCAAATACTACTGCTGAGTAAAATTTCATGCATAAAAACATGAGAGCCTGGTACAGTGTAAAGATTTTGAAAGATGTGCAAACCAAAAATGGGAGAAACGAAACAGGAACTTTTTAACTTCTTTTTTTCAGAAACAAAAACCAATTTGAAAAACAGGTATTTGTTTTGAGAAGCCTAAACATCAACATAGGAAATTACTAAAAATTGCTACTAACTGAATGGAATTTGTTAAAAAACAAGCAGACAACACTCAGGAAATGAGATAAATATTCTTACACAAAACAAGATAAGCTGTAACATAACTACAGCACAATATGCTAAAGGTCTGGAGGTGCAATACCATTCATTGATCAAAGTCTATCCAGAATTATGGTTAATTTGAAAGGACTACTCAAAAATCCAACTGACCATGGCTCTTGGGAATTGCTCTCAGAGACCCTGCTCTGAGCAGAAGGGTTGGAGCAGGTGATCTCAAGAGGTTGCCTTTCAACTGCAACCATTCTGTAATCCTAAAATTATGACTAGAACTGCCTTTTCAATTTATTTCAATAACATTCTGGTTATACTGTATCAGAGCTCCCCAAATCTAATTCTGAAATGAAGTAACCAAGATACTACAGGTTCAGTTGTAGCAGGATACTTCCTTCTGAGTTCCTGGGCTGGAGACAGAATGTGTCTTTAGCCTTAGCATCAATAACATGCCTCCTTCTGCACTGGGAATTGCAGTTCATGAAACGAAAATGGGCAAAATGTCTCCCTCTCAACTCTACAAGGATATGACAGGTAAACCCACAAACTTACCTTGATTATATTGAGCAGTCATACTCCACAAAATTTGTTAAAATGAAAAATTTCCTTTTCCTGCTCTAAAATGTGACTAACAGCAAACTTCTATTTATTCCGAAGTGTCCAGCAATCAAGGTTAGTCTTTGACATTGTTTACACTGTTGAGATAATCACTGCTGGCAAGACTGGCCTCAAGCCATTAGATACCACTCCATGAGCCACCCACACCATGTCACACGGTTTTCTCTGCCTTAAGAAGTCTTGGCTATCAGAGGAGACTTGTCTCCTCATAACAATGGCATCAGCACACACATATGTGTTCATATATACTTAAATCAGCTAGCAGAAAAGCAAGGCTTATAGTAAGACTTTTCGGTGGCAAAATATGTATTGAATTTGCTGAAAGTTCAACCTAGGCACCATCCTTGCCTGGAGTGCTTATCTGAACCTCATATTCCAGTGCATGGATTGCTTTTCTCACTATGCTTTCATTAGCTAAACTGTTTTGTAAATATGCAGTACTTACATGCATGGATTTTTTATTATTATGGAATAATATTCTCAGGAATACATATTCCTTAGAACAGAGAACTTCAATATATGCAAAAGAAAAGGATTTACATTAGGACTGTTTGCTTATAGATGGTTCTTCAGAACCCAGGTCCTTGCAGGCAGAAGGATTCAAAACAGGTGTTTAAATTATATCCTTATGTGATTAACAACTGTACCTACATGGAAAATAAAATAACCTAAAATGAAGGAGCCTCTGGGAAAATGTGATTGCAGGGAGTGGATTGCTCACCCAGCAAACACCAGAGAAGCCCTGAAGTGAAAAAAACCCACAGTTAAAAATAGGCTGTGAACCAGAAGCTGTGCAATGGTAGGCTACATACTCTTTGTAAAGGAAGAGCTAGGCACTTTTAATTTACACAGCATTTAGAAAACAAAACAAAAAAACCTGAGTTCATGTCTCTATCTCCATCTGGTGCTCTTCTACTTTTCTAATAAGCTACAAATACACACAGCAGCAGACCTGGCTGAGGGCACTCACTATTTTCGCCTCTCTAACCTGCCCAGCTGTCACAATGCTTTTTTTGGATCTGATCATTGTGCTTATAGTTTCACATTCCTCCACAGAAACTCCACACCAACAGCATTTATCAGAGAAAATGGCCATTTGAGTCAACACTGGAGAGAATAATGGCATTCGAGTCTGAGTCCAAAGTTGCATGAATACTAAGAAATTATGACAAACAAACAGAAGTGCATTCCAATATCTTGAACACAGATTAGTCTTTTTTTTTTTTTTGAGGCAGTCTATTAGGTGATACTTTAAAATACTTACTAAAACCAAACTAATTTAAGCTGATGGTGATAGAAACAAGGTTCATCGACCAGCCAACTTTAAATATTAGGTTTATTCACTTAAAAATTCAAGGTAGTTAGAATGGAATGCCAAGCAACTTGTTTGAATTCTGTGAACTTCAGTTGACAGAGCTGTTTCTGGGCTGTTGAACTGTACTCTTTCGTACCATTCTACCCACTTTCTCTAAAAGATATTAATAAAAAAATATTATCAAGACAATTGAAAAAATCCCAATAAAATGACAGTATATTTGTCACGTCAACGTTATAGGAATTCCATTTTGGCTTCTAATAACATAAGTAAACAGATTAAGAACTCCACAAGCACTACTACCCTGCAGCATATTCTAAAGATTAAAAAATTAAAGTCTGCTAAGTAAGGCTAATTCATGTCAAAGCTTTTAGATTTCTAATAGTATCATGAGTTACTGGCGAGTAAAGGAGCAGAAAGAGTAAGCTCCTTAAGAATGTTATGTCCATCTGTGAGTGCCATCTGTCAAAGAAATCCTGAAAGAAGAGGCTAACAAGGAATCCAGAATATGCCCAGCTGTTGCACTGTAAATTACTACCTATGCTAGAAGACCTTAACACACATTTCTAGGCAGATAAATGTTTTCTTTCCTTTTGATTTTCCTTTTAGACATACAGTCTCTGCTCTGTGCATTTCAGTACGACCATACACAGTCTCTGAAACAGCTGATGACATTAAATAATTCTGAGAGTAAATCAGACCACATAAACTGAGGACTTGAACTGGTTTTCATAACCACAGTCAAAAAAACATTTTACATATTCTTTTTTTTAAAATACACTGGTGATACTAAGAAAGGAATTGACAGAGTAAGGTTCAGTCAGAAGCTGTCTGGACAACTGAACCAGATTTTAATATATATTCTTACATATGTCTTTGTACATGCACCTGTATAGGACACACCTACATGTTTTTTAATTATCAGAGATATTTATAAGCAGCCTGAGCTTAAGCATCTATTAGTTGCAAATTACTAGAAAATTTCTGAGACTGGTAAATAAAACTAACCTGCTGGGTCCATACTGCATCCTAAATCAACTCTTCCCTAGTCCTTTTCTATATCCCACTGGGAATAAATACAAAGATATAAATACACTGAGAATTATGGGATGGGAGGTGAGGGAAAGGAAGGACTGTACAGAAATGAGTTCTGAGATCACTTGATGCTTTTTATTTTTCCAACAGAAGGATATACAGTCTTAATATGAGGCTGATCTTATCCCTTTCCCATCCATTTATCTGGTCAGCAATAAAAAAAATACAAAAAATATATTAAAGGGAGAGGGGGAAACACACAGAAGAATGTGGAACATACTTTAAAGACACATAAAATATTCAGGAATAGAGAGCACATTACAAAAATTTAAATGAATTGTTTGTTGTTCCTGAGTTATGTGGGAAACAGAACAAAGATAAGATGCAAAGCTACAAGTAAACCCTGGAGGCTAAAAAAAAATAGTTTACAAGGAGAAGAAAACCAATGCCATCCCAAGAGAACAAATATATATATATATATATCAAATACTTGCCATAGCTCTTGTCATATGTGAAGAAGCACTGTTATATCCTATATGTTTTACTGCTCTTCTCCCAGGCTAGTAGGGCTTTAGATTTCACGTATTTTTTGAAAGACTGCCCAGCAGAAGAGGAATGTTTCTGAAAACAACACTACTGTACAGCCATCTTAATGTGTTACACAGAACTTTTGCTTTCTTCCTCCTTCACCTAGTAAAGGTTTATTCAGCCGTTACACAGATGCTCATGATTCCTCTTTTTTTAAATGGAAGTCAGTGTTGTTAAGAATATCTATCCCACTACAAAAAAAAAGCAGGGTGAAGGGAGGGAAGAGGCTATTTAAAAACAAGAGACAAAAGCATAGCTTTTCCAAATCTGCCTTCTACTTAACTGTGTCCTAAATTAACAGTATATGGGTTAAATCCTAATAGGAATGAAGATTCCTTCCTAGTGAGTAACTAAGAAGTAGAACTGTGGAGAGCAAAGAACCTACTACTTCTGAAATAATAAAATTAAATTCAGGACTATCTTTCCTGCTTCCCCTCAGCTTGAACATGTTCTTTATTGCATTGCAAATATGGCATTACACTTATTACCTTTTGGTTATTTACAAAAAACCCCAAAAAATTATAATAAATTAATGAATAACTGTGTTGAAGGAATTCTAATCACAAGCTGTTAAATACAGCAGAAGATACTACCACTGAACACAAGAAATGCAAAGCGACTGTTTTCAGGCAGAAAGAGAGTAAGAGCATCTATATATGTACACAAAGGAAGGAAGAAAAATGTATTTCACTGGAAATTTATATTATTCCATGTTATTAGTCATTCCATGTCAACCACCAACCTGACCAATGTTAATATAGGCTGAATCAAAGCCTTGCTGGAGGCAGCAAGGGAAAGAGTGAGCACCTTACAGGGATGCACACGTGCAGTGCTGTACACTGAAAAGAAGAAACAGGGCTGTACCATTTCCTGCATGACATTCCACAGGCACGTGAGAAATCACACAATGACCCTCTCATGAAATCCTCAACCAAGTCCTCCACAGGGAGGACAACACACAGGGTGGAAGAACCCACCAGTGGGAAGGAGCTGAAGAGGGACAGAAATGGCTCTAAAACCATAAGGAAAACAGAAATGATGAAATACAAAAATTCTCTCAGCTGTCATACTGTAATTTTTTCTTTACTGTATCACTCAGGAATCCAAAATTAACTTCTTAAAGGGTGAAAGGCTACCATGTTGCTCACCCTCAGAGTCCTGACAAGGGATGTGCCTGCTGGAAGCCACCCCTAATGCATGGCACCGCAGCAGCCACGCAGGGCACATCAGTGGCACCTGCAAAACCAGCCTTCCCAGAACCTGAGCACGAGGGAAGCTGGGAAGGAACCACTTCAGTCAGAAGCCCCACCCTGACTGGTAAAAGAAGATATATTTTACATTATTATTTGGCATTAGCTTTTTAGTTATGTTAAGCTAATTCAGTGTGAAATCGCACAGCTTTGTTTCCAACCATGTCGAGAGGGACTGGAAGGTGGGTTAGGAGACTCCCCAGAAGTCTCTGAAACACAGTTTTCCTGCTCCTTAAAAGATTTTTTTCTTTTATTTTGCTATTTTGAGACTGTAGGGTGCTTTCCTTTCTTGACACTAAAATGGCATTCAAAGTAAGAGACTTCTGGCCTGTATAATGAGGGTTTGAACTTTCATTTTAACTCCTTACACTCAGGGGTTCTTCTACCCTGACAGAGACAATTTGGGTGAGAATTCTGCAAGAAACTGAGGGTATCATCCTTCATCTGACCACGGGATACCAAGCAAGATGTGGAACAGTCTGGGGATTTTTTCTCCTCAGAAAGACCAGCTGTTTGACCCTTCTTTGCTATAGAGAATACATATGTATGGAAGCAGAAAGGAAAGGACAGAAAATAGAGAAAGCAGGATATAAGCCATAGGAGGATGTGCTTCAAATTCCTAACCTGCCTACTGACGATTTAGTAACAGCCTTTTTTTTTTTTTTTTTTTTTTAAATTGTGCTTTCTCACACTAAGTAACTGCAGAAAGGAGTTTGTCACAGAGTTTTTGAGTCTTTAAAAGGCTGACAGCTTTTTTCCCTTCCTGTGCAGACAGCTGAAGGAGAAAGTGGTAAGAGGCAGCTTGTAACTCAGGCAAGAGTGAACTACGCTGGAGCCCCCAAGTGAACCAGAAAGCTGCACCTCAGAGAAAACTACGGAAAGAGATTCCAGCTTTGCCATTTTTAGATACTATCACAGAATACAACAGAATTCGTATCAAGAAGTTACAATGGGAAAACACATAGTAGGAAACTGTGCACTTCTTAGCACTGCTTATCTTCTTAGAGATTAAAGATCTGACTGATTCCACGCGCCTAAATTACAAGTGCTGTATCAAAGATAGATTCAAATGAAGAACTGCGGCTACTGAGTGAAAGCTGGAGTTGAACTCACAATTTTGAAAGAGTCAGAGAATACTATCTTAGAACAAACAGTTTAGGACCATGCAAAAGTACAACACACACCAGACCCCAAGCCCTCAGAAATCACTCAAATCTTCTCCCCTTCTCATTTCCCTCACTGCCATGCTTGCTTTCTGTCCAGTCTCCTCCTCCATTTAAATTGCTGGTCACTTGGAGGATCAAAGTTGCTATTTTCAGTCACTTAACCTACATTTAATCTCATTGTTGCTTGCCTGTTTAAGCAGAATTAGCTGGCTCCTATGCACTTAATCGCTAAGGAGGAGTCTGACAGTAAGTCTTTGGCTACACATGATGTTACAGAAGGTGCACTTCAGAACTCGCATAACAAGCAGTTTTATCTAGTTTTGACACTAATTTTTAGAGAGTTGATGGGTATTTCAATTTATGTGATTTGATGAATGCAAGTATTAATCACTGCTGTCTGGCTGAAACTCAGAATTGCTTTCCTCTCTCTGGGAACCAAGTGTTTTAAAGCAGAGAACAGCAGTTTGGAACTTAAACTAGCAAGTAGACCTATTGCATCTATAAATTATTTATTAATACGATACATAAGCAGAGTTAATAAAAAGCTTTCTTTGGATACGTGTTACAGCTGATCTGAATCAGGAAAAGTCTGAGTAAAAAAACAAGGCAAAAGTTTTACTCAATTTTACTCCAAAGTCTGGAATCAAAGATCAGATATCATTCCTAATTGGTGCCTCAGCTCCAACCAGGAGTGCCTTTTCTGAACTCACCATCAGCCAAATGGCTTTCAGCAAGGCGTTTATTTTAAGAAATGGAAATGTTTTTTCACAGTTCTTGACATCAGCAACACCATTACCAAGTATTACGAGAAAGCAATGCTTCCTAAATAAGCAAAGTTACCCACATGCCTAACAATAGTCTTTTCACAGATAGATGCCTATTCTGTGTTGAAATATCAGAAAGCGATGGGAGCTGTTTAAATATCAAGTTTTTAGTACTCAGCTTGAGATAATCTGTTCTAAATAGATCATAGAATCATAGACTACCAGGTTGGAAAGGACCACAAGGATCAGCTGGTCCAACCTTTCTTGGCAAAAGCACAGCCTAGACAAGACATCTTAACATCCTGTCAAGTTGATAGACAACTCAATACTGGTTCCTCTAATAAACAAAAACATTCCTTAAAATGTCTGTGTAAATTATCATCTTTTGTTCTCATGCATCCAGAACTGAGGAGTATATAAAGTATGTAACAGTGGTAAAGTACTGTCTGCCTTATATTCCTCTAATATTACAATTAATAACCCAGAACTGAGATTTAAACATCATAAATGTTCACTGAAATAAAACCATGGTTCAAAAACATCTATTAGAATATAGGTTTACTAAAAAGCCTCTACCCCTCTCCTGAAAATTGCATCTACTGAGGTTACGTTCAACTCAGATATTGCATGGACATGAAACCTTTCACTTTGGCACAAGGCAAATCAGCTGGCCTGAAAGATCAGACTGGGTAAATAATTCAGCCCTCTGATTCAAGAGAATATTTTTTATAAAATAAGTCACGTGCATCTTACTAGACAAATTCTAGTAAGTAATTGAGAATTTTCTGGCCTTTTTGCCCTATATTTCAGCTGTATTGGTATTTTATAAACTTCTATGCAAGACCTTCTATGCAAGACTAAAAAATTAGAATGATAAAAGACTACCATCAATTATTGACACTTTAACAGCATGTAATACTACAAAAAGATCAGTTATTTAGGAAGAATAGCAAATACTAACCCGTTGAACTCTGTTCAAGCTATTCATGTTTTTCCTCTTAGCTAGACCCAATTTTCTTTTATCTGTCTATGGTCAGTTTCCAAGTCCCCAAATAAAGCCTCTTGACCTCCTGTGAAGTAGCACGCATCAGATAGGGCATTCAGAGTTCTTCTACTTAATACATTATGCAAATGTAATTACAAATCTCAGTAAGGTTATTAGTGGTGCTCTTTGAATATTGTACAAAGTAATATCACAGCATCACACACTTTCAGCCAAGAACTCTTATGACCACAAAGCACATATGAAGTTGGAGCCTGTAGTATGAATCCCACATAAGCGTGTGTATTTCAACTATTTCACACACTTGCTGCTTTTTTACCTTAAATGTACATTTGCTTTTCAGTAACTGCTGCAACGTCTTCAAGCAGACCACTAGCAGAGAATTTCAGTCATAACAGAACCCAAGAACTACAGCAGACTTGTGTCAAAATTTCTACCAGGACACCAGAAACTGCTTCAATCCAGTTCAAGATACTCCGTTTTCATGTGGCAACAGGAATTTCCTGTTTCAGAAACAATTCTATTATTTCATCACTCTTTCTAGGACAGAGGGATTAAAAGATTTTTTTGATGCTGCTGATAGTATTGTATACATGTTACATTGCACTGATCTGGTACTAAGGAATTGGGAGGCAATAATAGAGACAAAATATGTTTGTGAAATGCTTATTGATCTGAATCACACAAGCACAGCCAAAACATTACACAACACTTTCTAACCCACAGAAATCAGCACCGACAACAGGAAGGCACACACGTAATGTTAAAGTGAAAAACTAGATTCTTTTTTTACATTATATCTGAAAAAATGCTCCAGCCTGTTAGAGGTTTCATCTTAGTTTTATCAAGACACTCTAAGATACAGTCAGTGTAAAGTGGGAGGGAGGAAGACAAATACATTGAGACAGAAAAGGTTTTGGCAGGCAGGAACATAGAAGAATTCTGGCAACACGTTCAAAAGATAAGTGGGGAAATCAGCAATCTGTTTTGCATTCATGTAGATACTGTCAAAGTACAGAATTTACCAAATAATTTAAAAATTATGGGACAGACATTTTTTAGTGTTGGTATATTCACGGTAAAAGCAGGAAAATTACAGGACAAGCAGAATGGGGTAACAGAACTCCCCAGGCAAACTCCATTGAGCAGCTTCACTGTTTGTGTTACTAATGAAGGTGGTGTCATTCTTGATTACTTTTTCTTAAAAAATGTATCATAGACTGTTGAGGTCAAATATCACAATTTATTAGAAATTATTTTTTCTTAATTGGAATTAAATCCGTGAGAAGGGATGCAAAAGTCTACAACAGACTATATATGATGTGGTATCATACAAAGGATAATCCAACACACAAATGCTGCATTCCTTGTCCATGACATCCTCAGAACTCTGATTTTTCAGGAAGAGACAAATTAAACCCACTTAGAATATTCAACTGGCGAACAAGATGTTTTACATCTCAGCATTCACAACTTCCCTAAGCATCTGACTATCAAAAGCAACTGTGACATTAGTAATACAGAAGCTCAGATAAATATTTTTCAGGAATTATGCCTTTAAAGGAACAAAGTAAACAAAGACTGACTCAATGTTTATGAAAGAATTGTGACATCACAGTAATTTCTTTTTGGGTATATTGACAAGTGCTGTCACCGTAAAAGTACTTTTGTTATTTTATTTCATACAATTTGTTTGAATTTTACATTCTTAAAAAGGAATACCAGCTTTGTGACACAGGTGAGTAGGAAGAGAATGTTATTTGAAGCTATTGCAATTAATCAGGCAAAAAACATGTAGACTATACTAACATGAAACAACTTCCACTTCCTTAAGCATAAAGCACAATACTTAGAATGCATACGAGGGATACCATATTAGACCAGGCAAACACTGGGAGCAAAACATGAGTTCTTTTGTGTGCACAATTGATCAGGATCAGGTAATTTATGTCATGTATTATGTACTGAGACAAAATTCCATATTAAAATGGTTTCAGATTCTTTTCATATAAGAAAGAATCTCACTGAAAGAACAAATGACAGTACTAGCAAAGGTACTTGTAAGAACCTGGCTAAAAGAGAGATGACAGTGCATAGTGCCGAAAGAGGAAATAAAGTCAGAGGAGGATTATTTGTGATAATCCTCTGGGATCAGTTTTGAAACTGATTTAACATTTTAGTTTAAAAACTTGGCACAAAAATAAATGCATGCTCATAAAATCTGTAGATATCACAAAGCTGCAAAGCAGCAGTAACAGCAGGGAAGACTGGAATATCAGACATACAGAACAACTAAACTGAAGACTATAATAACAGAAATCAGATTACATTGAACAGTGCAAAATGTAAATACCTTCCTGTTAAGTGTAACAGCAGAAACTTCACTTATACACTAGGAGGTTATGGGCTGTAAATGGCAGCAGGAACTGGGTATACCAAATCATTACATTATATGCGTACCCTTTCAGTGCGATGGAACCATGGCCCTTGGTTTCACTGGGAAAAACAGTCTAGCAGAGAGAGAAGTACTGCAGCTAGAACACAAGCTCTTTCTAAAATGTCATCTGGAATAATATATACAATCTGTATCAGTAAAATTTCATAATGATGTCTGACAACTAAGACTGAACGACTTGAAGAATGACCATACTCAAAACTGGCATGAAACACTACTTCAAAAATTGTGATCTGTAAAACAAATGCCATAATTTTAACCTACAAATAAAGAAACTTCAAACTACCAAACATGAGCCAAAATGTAACCGTAGCTCCAAGAGTACGAAACAAACCAAAACCAAGTAGTCATGGTGGTACAGAAATTTAGTCCTTTGCCATCACTATTTTAGTGTTAGATCCACACATAAATAAAGAAACACTGCATCTTTCAGTCCTTCTTTCTATTTTGCAACACTGTTCTGTGATCAAAACCAGTCTGAAATACAGCATATATGGATTTCTTATCTTATTCACTGTAGTTCCAAAACTTACTTGCCTTTTTGGAAGCATTCATAATGTAAGAGTTCCACAAACTCTCAGCTGTAGCTTGGCTGTTACTACACCTACAAGGTATTTATATGCAACATTAGTTTCAAATTACCCCAAGATATCTCTGGCATCTGAAGAAGATTGTAAGAACATCTTTTTAGAATGTCACTCCACTAGAGATCAAAACTGCCCTTTCTTCCTTTTACACACAAATATTTTACAGTTCTTTGAAGCAATCTTAGCGAAAAACAACAGCTCTATTTAATAGATAGGCCCCTATCACTTTTAAATCATAGCAAAAAGATAATAATTTGAGGGAAAGAATACGAAAATAATACATTCATTATTTTTACAGAAGAGAAATTAAGGAAAACAATAAAAATGTATTCTGAAGACTGTCATCCCATAAGGCATTCCGAACGTGTTTGGGCAGGTTCAACCTGTAACATAATCTTTATTCCAACCAAAAGGCAAGGAAACCTGCAGAATTAAACGAGACAAAGCCTGGAGCATGTGTCATGCAGCAAGAGACATACGACACAAACAGTTCAGTGTGTGTTCTTTTGCTTTCGTTGTGGTTAGAAAACAAGAAAACAAACCATATTGACACACCTGAACCAAATATAATAAGCACTGTGACACTGGCATAAAATTCTTCACAGCTACATCCTAAGGAAGTTGCTGTAGCCAGAGGCTGTAAAGGAAGAAATGCATTTGGTCTAAATGTATCCCAGTATCTCCAGTACCTGCAGAATTTTCCAGAAATTTAAAAACAATAAGAAAAATAAACATTACAGTTTGCTCAAACACACTGAAATTATGATTATTAAGAAAAAAGTGTTATTTGAAAAGCCTTTGTATTCAAGTTGCATAAATTAAAAAAAAAATTTCCTTTGACATAAAGCACAAGGCACAACGTTTCTTTAAAAATAAAGCAAATACATATTTTTAAAATATCTTGGAAAGGAAGTTAAGGCCTGAATTTTCAGCCCTTAAACTTAAGCAGAACTCTAAAAGAGCTCTACTTGCATAAAAGTAAATTACTTTCTGTGCTAAACATTCAATTTCCTCTATGAGGAAGACATAACTGCTACTGTTCTATCTGATCAGATTATAGCCCCTTGTCCCCCTTTTCTTTTTCCTTCTCCTCTAGCCAGTATTTTCTTTTTGTACCTTTCTAATGCCCTTTTCCAGGACTTCACACACTGTATCTGATTAAGAATTACTGAGTTACAGTGGCAGTAATATCACTGCTTCCTGCTGCACAAGGAAATGCTAAAGGCTCCCCCCAATAGCTAATAAAGAAAAATTGAACAGCATAAACATCACAGCACCTGAGTCAATAAAGATTTTAATACAACTTCTCAGATAAAGCTCCAAAAGGTCTTGCTTCCTTGACCCCAACCACGAAGCCTTCCATAAATGAACCAAGCCTGACCTTATGCAAGCATCTGCTTGGTAAGCAGTATTCTAATTTGCAGGATGTTAAGTGACCTATTTTTTCCCATTTAAGAAGTTAAAACCAAGCAATATTTTACTGTTATTAAATAGAACCATGAGGCAGGCCCTTCTAACAATATAACAACTCTTCTGGAAACGTATGAGGGAAGTGCTTACTGTAGAACAGCTTCAATGCAGACAAGTTATTTGGACTTATACTTCCTTAGCTGCCCTTTCAGGTATCAGATTCCTGCACTGATATCTTGCAAGGTTATCTTTATTTACTATGAAAAAAGGAAGTACTGCATTTAGTGGTTGAGGCAACCGCCATTTAATTCAAAAATTCAAATAAATTGCTACTTGTCAGATCTGAAAGTTCAGAGAGCAAAAACATTTTTACTCCAAATTCACCAAATATTCACTGGGAAGAATGCTCTAGCAGGAAATCAGATAAAAGACAATGGTTTAAAAACCACTTCTAATGTATTCAGGCATCTAAATATTATGGTTTTATACTACCATTGCAGCAATATCAAAACTGTAAAGCCAACTCATTATTGCTTACTTATGCAAGGACAAATCTACATGACACTCAAAGTCATATAACGATAATGAATTTGTCCTGTGCAGCTTCTAATCTTATCTAATCTAATGATATAAACTCGACTGTATTTCAAATACAAAAAAGGAAGCAAAGGGCACATAATCATAAATAAAATGGAGGCAGTCTAAGGAGGAACTTGAGGAACACACAGTGTATTAATAAATGAAAATTGAAGACTTAATGAAAGGAGGTAGTTATGAAATAAATACTGTGTTCACAACGAGATAATGAAATGGAAAACTGGTAAAAGACAACACATGAGGCACTTAGTTTCCTATAACAAAAAACAATTATAATTGAGAATAATGAAGACTCCATCACACAACTGCCACGCTCATTTCTGTCTGCATCATTTGAACTTAACAAACAAGATCAAAAATCATGGAAAGTGTTAATTACTAACTCTACCCTCAGCCACCAAAAAAATAGTTAATTATACGCTCAGAACCACAGTCATTGGGACTAAAAATTCTGAAATAAGGAAAATGTTTTTGCCCTACTTTCTTGATGTTGATTTTGGATATCAAAAAAAGTAGTAGGAAAAAGTATTTCCAGGTCTGAAAAAAATCATAAAAGAATTAATGTAACATTATAGCTTAACTCGCATAAAACCAGCTTGCAAATGGGAATGTTTTGTCCTCAAAAGAAGTTATTCATTTCCGTAAACACCTCCAGCTTCATAAGACATTGAAACAGATCTCATGTCAGAGCTACGACTGTTCTAATATGGACTTTTTTCATGCAAACACCGAAGAAGTCAAATGAATCTTTATGCTAGAGGCAGCAGGAGCTCTTGGAAAGTTCCATCACATTTAGCATCCACTGAACGTTGCTATAAACATTATTACTTGGAAGGGACGACCACAAGTTTTTCTGCGGAAGACTTTTGGCATTTTCCCCATAATGGTTAAAAAGGACCCTTTCCAGCAAAACTTTATTTCTTGTCCCTCTCTGTCATTTTCACTTTTAGGAGGGTTTACACACTTCTGTTTTATGACAGCCACAACCAGTTCCTAAGAGGCATTACATACCATCTGATAGAGCGTTCACGTCCATCTGTCTTTCAAGCTACCACACCCAGAAGAAAAATCTACACCAAAGAAAAAGAAGTCTTCCTATCTACACACTCCTCTTTCACCTATGAGTCTTCTTTCTAATAAAGGTGTAATCATGCTAGCTAAAGGACAGGTAGGGACTCACCAGACAGAACACAGGGGTGCCCTCCTTGTCTTGCTGGCTTTCCTCAACTGGCAGTGATCAAGAATCTTCTTTAGGAGATCAGTGTCAGACATGAAAGGGGAAGGTTTTATTGCTGAGGGTATTCCAGCTAACTACACTTTAGATACTTCATCTCCAACTGTTTCTCATGTCCTTTTTTCTTTAAAATCACAGAGTTGAATAAATTGCCAGATACCTCAAGTACCACTCAATGGATGTAGGGGAAAAACAGGCACAATGTGATGAACACAGACTTTATTGGCAAGACCAGCTTAAAGCAACTTCTTACTATTCTCCTTCATCGGATCAGAGAATTGATCGAGGTTAGTTAAAATGTGAAGTTACTTCTCACTTGGACTGGTGCCCTTGTTCAGTTCCCTGCTAAGTGCCACAAGTCTTTTTTTCAGCAGAGCAGAGGGGATGTTTGGAGCTTGGGTCTTGGGCAGAAAGGAACAATAGCAGAAAAAAGGCCGAAGGGTACATTTGTAAAAGCACCTCTGCTAAAAGGACTACTAAAGGCTGCTGTCACTTAAGGCACTGGATTAAGGGTTTCTAAACTCCTTCTGCTTGAATAACACAGAATATATATCTATATAGCTCTACACTAGCTCAGTCACCCATTACACAGATTTCACTTACATTAACACTCCTACTAGACACTCTAAGAAACCATTTGCCTTCTACAAGATGGTACAGCCAGTGTAATCCACCAGCTCATGGCAATCCAAGCATCTATGGGTCTTTTATTTCAAAATACTTCTAGGTCATCACAGGCTCCTTTGGAAATCCTCCCAACAAATCTAGTCAAAGAGCATTAACCTCATACCATCCTTGCTGCAGGTCAGATGCCACCCCGAGGGCACAATATGAGAGCAGCTGCCAGCATTTGTACCACACAGGGTCACAGGGTAAAAGGAAAGCCCAGAGTCCATAAAGATAACCTTTGTATCCAGCCCCTCCTCAGTGGAAAAATGGAACTGGAACACAGGGCCTAGACTCACAGAGCTCTCCTACCTCTGTCAAGGAATACCTTGTAAGGAAGCACTGGCTTACCAAATGCTCACTAAAATAACTTTCTGTCCTGCAGTTTTCCACGTAAAACTAAACCATGCCACATTTCAAAGCAATGCATTTTCAGTAACTATCAAAATAATCTTATGTTATTTTTTTCTTATTTTTCTAGTCCTGTTTCCTTCACTCTCAGCACTTTGTAAGGACATCTTCATGTGTGTATTCAACATTCTGTCTGTTGCAAAGTTTGGTAAACACTTAAAATATGATGTTGCTTTCTTTCAAACCCACAATTACAGCTCACTTTACCAACAGCCACAGCACTTGGATCCTCCTTGTGCCAATTCAACTCAGACATACCGCGCAATGCAGCTAACTCCCTAGATGGGCCTTCCACCCCCAAATTTTCCACTTAAGTAAATTAATGATCAGGAAAGATGGGATACACCCAGAAGACAGAAAACCACTTATTCAGCAAGTCAAAAATGGATACACTGGCATGGAAACTTATAGTTGAAAGTGAAATGCATCCTACAAAGAATCCCAGATTTCAGCTGCCTGCTAACGACAGTAAATATTTCAGGGATGTCCCTAAGATGATTTCTACTGAGGACAAATAGTACATTCCTGTTAAAAACAAAGAGGCTGGCTTGATAGTGAAGAGACAGTTTTTTTATCCCTATAATGGATTTATTCCCTTATGTTTGATATTTCTCAGAAAGGATGTCACTTCCACAGAGAATTCTGCTGCTCTACATTTTAAGAACTCAAATGTTCCAGTGAAACTCAGCTTAAATTTCAGAAGCTGATAAAGAAAATGCGAAGAGAAGAAAAAAAGAATTAGTAACTGGTGATTTAGAATGCTAAAATCCTTCCAACTAAAAGATAGAAGCAACTAGAAATCCAGAAACACACTGATGGAGCTAATTGTAATATCACACACCTTCTGGAAACAGGCATGTTTATGCTTTGCATGCCTACCTCTTCACATGCAAAAGACAACATCTGAAATGTATGTAACTTAAAGAGTTTGCCTGTAGTCTTAACTATCCTCCCATAAACTCAACCAACAAAAATAATAATTAACATAGGTGGCTCATAATCCTTCCAAAATATTTTCTTAGTAAGAAGGTAAGTAAGGATTGTTTTACTACTCAGTAGAAAAAGGCAACTGTTTAATGTGGTTGTGTGCCAATATATGAAAACTATTTTAAATTAATATTTTTGCAGTGGTCTGGAAGATCATGAGCCTAAATGCTGAACACTCCCTAGCTGCAAATTGGCTCTGCCCTAAATCACTGTCCAACTCTGCACAAAATAAATAGGTGGAGGAAAGAAAGTCAAGATAAAAATTACTTAAGCACATTAACACTTACAATTCTGTACTACTGAAGAACCTGGAATGTCCCAAATTAAATTTAGGCCAGAGACAGACTTAGATGCACCCTTACTGAAGGTCTGCTTCAGAAGGCAGCACAAAAGGCAGCACAGACCCAGTGCAGGGGTGTGCAAAGCCACCATGGGACACTCACTGTGCGTGGCACGAGGACCTGCCCACTGGGCATCTTCTGCAACCCTCAGGGGAAATTTCTTCCCGTGGCAACCAGGCCTTTCCAAGTATTTTTTTACTTAGAGGGATTTAGACAAAACCAAGCATTCCTACTTTACATAAAAGTGAGAGAAAATGTGGCTCACCAATAAAGCCATTAAGGAGTTATTGTGTTTGAGGTAACACACATAAAGGGTAGCTACGTACCTTAACCTGGTAAGAGTTTTACTACAGCCAACACCTGGATATTTGATACTGCATGCAAATATAAGTTTTTAACATATGCCACATGGAAGAATTAAGTAACAACACAACCTTGAAACTGATATTATTAGTAATGTATGTAGAGGTTTTTTTAGAGGGAAAAAAAGGAAAACAAAGAAATTGTGCTAAAAGGATATAAAAATAAAAGACAAATTGATACTGATGCCTAATAAATGGAAAATCTTACCCTGTATGATACTTCTGCAGTTTGCAGAAAACTGGCACAAGACCATATTTAACCTTGGCCTACAAGCAAGCATCACTTCATTAGCACAGATTTGTAATTTAAGGTATCAGGGATAACTGCGAGCTTTACATGAACTCCCAAGGAAGTCGGGCATTTATTTTCTTATACATGTGCATACACCTGCACATATATTTAACTTGGATGAAGTTTTCTATCTAAAGCCAGCCTTGGAGCTGTCAACATCATCTGGTAATGCCAGTGCTGGTGCATTCATAATAATGGCAAAAGTTACAATACATATTAAAGAAAAAGCCATTTTGTTTACATTCTGAGCCATCATTTAATTATCAGGTAAAATACCACATGATTTTTTCACAGAAATTAATTAATCATAAATGAAAACATCAATCAGAACATAAAACTAGGTTATCTCAAAAGTATTGTATCACATATTTATTTAAACTAAAAAGCAGACAAAAACAGGTGAAATACTAAGAATACCCTAAGAACAGTAGTATCTGATATTTTCAGCTAACAACTTTTTCTTACTTTCATTAGGTATCAGGAGATAGCTTTGGAAACATCATTCAATTTCCCTGCACAATTTTATTAATAACTAGGTTTTGATCTCCTTCTCACTATAAATTCATCCTGTACTGCCACAATGCTAGTGCAGAAATGGCATTCAAATTTGGAACACCAAAACCTGAAATACAGTCACTTAAGTAATGTTGAGGTTGTTTGTATTCGACATTTCAGAACCCTGGCCAATGCACTTTAGGAAAAAAAATGTCTTGCATTTGACATCAGAGTGGCCTACACACAAGCAGTCACTGCAGTCAGCACCACTCCCAAACAAAACTAATTGACAACAAAAAATATTATTAATGCTAGAAAAGCACAAGAAGAGTGACCCGATCAGAATAAAAAGAGAAACACAATTTTTAAAAGGTACAAAAACAGCCAGAGAAAGATAGAAAATTATCATTAAAGTACAACCCTATGCATGGTTAATGAGAAAATCTATCCTGAAAGAACTGGGACACTGAAAGGAAACAAAACAAAACAATCTGCTATCTCATTGTACAAAAAAAGCCTTGACCGAAACACGCCTAAAGCATGGTTTCTAGTTCAGTAGCTACAAGTCAGATCAAATCCTGATGCCTACTGGTTATTCATCTGAAATATCACTTATGCAGCTGGTACATTAATCCAGCTTTTAGTAGTATTTCCTTCTTCTCCTGTGTCCTTTGCTGTGTGCAACACACTCCCAAAAAAGGATGTGGCCACCGTGGTTAAACTTTCAGGAAAAAAGCAATAGCAGCATTTAGATGATATGTTTTCTTTTCCTTTCCTCTGCTTTACCAGTTGCAAACATCTTAATAAAACTAACAGTAGAACGGGTCTTGTTTCAAAGGGTGATCATTTAACATATACTGGAGTGCTCTTTACATTTTTAATCTTGCCAAACATGCCCCTATAAACAGGCAGTATATTACAGCAGCACTAATGATAAAATGCCAAAGTGGCATTGAGAACTTTATAAACATGTGAACCTCACTGACAAAGCCACAAGTCATACAATAAACGACTGGGAAATATAGGGTCTTTTTGTTGTTGTTGGTTTTGTTACATATTCACTGTAATAAATATGCACCCATAATAATTGGCATGTTGTTGTTAACTGCAATGCTACTTAATTTTGACCCCAAATTTTACAGCAACACCTATTTCATCTTGGGGACATGAGCTGTTTAAAGATGGAAACATTAAATCTGTTGCATATTCCATACAGGGCTGAATTACAAAGGTTTTGTAATTACAAAGGATCTGTTTGGAGGAAAAAGTAGATTTCACCTCTTCTGGGAAGAGCTACTTCTCCATATGCAGACTCACTGGGTAAAAGACAGTAACTCAGAGAGTACATGAAGTACTCAGGATCTGGCAACAGGAGAGAGCATCTCACCAATTTACCCACAAAGATTTTTCAAAGTTAGATCCAAATGAAACTGAATGCATAAACCTTTGACATCAGATCCTAAATGAAAAGACGGTTTTTCAGAAATAACAAAGCTGCAATTTCCAACATTCAAGAAAAGTACTTTGCCTGGGTTTTTCCATAAGACATTATCACACAAAGCTCTCTTTCACAGGTAAACACAGCTTTTCAACAAAACTATCAGACTGCAAAATATTCCAGACGTGCGATTTGCAGCTTAGCACCATCCCACCTTAAAGCACTCCTAGCTACAGACCTTTCAGGAAAAGCCAGAATCTCAAAGAAAACAAAACACAACCCAGTAATACACCAAAATCAACTGCAATACACCCTTTGGACAAAAAGGAAAAAAAAACCCCTCAAACCACCTTTTCTGCAGTGAAGCAGCCAAATGGAAATGGTAAAAGAAGGCATGGTTAGGACAGACTCTAATTAAGGGTGATCGATGGATGTATCAAACAAGATGATTCTGCCGACTTAATGATTCAGCTTAAAAGAACTGGGAGATTTCCTCCTGTCAAAGTACATCTCTTGAGTGCATCCGGAAATTCTGCCTCTTGTAAGGTAACCTTTTCCTCTGCATACAAGAATTACCATGGAACTCAGCAGAGAATGATACATTAGAGAAAAGATGATGCTAGTTTTGTGGGAAAATCAATCATGGTCTCCAAAAAAGCTAGATATGAATGACTTCATATTTTCCTTTGAACACAGTAACTTTTATATATATATACCAAGGTACCACAATTTCAGTACTTCCATTCATTTAGCAAAATGCTGTCACTTTATTTTAAAGATAATTTCCTTAAGTCCAAAAGAAACTGTGTGTTTTCAGCTTCAGTACAGATTGAACAGACTAATGAAGAAACAGAATTTGACCTTTCAATAAACCTGTTCAAAGTTGCTCATATTTCACAGACAGGTTTCCACTTTTGCTTTTATAAATTATGGATCATTAACTTTCAAACAGACTAGTGTGCAAGATTCATGAGGTCCATTCGGATATTCATTCACGTCCCTGACCATACAGTACAAATTTAGCCACAGTTCCAATAACCACAAGATGTAGGCAGGTAGGTTCTATCATGCTTACTATTACAGCAAGTACCTGTCACTAGCTAAAACTCTTCAACAGGAACTATTTTCAGTCCACCAAGTAACTCTCCATAACCCAACAGGAATTAGGAGCTCAAATTACTTACCTGTGAACATAATGCAACTGATGAACTGAATCAATGGCTATCACCATTTCAGCCAAATAAAAACGAGCCATATCTTCAGGCAGTCTGTCCTCAAACTTGCTGAGCAATGTAAGCAGATCTCCTCCGACGTAGTAATCCATAACCAGGTACTATGGAGGGGGAATGTTAAGAAAACAGAGGGGGGGAAGACACCACAATTTATTCTGTAAATCAGAGATTAAAAACTAATTGAAGCATAAAAATTAATTTATTGCAAAATTTATTGTGGGCATTAAAAAAGCTAATTAAGATACTTAGATGTTCTGAAAATAGTTGGTTCAGCAGTATTTTAATATTTAACCTACTTGAATATTTTTCATATTTATACCTCTCCAGACACAGTAATCCTCATTACAAAATAGTATCAGCTTCATCCACTGTCCCATCACCAAATATCGAATATTTAGATACTCTGGATTCCCTTATGAAAACAATACCCTTTGTTAGAATGCAAAAGAAGTAAAGAATTAAAGCACAGACCTATAAAAATTAAACTAACTGTGTTAATTTGTAAGCTCATTTATGTGCCCTAATTTTCCAGGCTTCCCTTTCCCTTTTTTGCCCCCATCTTCCTTTTCCATTAAAGAAACAGTTTTGGAGAGTAAAGTTTTTAGACTACTCAAATGAAGGCAAAGTCTGAGAGACTTCCAGTGGCCCACAGTACAGTCCCAGAAACTGTAGACATTGTGCATGATACAGGATCTGGCAACGTAAAATACAAGGTGTCACTTTCTCTGGTTGGAATGATGGAGAAAAATAAATTTGATTTCTGAAGTGTTAACAAAACAGCAAACTTGCTTGCCATTAAAGCATGTGCAAAGGCGTTAAGGAAATCAGAACTTTTCTGCACTTTATTTACAGAATGAAATGCCACTTCTTCAAGCAACATAGTCGATATGACTGGAAAAAGTGAAACTTAAGAGAAGTGTGAAACTCAGGACTAATATACTTTTAGCACAGCTTTGTTTGTTTTAATTGTGGAAAAGCAACTGGAAGGTCAAATGGGGAAAAGAAACAAAATCAAACTAATTATGACTAACAAACTAATTAAGAGCATTCTAATTGAACATTCACTCATATGACATTACTTTCAAACATCATAGTGGACAGATTGATTAACGCCACAGAATATTCTGAGTTGGAAGGGACCCAGAAGGAACATCCAAGCCCTGCACAGGACAGTCCCAAGAATCGTATCATGTGCCTGAGAATAAATTCCCACTAAATTATAGAGTATCTGAAAGCGATAGCT
>JAWWTY010000106.1:8603889-8644484 GCA_035222235.1 Margarornis squamiger
GAAACTCAGGACTAATATACTTTTAGCACAGCTTTGTTTGTTTTAATTGTGGAAAAGCAACTGGAAGGTCAAATGGGAAAAAGAAACAAAATCAAATTAATTATGACTAACAAACTAATTATGAGCATTCTAATTGAACATTCACTCATACGACATTACTTTCAAACATCATAGTGGACAGACTGACTAACGCCACAGAATATTCTGAGTTGGAAGGGACCCAGAAGGAACATCCAAGCCCTGCATAGGACAGTCCCAAGAATCGTATCATGTGCCTGAGAATAAATTCCCACTAAATTATAGAGTATCTGAAAGCGATAGCTTAGAGTTCCTAGCTCTGTTTCCAGGAAGGGTGCATTTGAAGCAATAACTCTTAATGAGATCACAAATACTAAAAAATATTAAAGATGTAATAATGTGTATCTCAGTTTGATTCTGTAAAATTTTAATAAAGAAACTTAAATGAACTTTTTATAATTAGTTCCCCTAATTTGTTCAAGCCTTTCCCATTTTTAGAAAATGACACTATAATATGTGGGAAAAAATCTGCAAAATTATATCAGCTATAAGGAAGAATGAGGGGCAGGAAGAAATCTGTTTCTTTTCCCTCATACTTTCCATCACAATAAAGGTGATGAACAAAGATTTTAGCAACTTGATACAGAATGACCTGAGCATTCTCACTGATTCCAAGTCCATGAAGAAAGTACAAAATGCATTTCCACAAGATCTGAAATGTGTTGTCAATCAAATTTTCATCTGTTGCTTTGTGGCATGAATAATAAACTTCTTAAGTTACGCTCACAAGCCTTATACAAGATAAATACCTTCTTTTCAGGGGTGCTCTTATGCTCCCTCTGAAACAAGATCTATATTATAGTTTCTTATGTTTTACAGTTTTAGAAAAATGCATTAAGCCTTTGAACTTCAGATATTGATTACTGTATATGATGCATTGTAGCATGTCCAAGAGCTTAACTTATTGCTTTGAAAGCATATTGAAAAAACCTCTTAAGATTCATCTAACTGATGGGGGATCACTGCACTCAGTTCTTCAGCACTTAAAATCCGTGCAACTGAGTTACTGGATATACCAAAATAATGCAATTTTGGCTCTCACAACACAGGATTCTGCACCTCCTTTTTTGCCAGACCAACACAGTAGCCTAATGATAAGGAAACCTTCAGCTCCTCAAATAAGCCAACACTAAAACTGTAACTCAAAGTATTAAGTTGTGCAAATGAAGTTAAACACATGCATAAGACTGAGAACTAAATTTAACAACTGTATTTTAAATAAAAACATTCCGTTAATGTATAACATCCTATCCAATGTGAACTATCCATGTTCTTAAAAAAAAAATAAAAATTAAAGCTTTAAAAATACTTTCTAAATGTAATAATCATCCAGATCTATCCAAGTCTCAAATACTTCTCAAAATACTACTGTATGACAGCACCATCCTTCCCACAGAAAGAAAAAGCATAGCTTTAAGAACACTAAATTCTAGTAACTAGTAGAAGTTTAACATGGACATTTAATCTATTTAATTTGGAAGAGATCTCTTGAAATCATATTCTCCAACCTCATCTGATCAAGGGTCAGCTAGAGAAGGCTGATGATGACTGGGTTCAGTTGGGTTTTGAGAGACCCCACAACTCCTCCAGGGAGCATATTCCAGTGTTTGACCACCTCCACAGTAAAGACAGGTTTTCCTATGTTCTGATGAAACTCTGTGTATTTCAGTTTGTGTCCAATGTCTCCTGCCCTCTCATCAGGCACTACTGAGAGGAATCTGGCCTCCTTGTCTTCATTCCCTCCCATTGTGTACTTATACAGATTGATGATAACCCCTCTCCCAAACCTCCATTTATCTGGGCTGAAGATTCCAGCTCGCTCAGCCTTTCCTTACATGAAGGATGCTCCTGTGCCTCAGCCACCTTCCTGGCCTCGCACTGGATTTGCTCCAGTAGCTCCATCTGTCTTTGGCACTGGGAGCCCCAAACTGCACACAGTCCTTCAGGTGCAGCTGCAGCAGGGCTGAGCAGAGAGGAAGGACCTTCACTGACTGCTGGCAACACATTTCCTTGCAGCCCAGAATACTCTTGGCCTCTTTTGCTGCAAGGTTGCATTGCTGGCTTACGGTTAAGCTTGTTATGCACCAGGACCTCAAGCAAAGCTGCTTTCCAAGCAGTTGGCCCCCAGCATGCAGTGGGTTTATTTTATTCCACCCCAGATGCAGGATATCACATTTCCCTTGCTGAATTTCATGAAATTTCTGTCTGTCCAGTTCTCCAGCCTGTCAAGGTCTATCTGAGTGACTGCACAGCCACTACTCCCTATTTTTTTTATTTTTTAACACCTGTGAACTTGCTGAGGGTGAGCTCCATCCCACTGCCCAGATCATTAATGAAGATCTCAGCCCTAGAATTGATCCCTGGGGCACAGCACAAGTGACTGACCTCCAGCTGGACTTTGTGTCACTGATCACAACCCCTGGGCCCAGCAGTTCAGTTTTCCCTCCACCTCACTGCTGCTTGTCTAACATATGCTGGTCAGCGTGTCTGTGAGGATGTTATGGCAGACAGTGATTTTAATAAAAACTTTATAGAGAATTAGTGTTACACACCCTAAATTATACAAACCCTCAGTATTACTGATACTTTCCCCAGCAGGCTGCAAAACCAGCTCCTACTAGCAGACTATCAAAGATAAAGAACAGAAACTGTCCTGTGCTTAGTGAAAATAAGGAAACTGGCAAGAATAAAACAAATTCTAGTAGGCTGTTGTGGAATATATAATATTTTCTTTGAAATGGTGTTAATAGTAAGATCAGAATTACAAAAACCATGAGATTATTTTTATTGCCCCCATTAACAAAGCATGAACCTGGCTGGGAGGTATTTAAGCCAACAGACTCACAAATGCAGAGCTCAGTTTCTGTACAAATCCATCAAAATCCATGGATCTCTGAGTATCTGAGCTGACAGAACAGAATGCAATATAATGGCATATATAAAATACATAAATGGGAATATAAATGGCATTGCAAGTCTGCAAGAATTCCATGTATAGTATTTCTTTTATTGGATTGGGAGGAAAAAAAAAAACTGTGGCTGTATAGTCGATTTTTAAGAAAGTATTAGAATTATTAATATAGAATCCAAAGCACAGGCCAATAAAACCCAAATAATAAAAAGTCACCAAATGTGTAGCTATTTACTTTTTAAGGTATAAATATAATCAAATCCATTATCACAATCAAAGCATTTTAAGTGGGCAAGATTTCATAGAAAATTGGCACTTTGTCCTCATATTAGCTTTTTTTTGCAAATCTTTCAAAATACTTGAAAACTAAATAACATTAAAGAGACACTTTAATATCCAATTACAGCTTCCAACTCTTATTTATGAACATTTAGTGGCATTCTTCCATGCTGCAATAACATTTTATTGCTTTGTGACATCTTAGTGGGCTTAAGTCCTCAAAACAGCAAAGACCAACCAGAACGAACTGTTGTTTCAAAACAGGGCTACTCCCCCTTTCTCTCTGTAAAACACTAATCAGTAATGTTCATCACAAAAATTAAAGTCGAATGGAAAAATTATGTTAGTAAGTACACTTTTATTTTCATTAATCCAATTAAACTGAGTGATGAATTGTAAGACTGAATATGCAGATAGGCCAAGGTTTATTGACAAATTCTAAGTGGTTTAAACAACAAAGCTGCATTCCTGAGATATTTATAGCAAAACTTTCAAAACTCCTGACCAGTCTCTACGCTTCAGAATCCTATGCACAAAATCACAGATTTTCGTATGGTCTGTATGGTCCAGAACACAAAATTAACAAATAAACTATATCTCTGTCTCAAACCACAACCAACAATCTGCATTTTCACCCATATATACATAAAAGCAACACTCACTAAATAGTTTTCATCCTGGAATGCATAATGTAATGTTGTGATCCACTGGTTATCTCCATTCACTAACACATCTCTCTCTTCTCGAAAACAGGCTGTCTGAAGGGGAGAAAAATAATTATAGGCTTTAAGTAAAATATATAAAGAAAAACATTTTGCATGTTGACTATGTTTTGACTTGAAAAATTTGGGGGGAAAAAAAATCAAAACCGCCTCTCAGTTAAGAAATCATTTATTACAGTATCCAAACATGACAAAATCTACAAAAAATAGATATGAGAAAAGCCCACCTTCTTCAAATTTGAACAGTTGTACTTTGCTACACTGTTTAGTGAGGCAAAGGGATAAATAAGCTGCTGCTGTCCATTGTCTAAAAATCCCAAGTCAAAATCTTGAAGTATCAATGACAAAACAGCATTATACCATTAAGAAAAACAATCAGTAACGGCATTAGATAATTGTAACTGCAATAGGAGTTAGAGCACTAGAATCTGGAGTCTTGTGTCATTGCTTTATCTCCTCATGCTGTTAGCCTAGTTTTACACTTGAGTTTTCACACAAGCAAGGTTCTTTTCATTTGAAAGTAGCTGCCAATAACTTCCATTCAATAATCGTTAACCAGCTGGGGTTTTCTCCACACTCCATACTCGGGAAAAATAGAACAGAATTGAATATTGCTCTTGCCATATGTAAGCTGAGGGTAAGATGGACTTCCCCTCAAAATACTTCAAAGAAAAACAAGGCAAGAGGTGCCTTAATAGCAAGTGGAACAGAGGAGGAGCAAGAACTGCCAACAATGTTAAGCAATACCTAATAGAAGTGGGAGAACACAGGTTTGCATGAAACAAAGGAGATGTGATGAAAATAACCAAGTAAAATGCAGCAAGGCATTTAATTCAATGAAGGTCTTGCAACTTGTCCTAAGAAGTGAAAAAAAATACCTCAGCAGAAGTAACTTTGCAGAATGACAAATATGACCCAAGAGATGAAAAGCCAAAGAGAAATGATAGCAAAGAAATATAATAAACATTTTGGAAGGGACTGAGTTCTGAAGCGAATATCACAAGAAAACAAAAGGTACCAAATACCAAAGCCAAGACATAATTTTGTCAGGAAAAAGTCTGAAAGATAATGAAAAAGAAAGAATAATATACTATGGGCTATATTAGAAGGTAGATGGAGAGTTAGAGACAAACACAGATCATATTCCTTTCCAGCACACTCTGCTCTTCACAAAGATGTTGCATTAATTTGAACCCCTGCTCTGTCTCTTCCATCTTCAAGACAGACAAATTTAAAGGAAATTTAAGCCTTTTCTTTTTACTTTCTCAATTTGATATCCAAATTCAAATAAATACCAATTTGATTTCCAAATCCAAATAAATTCCAAATCTGGAAAATACCAGAACTCTGGCATGGCCATTGCTGGCTGTGAGATTTGGAGAGTAAGGAATGGAAAGTGAAATATCATTTGAGATTGAGCTATGCACAAGAATGCATGCAGTAAAAAGAGAGCAGAAAATAACTCCCCTCCAAGCAAATAAACCATACTTTTTTTTTGTGAATACAGTGAGTAAGAATAATGCAGACCAGGAAAAAGAAAGATGACATACTTTAATCACAGCACAAAGCATAAGATACATCAGTGAAATTTGAGAAAATAGGAAAACATATTTTATACAAATACCTTCAAAGGTTATTGAATGAAAAATAGACTTGGGGTGGGAGAAGGAGAAAGGATCATCTTCAGAAGGAAGAAAAGCTGTTCAATGCTTCAGCTTGATGTTTTTTCCTTGTTTGTAAACTCTTGATATATTTCAGAGAGAGATAACTATGAACTCTTGTTTTCACAAGGATAAATAACACATGCTCTCTCTACTCGTTATGACACAATTCAGAGGATTAGTTACTAGAGAGTTTATATAATTCCACTTGTTTTTGCCATGATTTAACAGAAGCCCATGCATTCCTTGAGTGCTCTAGACACCCACCTCTGGGCAGTATGCCTAGAGCTGACAGCAACAGCTATTACCACTGTAGATCACAGCTGAGACACTAACAGCCAGAATCTAAGTGCTTCATGGCAAAAATAATCCAACAACAAAAAAATCAGTAGCAGTGGTTCTTTTAATTGCTGTAACAGCTCAATTAAGCTTTTTTTTAAATGAAGCCTCTTTTTTTTTTTGCCTTTTCTTATTCCAGCATTACACTTCATCTTCCCTAGGCAGTCTCCTTGAACTGTTGGCAGAGACCTCCAGAGGTCATCCGACCCAACTCTCTGTCACCACAAAGCCAACTCAGTGCTATGGTCATATCTGTACTGTTATCGTAGCCTTCAAGCAGCAAAGAATTTGACCTGCTCAGCTATTGGGTGCTCATGTCCTTACAGCTCAGAGTTAGCACCTCTTGGGAGTGCTGACTGCTTCCATGCTCCATAATGTTTGTCCTGGTCTCTTCTGAGCCTCATCTGGCACCAGTGTGGCACATATGTAACTAAGTGACTGTCAACGCTCAGGTAACAGGTTTGAGAGCGTAACAGCAAGCTGTCACACACTTCCAGGTACTCTTTGTATCAGTAACATTCCCAGTTCTACAGCCCACCTCTGAGTTTTCAACAGGGGCAAGTATCTGGAAAATTTATGCTATGTATAATACAAAGGAGAACACCTGACTTCACAACTTGTATCATTTCACCATAACACACAATTGGCTCTCAGAATTTGCAGTCACTCATCTTCATCTGGCATTCATGAGCCTATTTTGAGTACGTACTCACTTTTTACTTTTACAAATGATTCCCACTCCCCACATTGAGACAGGGTTATATGAACCTATAGATCTATCTATAGGCTGGTCTTGCATTTTTGGACTGCCCGATTTTCCTGTGTATTTCAGTGCTAGTGCAATGCATTGCTAACAGAGCCAAAATGGGCTATTTACCCCAACAGCAGCAACAAGTGCATCCATCAATGTTTAAAAATTACAGGTTCCGGTTGCTGAAGGTTTTCACTCCAGATGGTTCTCTTTCCACTGTATAACCATGGGTTACAAATACATGAAAAAAACATAGCTGTAGTTCTTTTTAGGCTAATGGTTCAGCCTTTCAGAAATTCAGTTGGACCCATGGGAAGAGTATTTTTAATACCTTGCATAAAGAAAAAAAATTCAAACCTATTTATAACTGTATTTTAATGAAAAGAAACAGCTTTCAAACTCACTTTAAAAGGGTACACTTAAAAATAGAGTGGAACTTTATTTCTGGTCTTTTTCACTGAAATAATAAAACTTACAGTAATGACATTTGTCTTGGAGAGAAGTACCTCTTTGTATCAAGACTAATGATAGATTGCTCAGTATCTGAATAATTTCTGGATAAAAAGGAAATATATTGTATACATCTACAATCTGCACTCCATTTATACTTCTTAATGTGATAAAATTTTCATTAAAAGAGACAGGATGTGCACACATCAGAAATTGGCTTTAATTTGTCTGAATACATTTTTTTTTTAAAGTGTGATGGTTTCCCATTGATCTCATTTCCTACCAAGATGTAATTAAAATATAAATGCGGAAACCAGAATAAACTTGGAAGCAACTGAACAGCAAGACAGTTTGAGAGCAGCAAAGCTGAGGTCTCAAATAAAAACTATGTATTTATGAATCTATTTTTAGGCTGTTTATTTTTAGTATACATAGATGAAGACTTTAAAACCAAACTAAAGGGTTAGATACATGTTCCTTTTAAAATTAATACACAGGTCTTCTGATGTAGTCTGCATTTTAAAAGTTTCCAGAAGAATCCAGGGAAACATATCAAGGACTTTATGAAGAGCCAAATCATATAATGAAAGTAGGAAGCTATGGCAGAGCAGTGCTGGTGAAACAGCTGTTCCTTCTTTTTCAGACACAGAATGGACTCCAGCTTTAAGGAGGAACTCTTCATCACAGATTTTTGCAGATGGACATTTTTATGAAACTTGTACTTAAATTTGAAACTTTAATCTTTCTGATTTTTCAATCTACTAACTGGGCCTTGACTAAGTTCTAACTACTGATAAACTAACAGGCCTAGTGAGTTATAGCTCAGCAATTATGTTTTTATAGCTCAGCAACTACTTTTCATCACAGAAAAGACTTGCTAAAGACTACATTCCTAATTGGAACAAATGCATTAAAAGAGCACTTGTGCAGTCAGTAATTCTCAGGCAATTACAGAAAAGGTATAATGTCAAAACCATCCAGCCCTACATAAGTCAAGATTCCATGCCATTTTAACCCTTCTGATGAACTGCTTTAAGCTTATTTAATATCAATCTTTATACTGTAAGTAAATAGTGAAGCACCTCCTCAATCCCTCTAATACACACAGAGTCTTGTGGACAGAGAAGCGACAGTTCAGCAGAGTAAGAGGGTGCTTGATCATGAAAAACATTACTGTAATCTTACTTCAGCTCTCTTCAGCATCTCCCACTTATTAAGTATCTTCATGGCAAAAACCTTATCTGCATTCTTTAGTTTTACTACTGCAACCTGGAAAAGACAAAAGAAAGAAATACATTACAACATGAAAATGCATTTTGTTTTCATTTTTATGTAACCTTTCAGTTTTGGAGTTTTTGTCCTGAGTGTTCCGGGCACATCCTTACCATCCACACAAGACCAAACCACTGCCATCAAAAAAGATGTATCACAACAGTACAGGAAAGTTCCAAGTCTACTGTAAGCTTTTGTTTTGTATCACAGTCTCACTATGTAACATTTTCTCTAAGTGACTGTCCATGAACAATGGTATTTCTGACCATCCCACTTCTTGCTCTATCATACTATCAGGAAGCTATCTCTGGCTCTGCTTTATGCTCCTGGACTTCAGTCTACACACTAATTCAAGTTATAGAGCAGTCAAGAAAAGGTAACATCATAGCAGACTCTAAATCAAGATAAACAATGTATTTTTGGTTTTAAACACATATCAGACTGTAGATTTGCCACAAAACAACTTCCACTCTCGTTTCAAATAACACACTAGATTTTCTTCAAAGGTAGAATGACTTCATATTTTTCCACCTGAAATTCAACAAGCTCTTTATCGTGGCTGTTGTCAGAAGCAGGGAAACAGTGAAATTCACCATTTGTAGAGAAGTAAAACTTAAAAAACATAAGCCTGCCCACCTGTCCCTCCTCCAACCTCAGCTTCTGAAACATTAGATACCATAGGCCTCTGTAATAACAAATTAACAAAGTTCACTGACACAATCCTTTTCTGAGAATATTACTTTTGTTTACCTATTATTTAAGCTAACATAGAATATTTCTAGCAAAGAGGGAAGGAAGTTTAAACAAAAACGTTTTCACTGTTCAGGCTTCTGTGGGTATGGAAAACTCAGTGTCTTAACCAAAATGGATACCAATTTGTCACAAACTCAAAGCTGCTAATCGGCACTAGACCAGACCACTGCACTATCATCCCAACTATATAAAAGTTCAACAATCAATACATTTTAACAGCCAATCTCCGACTATGCTGTTCTGCCTCTTCCCTTTCAAAAAAATCTTAATGCTTAAGTAGGTAAGTTTATTTCTGTGTGTATCTGGTTGCAAACCAACATGCTGTCATACAGATTATCATCATCTTCATCCTGCCAGCCAGTGACAAAAAAATACGAAGGTTGAATTCTACATTCCTTTCACCTCTTTCATAATCAGTAAACCAGCTATGTGTGAAGACAGTGATAACAGAAATGAAAATACAGGATCAGACAGTTTGAAGAAAGGGTCATGCAAACCTCTTTCAACCATCTTCAAATGTGTCATCAGCTGCAACAGCTTCATGAGCGTGGCAAAAGCGCAGGTTGAAGGACTGCAATACTCTGATGTCTAAACCAAAGCATATCTCAAGGTGTACCTCTTGCCTAGCTGTAGGTTCACAGATGAAGCAGCTGTCACTTCCCATATGTGCAGCAACGCATTATCAACCCTGCTCCTGACACTGCTCCCTTCTGGAGTTGCAGGGGGTGGGAACACAGGGAGGGGGGGTGCAGGGAAGAGGAGACAGAAAGAGGAGATAAGATAGGAAAAAAGGAGATAAGACAGAAAGGTACTACATTTACTTGTTTAAACTAGCCTATGGACTGAAATTCTTAAAGGTTACTTCATGCATGAGGTTCAAGTTCAGACTTGGGATCCCCTCAAGGAACTTTCAGTTTTGAAACACAAAAGCAGATTATTACTTTAGCCTATAACATAACAATTTTGATTCATAAAGAGCCTGTGCTCTGCTGTGCACAGTACCCCAAGACTGGACACCACAATTTTCTTTAAGAGGGAAACTGTGAATCCTCTGCAGTGATATATAACCAACAGCGGAGATTTGATCTTGATCCTCCTTTTCCTTTACTAGCTAAAATTAGTTGGAAACAATAGCAAGCCATTATCTGTGTCAATGTCTAATGAGAAACGGTAGGAACAGAAAGCCTTAACACTGCAACTAGTCAGCATTCAAACTGTATCATGTAACTTGAATGAGTTCTGCCATAAAGCCCTGTAAGGGTTTCGGGACTGGTGCAGGGAAAAATGAAAAGGCTGCTCCTAGAGCTGACTAACTGCTGTTGCCCAGCATGAAAAATAAGTTTTTCCCCACCATTAACCACTGTAGCAGAGGCAGCCAGAGGCACAAGACAATACATGTATTTCAAGGCCAACTTCAGGATTTCATTTCTTGCCTGTAGCACACCCATTCTGTAAAGGACCTGGTTATAGAAAGACACACACTAACTGCACAGCTGCCTAGATTTGCAGTCTCCTAGTCAGTATTCTCTTGGACACAACTGTAAGAGCTACAGCACTGCCTTTGGTGAACAGCTGGAGCACAGGCCTTCTGTGGCATGATCAAGGGCTCAGTACCTTCTGTTGAGTGTGTAATAGCACTGAAGAGTGACTAAAGAACAAAAATAGCCTTGTGTTTACCAGCTGTGTTTACAATCACTCAGAAGATGTCTTTTAGTCCGTGAAAGCCATTAATGTTATTCCATATCAATAACCAACAGACACACAAAAAAGAGACACAGACATCATAATCTTTCTGCAATCACAGCATCTTTTGGGGGGTATGTCTCAGTGCTTTATGAAAGTAAATTCTAAAATGCTTGCTCTAAGGCTATGAAAGAAAAACATGACACTTCAGCAATGAGTAGTCTTATGCAGTTTTTAATTGTAACAAAAAATTCTGAATCATCGCTACAAACCCAGGCAGTGTTTACATATACACAGAGGTATTTACTACCTACACAAAGGCACAAATAACACAGGGTGCTGTTTTGATCTCTTCCCTTCCCCAGTGAAGCTGACAAGACATAAGAAAGGGTAATCATTCCTTTCTAGTTAAACTGAAGTGTCCTGCTACTGGAACTTCTTTAAAATTAGACTTTTAAAGGTTGGGTTTTTCTTAAATTTATATTCTCGTATGAGCAGCCCAGAAAAAAAATTATTGGTATGTGCTGATGTAAACATCTTGGTTTCGTCAGATATATTTGGGGGTTTTTTCCCCTAATTCTTTCAACTGTTTTCCATATTTCCCACAAACAGCAGTATAGTTTGGCATGTTGTCAGACACCTTCTGCCCCAAGCTTGGCTATTTGTCTCTATGGTACATGTCTACACTTTTCCTTTGCTTAAAAATCAATAATCTTATACAAAAAAGAAGCTAAAACAGAAGCAATTAAAACTGAAATGAAAAAAAAAAGGAGGAAAAAGAAGAAAAAAAGTAGAAGAAAGATTCAGCATTGGTTTTCTTGTCCAGCATGAGCAGGCAGCCCTCCAGAAACAAGAAGAGTGAATGCTACTGGTCATAACTGTATGACAAAATCTAGGAGTAACTGGCTAGTTCTCAAGATATAAAATTCATCATCTTCAAAATATCAACAATATAAAAATGCAATTATTTGCTTACACAAGCATGCTCTGTACTTTTTTTAAAAGCAATAACAAAATCAACTGAAAATTTTTGCATTAGCTAGAACCTTCACTGAGCTGCACTTTTATACTGATGAGGGACACCACTAAGAGCTGTTGCACAGTTGCTTCCCTTTTCCCAGGAGCGTTCTTCCAACTCCCAGGTTTAGAGACTTCTTGTTTAGAGCTGTTTGTTAAGTTTTTCAGACCATGCTGCTCAAAGCCAGCACAAGGAAACACTTGAAATACACATTATTAATTTTATCAGGATAATCCTGCTCCGCCCCCAAGCAAAACATCTGTGCTTTCTAAAGACGGCACTATTGTATAAAACCATAAATAAATCAATGTATGCACGCAGAAGGGTAAGGGGTATGTCAACAATTTGACAAAAAGGAAACATCCTCAGAGTGACAGAAAATGGAGTAAGGCGAAAAACAAAACCAGAAACTATGAACTCTTATAGTTACAAGCAGTAACTAGTTTAAACTACTTTTTGTCTACATTAAACTTGTAAAAACAAAAAGGGAAATATTTCTTGACTATGCAAATTGAAGAAATTGAGTAGTGTAAAATCAAAATAAGAACAAGTCTGAGACTGTGCCAAAGAAAACTTGCACTAACTTTGTAGTCTAGAGAATTTTGGAATTATGTTGATTCAGGAGACAAAAATTACCCCTCCCAGTAACCTAGAGAAACCTCGGTCTCATTTATAGTTTGCTGGAAAGAAAATACATTCTTTCAGATTTCTTAATCTGCCTCAGTAAATAGAAGTATTTTGCAATTTAATATTAATATAGTTTTTGGTGGTTTAAGTAGCAGTAAAATTTAGTGGTCTTTTTTTCAACCTTGCTCAGATATTTACTGGTTATTTTAAAGGAAAATTAGCGATTTCCTACACAACCTGTTTTCTTGGACAAATGTCTGTGTAGGACTTGAAATTTGTCTTCACTAAGCTAGAAAGAAAATTTAACATATATTCTTCCAAATATTTATAAAGTCCTACTTTAGGAGCATAAGAAATCAAACATCTTCACTGAATGAACTTCAGTTTTCTCCTTACTGAAGATTTTGACAATTTAAAATAGAGTCATGCTATCTTCCTCAGATAAGGCATTAGAAAGAAACGCTGTTCCTAAAAGAGGACAAGTAACCAGTTACACAGACTGTCCCCAGAAGAGGATGGGGAAAGTTACATTCTCACTATTCATGGGATGATTCACCACAAAGAACTTCCTGAGAAAGAACTACAGTTTCTTTGTGGTTTAGCTGCTGCGGAGTTTGATGCTGATTTAGCAGACAAAAATGACTTCTTTTAAAAACAGGATATAAGACAGGTTTCATGTATGACTCTTCTGACAAAGAAGCACCAATACCAGTGGTTTTTCTTATATTTAACACAATCTGTCCATGAACTCAGCTGCAACTCTTATAGTAGCACTGACAAAAGCTGATCTTTTAAGAAGTGTTTACATCAAAATTGAGATTGCAACATTCTTTGTGGCAGAGGTTTAGACTAAAGATAAATTATCCACGAGTAACTTCAGCCTTCAGTCTCCTTTATAAAGATGCTTTACTCCAGATGGAGCAAAACCAAGAGCGACAAAGTAGCTAAATAAATACTACCCCTTTTTTGGTTATTTTTACAGCTGCCCCATGATTATATTTGCACATAGGCATCAAAGTATGCAGTGACACACACTATAGCACAAACTACTGCTCCTTACATACTACCTGTAGGAGTCTACTTTTCCACAATCACAGACAAGTAAAGACTAATTTTCATACACGATGCAAACATGTAAGTAAACCTAAAACTAACTCTTCTCCGTCACGTGTCGAAGCCTCCAGAGATCCTCTCCTACCTCAGAGAACTTCCATTTCCAAAGGCAATGAAGACATTGATAAGAAAATCTTATTCTTTGGGTTTAAGTTCACATTTATTTTCAGGCAGTATGGAGTACCTTCTGCAGAAGCTTCAGACACTGCCCATACTTGAAGTATATTTGGTTATGAAAAACTCAAGGCACTGTTGTACATTAAATTTTTCTTCCTAAAAACATAGTGTCCTACATGAAAACAAAGCTCATGCACCCAAAATAGTTAAGAAAAAAGGGCAGAAAGCTAACATTTATTTAAAGTTTCCTCAACATAGTGAGCAACAGCCCTGTGTGACAACTTCAAATGAGAGATGGCTTAATCAAAAGCAGCAAAAAATTGTATAGTTTGATAGCAGTAGGTGACTACTTAAAACGAAAATAAAATCTGCTAAAGTCTTCAAAAGAAAAGCAGGAACAATATTCAAACATTCATTAACAATAGAAAACTGAATGATAGGAAAACAGAGATTTATCTATGTTCTTACAATATTTGGCTACTTAAGCTGCTGAAAACTATTAATACTACAATATATTATACATAATATATAGTATATGCTATAATAGTACCATAAAGTGCTATTTAGTTCTTAGGAAGATTAGGAATTATTAGATCTTTATGCCATGAGTAACTCACTAACCTCAACCTACTGACTGAAAAGAATTACAGCCAAGGAAATGATTTATCATCAGACAGTCTAAACATTGTTTTTTGATCCGCGTGAACTTGCCTTCTCTCAAAACTGACAAGATTTTAAAAGATCCGTCAAAGAATGTATAAATCAAAATGTACTTTCATCAAACATTAGGTGAGTCTAAAATATCCATTATGGATAAATAATGTAAAAATATGTACATCAGTGTACTACAATTAGCTGTCTTCTCCTCAGTGCTGCAGATTTGCAAGTGTATTACTCAAACCCTTCCACCTCCTTCACATACATACCTCCCCAAAGGCTCCTCGACCAATCACCTTCAGGATCTCAAAATCTTCTTTATGTAGTCGCATCTGTTTCACTTTAGATGTAAAAGGTTTGGCTGAAACAAAGGAAAAATCAATCATTAAAAAAAACCCCCACAACTCCCACAAAAATAAAAAAACAAGGTAATGGCAACATAAAATAGATGGAATCAGAGCCCTGAAAACAATGGGCATTTTTGCTTATACCTATATCCCCTATTGTAATACAATGAAGTTTCAAGCAAGAAATAATGACCAGTAAGAACTAAGCCAAAACGACTGTGAGAAGAAGTTTATGAAGTAAGCTTGCTTTTGCCTCTTTATTAATCAAAAAAAAAAAGCAAAACACACACAAACTTGACTATATTTTACCACAGACTTTGAAGTTCACAGACATCCACTGCATCTGTGCTATATAACTCTGGTAGCAAAAGCAGAGTGTAATATAATGAGTTCACTCTGGACAGTATTAATTTATTTGCCAATCAGCCACACAATATTGTATTCAACGAAAACTAAAATGCTGATGAATGGCAACTGCAAGGGCAACACTGGCCCAGACGATGTATCATGCAGTATTTTTGGAGACAACCTCTTCAAGACACAGGACACTTAATAGTCAATTCTTAGCTTCTGGGAGCAAGAACAGTTGTACTGAAGACACTAACACATTCAGTGGAAAAACTGAACTTGTTATTAAGCTTCATTTCACTCTTCTTTTCCCCTTCTTTTATAATATCTTTCAAAGCAGTAAGCCCAACAATTTTGTATTCCAGACAGGTATCCCTGTGTTCTTTGCAGTGAAACAGTATCAGGAGGATTGTTCCCTTCCTTCAGCCCCATTTAACACTACAATTAACCAGTCCTGCTTCATTAATACATAAACTCCGCATGCATGCAAAACATCCAAGTTACTGATAACTCTGCCTCGTGACAAAATCTTTGGTAAAAAAAAAAAAAAAAATTAGAACTTTAAATAATTAAGCAGAAAAAAAGGAGTTCCTTTTAAAATTATTGTTTAAAAATCATGTTTAATACTTTACACAAATGAAATCCTATTACTAAAACAGAAACTCCATTAAATATGGTTCATAAACAAAGGCTGTGTAACCAGGACTGGCTCTCAGAAACATGAAGTTTAATTTCTGGCTCAAAGGCAGTCTTTCCCCATGATCCCAAACAAGCAACGTCAGACATAGAACGGGGACAGTATTTTTGTGACAGACAAGGCACTGACCATCACATTCTTGGACCACAAAACAAACAAAAAAGCACATTTAAGGTCACTGCTTTACAAGGCCCATATAAACTTTACTAGTTTATGCTTTCAAGGTACAGGGACCCATCTATGTCCACTTGAATCTTTGCAGAGTCTGATGGAATTAGTACAGCTTTATTTGCTAAAAAACCTAAACCCTAATACTGATACAGATAATCTATCATTCAATTTACAATTTTAGTATTAACATTTCACCCCTTCAAGGCACTACAGTGTCCTTGCCCAAAAGCCTATTGCCTGCTATTCAGCAAAGCAATATTATAAACTGAGTCAAGACACAACCTACCTGTAGTTTTAATACCTAAAAATCCCCACAAAACCTTTTTTATGCTAGTCCTTAAAGTGGCATTGTAAATCATAAAAACAACACCACAAAAATGCAGGGTCTGACATTTGTTCTGTTAAGTAATCCAGCACACCTCTACTAACATTAGTGCACTTTAAAAATCTCAAGACGTTCCACAGTGCGAGCTTAGTCTATTTTTCTAAAATTTCTCAGATGCCAGGAATCAGTTCTCCACCAGGAGCTACATCTCTTGTAACTACAGAAACATCAGCTTATGATTAAAAAATCCAAGGTTTAGGTCCAAGTAGTAAAGATACAGCCATGCAACACTGAAATTTTCACTTTAGTGATATTTTACTTTACATTTATCATAGATATATTCAAAATACTTACTTATACAATTAAAATACAGGTTGAATATTGCATTTTAAACACTTCTAAAATGCAATTTAAACAGAACAATATTACTCAAGTTCCCAGAGAATCCTCAAACTTTCAATTTTTCTTTTATCCCTTAAAAGAAAGGTCTTTAAAGAAAAAGTGATAAAAAAATATACTGCCTTACTTCAACAGCCCCAGTTGTACTGCAGTAAGTGACTGAATACAAATATCAATACTGCTGACAAATACTACTGAACAAATTAAAACAAGCCATTAGAGCCTTTTAACTTGAAAAACAACTGATTGAAAACAAACATGTAGTTCTCAACTTCAACATTTTTTGACCATTATAGGCCTGGCTAGAGTACAAGGCAAAATATCTTGCTAACAAGCAACAGCATAGCTGTTTAAACCACAAAGCTCTTCCTCACTTTATATTGCAAGGAAGGGCCTGTCATTCTTTAATTATTACATTCTGAAATCTTCCAGGGTTCCCATAGGGACACTGAAAAAATAAACATCACTATAACGACTTCAGTAAAATACAGCCGACAAAAATAGGTTTGGACTAAGTTTAATGAATTGTACTTATCAGCATCAGTGGAAAAGTTTGTAAACCCTCCTCTAATTTTTTTATCACCTCTACCAACAGAGACATGTCAATGTATAGGCAAGCAGTTTTACGAAGAAAGATCCAGCCCTAGGGGGAAAAAAAAAAGGAAAGAAGAATTGCCCTAGGAATGTGCCCCAAATAGCTTGTTCCAAAAAAGGTCAATTTGCTTTATCATCAACATTGTTTGTCTGCTGTGCAAACATCTGCTGTTCTTGTGGCAACAGCAATGTGAAGTATGGAAAACTTGGCCTGGTCTGGCTCTTGGAAGGCCTGTCTTCAGACAGCCGTTTCATACATCCAGCCTTCCAGACTACGAGGTTAACAGGCAGACCTTTTGCAACTGCTCTGGCAAAGTCTCCGGGCCGTTACAAAGAGAGCAAAGTGTCAGGACAGGGAATGGTTTTCAAAATGCAACGTGCTCCAAGGGGGCCCTGAAAAGCAGCTCTGCTAAACAAACAGGTACACAGCACTTCCCTGTTTACATCCCCATCTCCCTAAACAGAATCAGCATGAAGCTACCACCCTTTTTTTCAGCAGGAGCTGAGCTTTCCTCGATCATTGATACCAGAGTGACACACTGTCTTTGCAGCTTTTGGAGAGCAAAAGGCAGTATGGGCATTTCCTTTGGTACTTTGTTCAACCTACAGAAATACATGGTAGCATAGCTGATTTTTTTCTACACACACATATCCCTTTTCAAGGTTGCTAGCCATGCGTGATAGAGATTAGGGTCCAGCAGCTTGCTGTGCCAAACAGGACTCTTCCTCCTCCAAATGAGGAGCGAGTGTGGGCAGAATGGCCCCTGGCTCCTTCTGGATTTTCAACTCAGCAGGAATCAAAGTTCATTATATAAAACGTGGAAATTTGGCAATTCTCTATCCCCACAAGCTGAAAAGCCATACACAGTGTTTATGAAGAAGGCTACTCCAAGAAATATTCTATGTTGTTACCAATCTCCGTGGAAGAGACGGATAGATAAGACTTGACCTATAAAAACTGTTCTGTGAAAACACTTGGCCGTTCCACCTGGCCAATATTTCCGATCTCACTCTGCCTGGGAAAACTGTGCCACCACCCTCTTGGCAAGATTCCTTGCACTTATTTAACCAATTACATGTGGCAAGAAAAACCAATCTCCCAATTCACCCTCGGAGTAACCAATGTATTAATGTAGTAAGCTAAGCTGCATTTGCAAACATGGTGAACCTGTCATGATGATTCCTTCAATTTCCTCAAGTCTCCATGGGACTTTCCCCACATTTTATGTTCTAGCCATTCACTTCATTTATGCTTATAATGCACCCAGCAAAATTCAGTAAAAGGAGAATACTACAACCGTGGGAAATTTAGAATTTTTTTCAGTTGAAATTTAACCAGAACTTCATTAGAGGTAACATGCTAAACACAGAGAAAAACAGTCAGGAAGATTCTATCTGCCAAGCCAGGCATGCAGAGGAACATATGTTCTACCCCCTGGTCCTGAAAAGGGAGGATTTTATTACAATTACAACAACCATCCAGCAGAAGAGAGGCAAAACAATGAGTTCTGCAACAGTGACATTGAGCTTCAACAGTCTGTTTATCATGTTTATGGGAAGGAAACAGTTACCAGAATTACTTACAGCACATTTAATTTAATTTAACCAAGAAGGTTAATTTTCAAACACTCAAAGACAAAAGTCCACCTCCTGAAGAGCTGACACAGGGACTACAGTGATATGGTTTATAGTCCAATACAGTTCAATATCGTGATTATACCAAACAACATCAAAATAATAAAACTGCAGTACTGGATGCTTTACTTCCAAAGCAATCTCATGCTCCTGCCTTTCTCTCTCTCCTTCCAGCTCCCAGTTTCTGACTGCACAGCTTGGGCAGGCCAAGTCCTGGAATTCATATGTTTCAGGGCTAACCTGCTGGCATGGGAAAGGAGCTAGTGGTGAGCCCCTTCCTCTTCCTCCTTCACCTGCTAGTGCTCCTTTCCCTCCCCAGCACAAAGCTTCTTTAGACATGAGTTCAAATAACCCAAGTGAGACAAAGATCATGCTGACTGTTAAAGTGCTGCAGACTTGGAGCAGCATTTGGAAATGGGTCCCCACAACTGATTTAAACAGAAAACAGGACAGTGTTTAGGAATTCCTCTTGGTGTCTCACGGATGCCATGGTTGTTTTTGAACAAAAAGGCTGGCTGACTATGCTCAGATGGAAGATGGAAGACTCTGTTCTTGGCTGACAGGTCTCAGTAAGATACCCACATCTTACTTTCCAAAGGAATTAGGAAGCATGATTCCTTAGTGATCCAGGGATCTCACAGCAAACCCAGCCGTCTGCCCACTGCATTGTTCAATGTAAAATGCCATGTCAAGCCAAAGGTAGAGAAATTAAAAGCTGTATCCACCAGAATTGTCAGCAGCAATAGTGAAAATTCATTATCACAGAATCGCAGGATATGCAGAATTGAAAGGGACCCACAGAGATCACTGAGAACAACTCCTGGCCCTGCACAGAACCATCCCCAAGAGGCACACGATGTGCCTGAGAGTATCATCCAAATGCTTATTGAACTCTGCCAGGCTTGGTGCTGTGACCACTCCTCTGGGGAGCCTGTTCAGTGCCCAACCACCCTCTGGGTGAAGAACCTTTTTCTGATATCCAACCTAAACCTCCCCTGACACAACTTCAGGCCATTTCCTTGGGTCCTGCCGCTGGTCATCACAGAGAAAAGATCAGCATCTACCAGTGAAGGAAATCGATCGAAAAAGAAAACAACCACCATGGGAAACTACTTGCTCTCCATTTCAAGACAAAGTCCCCTTTCCTTCATTAGCTAAAAATATTTATTAAAATACATAGAGAGCTTTCCCATGCAAAGGAGACAAAACACGTAAGAGCTAGCCGCTTAATTGAATACCAGAAGGCTCTCTAATTCTTCCTAGTGCTGTCCTTGGGCCAGAAAAAAAACCAAAAAAAAACAAAAAACCCAAACAGAACAAAAACCTGAAACCAATCAAAAAACACAAACAAATAAACACACACACACCCCTAAAAGCACAACACAAAAAACCCAAGCAAAGCTAACAAAAAACCCCAAAGGACCCAAAGCAAAATGATGCATTGACAGCCCTGTTTTTAAAAGCATGCTGCAGTTCTGAAATTTCTGCTAAATTCCTGAAAGGAACTTAGCTGGTGTTTCTATTCTACAGGGTCAGTCCAAACTCAAACCATTTATTTTCCACTGGCTTCTATCAGCTGTAACTATGAAATGTGTAAATAGCATTTTTGAGTTAAGACAGACCGTAACTGAAGGTTTCAAAAAATCTGGAAAGGAGGTGCGAAAGAAAACTACTCCAAAAATAAACAGTATCTCTCAAAACAAAGCGGAAATAATTGACAATCAGCAAAGCAGAGCCGCTTAAAGCCTAATCTGAGAGGAGATGGAAAAGAAATCTCTCCTCTCCACCCACTTAAGGTTGGCAAAACAGACGAAGAAAGCTTTGTTGCAGTTTCTGCCAACTCTCTGGAGGAAATCGGGGCGAAACACTGGAGTCAACAGTGATAGCAGCTGAACCACAGAACATTAGTTAAGGCAATGTGAAAAATAAAAGCCGCAAATACCCTTCTCAGTTTTAATAGTTAAGATTCAGTTTTCACTCCCTCAGAACATTTTTAACATGTTTTTCCTGATGAACAGTTAAGTGCCAACATCTGTAAGTACAAGTTAAGAATCTGGCATTTTCCAAGAATGAGAAGCATGTCCACAGATTCCTGTACTTCAGTACAGAACAGACACGATATTCTGGATCCCAATGTGTTCGCATCTAGGTCAAGTAGAGACCATCCAGACATCTTTGGCTACAGCTACCACAAAATATTCTTCAACAGGAACCTCACAATCAGAGAGAAAAATAAAATAGCTTTCCCAAACACACAAGTGTAATTCTGTTTTTTCCTTCCCCAGACTCATATGAAAAATAATCCCTTCGTTCCAGAAACACCCACTGCAGATCTGGACAACGCTTCCATACCACATCAAGATATGGCCGTTCTTTTTGTATATCACCATTCTTTCTTGTCCCAAGAATTTCAGTAAAGCACCCTATGTTTAAATATTATTATACTAGCAGCAAAGTGAAATATTGAACTTTAATTCATCCTGTTGTGGATCGGAATTCTGAAGCAAGATTAACAGACCATTCTACAAGACTCCTAGTTCCACCTAGTAAAGAGGGTGGAAATGCTCTGGGAGAAAATCAAGAGGAGACAGGAAGAAAGTTTTGAGATATTTAAAAACCCTGAAAAGCTAATAAAGGAGAAGGAGAAAGGTGGTCTTAGGCTTATAAAGAAGAACATTCCTTAGACTCCATCTCTCACGCTGTCACAGAGCTGGAAACAAGTCAATTAAAATCACACTTCTAACACTCCAGCTTAAATTTCGCATTCCTCAATATCCGACACGTAACTCAATATGCTGGTATTTGACTGCCAAAAAATGCTGGACATATAAGCTGTAAACAAAATCAATCATACCTGTGTTTAGAATTACTAAATGTCCAGAAAAATCAAAATAAACCAGGCAGCAAAAATGAATACTCCTAGTAAAATTTTTAGTTCCTCAAAGCATTACTTTTTATTATGTAAAGCAGAGATAACACCTTCTAATCTGACTAGGCTCTTGAAAAAGAGCTGTTTGTGGAACATTGTGTGTTGATGAATATCAGAGAAAAACAAAATTGAATATTGAGCAATAAACAGAGCACACAGCTCTATTACAATGAGAAGGGAAAAAAAGAAAAAAGGAAAAAAGAATGACTTGAGTGTCAAGCAACAGCACTGCACTGTAAAGACCAGCTATTTTTTGTGACCACAGTTCAGGCCTGAAATAGGTACTCTTTAAAGTAGCTGTGAAGGCATGATTATTCCCGTCACTTCCTTTGTTCTTCATTTATGGTTGAAACTATAACACAACCTTAATAAAAGAATTGTTCAATATGTATTTTATTTATAAGTCAAATAATCCTCTCAAAAATACAGAAATTAACCCTCTCTTGAAATACTGCTGCATGCTGCAGAAACAGAAGTGTTTTACTAGAAGAAAGTCAGCAATTTGGGTGCACAGCACACAGGCAACTAGTGCACCGCCCTCACTCCCTGCAGCACCAGTGCTCTGGGATGCCTCTCTTTGCATGGACCAGCACTAACAAAGTCCCCTGCTCAGCTTCCCAGCTATGTCACAGCACTGGGGGAGGCTCCATTTCTGAAGCTACAGAAAGAAGGATTTTTAAGGGATGCTCCAACACTTGTATAGTATCACAGTCTGTCTTATGTTGCCTTCTCTTGCCTCTCACAAATACATGATCCAGTTGCACCTCTTGCTTGCTGCGACTTCTCATCCTAACACTTTCCTTCTCAACTATTAGGTCCTAACCTCTCCCATGTGACTTGCCACCCAGTATCCCTCTGTCCTGTCCCCACACTGCTTTGCCACCTTACAGAATGGTTTCTGCCTACAGCATCCTCAATTTTCTCCACATCTGCACCTCACATCTGCTTTTTGTATCAGTCTACTCATGCCTACTTCTCTGTCTCCAAACCCCCACTCCATTACCCTGCTGGTCACAGAAGCCACCATGAGCAAAGTTCTGCTAGTTCTCTAATTTCTTCTTTGTCTTTTCAAACTCTGGTCTACCCAGCTGGAGTCTCTCTCCTTAAGTCCTAGTTTCCGTGATGATGCCCTGCCACAATCCTTTCTCAAATTCCCTGATGCATTTTCTTTCTCCTTTTACAACCACTAGTCTTGAGCGCCTTCACTTTACATTAAATTGCAACTAACAAACAAGGACTTGAGCTACACAACATCATCCTTTCTTTCTTTTACTTCGGAATTTTAATTAAAAGGACATATATATAAAACAAATATACTAAGGTCAGACACTTGACTTCCTGCTGATACTGAGAGTTTCATTGCATCCTTATATGAGCAACTAACATTATTCACTTTCAGCTTTGAGGACAAAAAAAAGCTGTAAAAGCTCTGTAAAACTGAAAGCACTTTCAATCTCTTTTAATTAGTTAAAGGATATGCAATAATCCTTGCGAGAAGGGGTGTGAGCAGACTCCACAAACTGTCCTCTAAAATGATTTGCTTATGTAGCTATGTATTCCTAGCTACATAAGCACAATACATTTACACTTAGAACTTGTCAAAATGCACACCTGTCAAGTCTCACACAGCACACGAATCATTTAAGTCCTGTCTCTCCCTCCTCCATTATGGTCTTTTTACCCCCAAATTCTCTCCACATCTCTGCACACACTTCCGACTGAGCTGCATGGGCCTCACACAAGAAAGCCAACACTGCAGCCAAGCTCGAACAGCAGGCAAATTCTTCTTCAGGATGCCACAGGCTGGTGCCCACTGCATGAACATGAAGATGTAACAATATACCTTGTTTCCTCCTTAAAAGCATGGCATAAACCTGCTCATAAGCACTTCATATCCTGTGGGCTTCACTGACATGTGTTTATATTTGCATTGCAACAGAGCTCAAAAGCCCCAAGCAGAGCCTAAGACCTTGCACAAAGGCACACAATTACACTCCTAATTCTGCCCTCCTGGACAACATTTGAAATGAAAAATGTTATATGAAGTTCTACATTCATGAAATTAAGCTGAAGTTCAAACATGAAGTTGAAAATTCAGAAAAGCCAAAATAACTTTGATATGTGTCAAATGGAAATATTAAAACCTCTAGTGAGCTGGGACTTACTATCGTGAGAAGGAATTTTGCCTGGGTTAAAATAATACATGTCTACATGACTGCTTTTTATTCGAATTTCAAGGTCCCAGTCACAAAAGAAGAAGAAGAAACACCCTTCCTATCTCCACAGAAATTTTCAGCTTAAGCTCCCACTCCCCACATACCTCACACCATTTTAATGCCATCACCCTATATTATTTCTACTGTAAGAATTGCAAGCTACTCATTTGCTTGCTCCTTGTACTCCAGCTGGGTAATCCAACTGAACATGTTCATTATTGTCTGGTTCTTTTGCATTGATGCAATGACAGAAAGACTGTAATTCTAAAAAACGTGATGTTAGGCCATGTTTCAAGAACTCAGTGTTGGGACACTTCAGGGAATTATGTCTTCAACAGTAGCCCCTTATTTTAATTAAAATAACTCCTTAAAGGTCTTCCAAAATCCAGAAACTTCAGCATTCTTTCAGAGTTACCTTAAAACTAGTGCAACTAAAATAAAAAAATAATTAATCATTTGAAAGTTCAGTACCATTAGAATGTAAATTGCCTATAATAAACTTGATTTGGCCCACTTGAGAATAAAGGCCGTATCATAACACTTAAGTACCTAACTGTGCACCAGATCCGGCACTCTATTTCTCAGCCACAATCATCTTCACTTTCTTCCTGATTAAGTGATCACTGCAAAATAATGCTGATTATGATATTTTTATTTTGACTGCAGTTCACCTCAGGGCAATTTTAATAACTTTATCTTCAATGCAGTTGAATCACTAAAATCTGTTACTGCTGCAAAAAAGATCAACAATCCCCATTAATATAAATCAAACTTTGAACAGAATCTTCATTTTGAAGGTGACAATTGTGTTTTCCAACACCTGTAACCACCCTACAGGAAACATCACCTGTAAGAAGGAAGTTCCTATATAAACCATATCCGTCTGTGAGTGCACATCCACGTGTACCAGCAACTCCTGCACCACAGCCCCTTTTGCTTTGATTCACACCTCCTCTGTACAATCAAGGATGCAGAAAAGAGTAATTCTAGAACCCAAAGCACTGATGGATCTAGTTATTTATGAAACCAAAGAAAAACTTGAATTTATTTACTCAGTTTCTGGGTCCTGTTTTTAGGCACCCTTATGCTTATATCACTTAAGCATAAGATGTTTTCAAACCACCCTTTTAGAGCACACTGTTTCAAATGGAGCCTACAGAGTTCTTAATGAATCAAGTGAAGGGACTCCCTAATGGTACATCTGAACTGCGTTTCATCACTTAGTTCAGTATCCCCATCAACGACAAGTCAGAAATAAGAGACACCTCAAAACCATGAACTCTTACGTGCATGTATTTGCAGGTCTGAACCTAAATTAAGAGTAGTCTTTGACTCTTACTCCCTACAGTAATGCGAAGTTGTACTGCTGTATGCCTGTTATGATATGCTACATAGATTAAAGTATTTCCTTATTACTATATTGATAAAAGGCATTTTTGCTATGACAATACTGTAACTTTATTACAGGATACACTTATTTAGTTTTATTTATCAGCTTAAGATAAAAAGAGGAGACAGCAAGTGAAATTGACAATCTTTCTGTAAATGAATGATTGTTTCAGTTTCAAACTACAGACTAATCAAAGAGAACAGCTAGAATCAATACAAACTGTTCATCTTCAAATTACAGATGTTATTTTCAAAATTTTGTAAGCTTTTTTCCCTAAATGTAGACAGGAGAGGTGGTCATGTATGCATCTGACGCACTGGAGAAAAATGTTTTGCAAGTTATGATCCTAAATACATAAAGTATTCACTGAGTTCTGAAAATTCTTTGAATGCTTTAACCCCAGTTTTATCTCAAAAGTCCTGTTTATTAGAAACTTGAAAGGAAAAGCCATGGCAAGATAGAGCACACATAAACAAGTTTGAGATAAGTAATGGGATAATAAGGAAGTTGGATACACTTTCACAAGAGTGCAGAACACAAATTCATTAATTTCTACACAAATGCAGCAAGAAAGAGCCATTTAGTTACCTCAATACAGTAACCACACTTTGGAAGAAGGTAACATTTATAAATGTGCTTATAATTTTTAAATATTATTAATCTGGATACTTCATAAAAATACTTAAATGGAAACTGCACTCTAATAAAAATAGATTCCAGTGACATAAGACATTTTACAAATATAAATCATAGTTAAGTCATAAGCAAAATGAATGCTAGGAATTCATCACTTTTCACTCTGAAATTAGTTTGTAGAAGATTTGTTCTATGAAAAAAGGACTTGTAGGAAGGTGAATTCATAGCTCACTTCTCCAAATGTCATCTTGTTCCACAGATCACAAAGGACCAAGTTAAATAGTTCACAGTAAAATGCAAACAAACGAATGTTTATTTTTAGTATGGATAACTTATGTCCAACATTATCTGACCATTTTGCTGATTATTTCATCATCTTTCCCTGTTCAGCAAGAATCCTCAGTTCAAACATCTCCTCATGACACACCTCTTCTTCCTCTAGACTTGAGCAACAGATTAAATTAGTGTAAGCTTCACAACAATGTGAAATATGGTCAAAACTTTCTAAAATCTAAATCCTATGAATTCCTAACACTTATCCTATGAAAATGCTACTATCAAAAATGAAGTTTAATCATACTGAAGCATCAAATAAATATATGGAAGTAGGCATATTTGAAGGTATGGGTTATGAGTGCATCCATCCATACAATTGACAAACAGAGTTTGTTACTTTTAAATCTTTCTTGGCAAATGGGTCAAGTCCCAGGCCAAACCTAACTCGCTTTCATAATAACACAGTGCACTTCCTACCTATTAGAAAAAACATGAGAACTCTTAACACTTCCCTTCCCACACTCTGAACATTGGTTTTTTTTTTCTGATCTCAAATCCTTAGCAAAGTATGGCAACTCCTGCCTTCATTAACACCTATTTTTAGATTGTTAGTCTGTATTTTCTCAGAAGTGACCACAAAACATTCCTATAGTTTTAGCTTGGCTTCACAACATTGCTCATCAAAAAAAAACCCAAAAAAGAAAAAAAAAAAACAAAACCAAAAACTAAAAAAACAAAAACAAAAAAAAAAAACCAAAAACAAAAAACCAAACAAAACAAACAAAACAAAAAAACCACCAAAAACCAGAAAGCAAAAATAAAACGCTCAAGCTGTTGAACTTTTTCAAATTCTCTAGTTATATCTTTGCAAGTAAAACTGATTTCTGAAATCAATGTCAATCATGAGGAAAAAATCAGCATTCAAATGCCATATGTGCAAAAATTCCAAATGCATTTCCGCCCAACAACTCTGATTCCACTCATCCACAACTGATACCTTTTCATACCTATCTATACACTGCCAACTTTCCATTCTGTTTTAATAGTTCTTCCCACCCAAATCTTTCTCTATTTATCATAAAAATGTAATATTCAACTGATTGTTTAAGCATTCTCCATTTAGTCTCAAAGTGCATTCAAAAACCATCTGCACAATAAGAAACACACACCTGGAAAACCTGAATTCAGTTCAGATATAGTAACTACTGTAAGCAACTTTAGCAATACGCCCTCAGAGGAAATGGGCTGCTTATCTAACTGCCTAAATGGAAAGGACTCTTTCACACAATAAGGTATTTTGGGATTATTTTCTTGCTATTTTTCAAATAATGATGGCATATAAATTAAAAATTTTACATCCAGCAGCAAGCGGAAGGCTGGTATTTACAATAGCCATTGTGTACACAGTCCGTAAAAAGCAAACAAACCAGAAGGGCAGAACGCAGTCCTTACAAAGCCCTGTGACAGATGCAGCATTCAGAAACATTTGGTTTTAATCCTCTAGATTTACAACTGCTCTCAAAACAGATGTGGATTTATAATTAAATTAATAATTCTGATGAAGCAACGGCACCACCAGCAAAGCCCTTTACACATAAATATAAGGAAATTGCTGTCAGGAAGGTGGCACAGACTCAAAAGATGCAACACTCCTGCAGTCACAGCGCTTGTCTGCACTCAGGTTTCCTCATGCCTCCCACCCATCACCTGCCTTGAACCAGATATGACTAAGTGGAGATGTTTCCAAGACAATTCATTTTTTGCATGCTCTGCAAAGGTAAGTGGGTGGCAGGAGAGACTCCTAAACCCACACAGCCTACAACAGCATTCCCTCACTTCTTAATTCCCAGGCAACACCGTGGGAACCAGCCACATCTTCCTCTGCAGGTGCTGTAATTGTGACAAAACGTTTCACGCAGGGACTCCAGTCAATCACAAGGCACCATTAGTAGGAAATCAAGCTTTATTAGTCACTTCTGCTCACTGAATAACTTCTGAGAATTTGCTCTTTTCCTGCTTTCTAGGTTTGTTTTTTTAAAAATCAAGAGTCTGTGTACAAACTCCCAGCGTAACCAGCAGATACAACTGCTTGAGAACTGATTGTTCCCTCCAACTCTTTTAGCCCATAGGTATTTTAATAAAATTAAAAAACCAAACAAAAAACCCAGAAAGAATAGACAAATATTTTGAATGAAATTTGGGCAACTCCAACGGTAACAACTTCTCTGATTTACTACTTCTTCTGACATACAAATATGGAAAAGATGATTCACAGGAAAGCGAGATCTCAGTTTATGAAATCTTTCTCTAGAAACCTGACATTCACAGAGTACTTCTCCTAGGAAAATAATTTAATACACATTACTTTGGAAAATTACTGCAATGGGTTTTCAAGATGTCTTGGGCTCTAGTCCTCCTAGGAATGTTTCTGTTGAAATTAACAGGACACCTGTGACTGCATAACTCTGTCAACCCTGATGCGAACTGCCAGCTTCAGACAAGACAGCACTACAGACTTGTGAAATTTATTTGTGTACACAAGGGCTCACTCAAAAAGAAAGGAAAAGAAAGGACACTTCAGAGAATGAGAATCAAGTATTTTCTCATGTATTAGACAGATGTCCAAGTCCACAGAAAGGGAGTAATGAATATAAACAACACCCTCATCTTCCTCACTCCTCATTTAGTTGGTACTTCATCGAAATTTTTATTTATTTACACAGAGGGGTAGACAAAACTGCAATTATAGGGAAACATGTTAAGATGATATCATCAGAAATGTGCAAAAAAAATTTTTTTTTGCCTTTTATTGTGATTATTTCTGGATTTAATAGAACACGTGTTTATGTACAAGCACCTACAAAGGTCTCACCCTATAACAGTAATGTCATTTTAAGTATGGAAAGATCATACATTAAAGTGAGTAGGTTTAGTTGCATAACTTATCAATTACTACTTTTTCATATCTTGTTTCTGTAAAGTTACTTGGAGCAAAGTTTAAAATAAAATTACTTTTCTATAGTTTCTTCTGAGTATTTCCAAGTAAATCTCTCGTAGCCTTTTCATCACACATCTTTTCATCAACTTACCCACCTAACTTAAAATGAAGTTGTTGGGATCTTGAATACCAGAGCTTGATTTTGGACGAGTTTTCTCAGATGACTTCTACAACCCTTGCAAAAGGTTCTTTCTACTGGAGTCAGATACTGCATGTCCTAGTCACCATGAGTTTTCCCTAGCTGGGATTTTTTGTGCCCTGTGTTTTCTGCATAAGCCACTGTGCAGTGCCTCCCCTATATATCAACCTACAATGGACCCATATTCACTGCAGAGAGAAACCTTACTGCTTGCTCCTTTATAAATTCAAATAATGAACTGCTCAGTACTATTTCAAATGTCAACACAACATCTCACTCCATCCAATACTCAATTAAAATCAACTACTTCTATTTGCAAGAAAGGATGGAAAGTGCATGTTTTAATCCTACATTAGTACTAGCTTTAATTTTATTCATGCTCAAAGATGGTGGCACCAATATAATCACAATGAAGTATAAATCCTGCAGAGACAAACTCTGCATCTATACTGTGTTAAAGTAGTTCTTTACATACCTCAGGATAAATGGATGCCTTTATCTGAAAATCCTTCTGAATGTCAAGCAGAATTCTACTTGAACCCGAGAAACAGGGACTGTCTGTAACTCGGGTTGCTAGTCATTAAAACGCACACCACTTGCTTTAGCTGCTCCTCACTCTTACCAGCTGGCAGTACAGCTTGCTCAGGCTCCATCTGCTAAGCTAAGAGCCACTTGTGCTGTAGTGCTTTCCCTATTTACACTTATTTTAGTCCATCTTAGAACAAACATGAATTCAGTATTTGTGAGTTACTGAACTGACAAGTACTTGCTGTCTGAAATAAAGGCAGGACAGGTTTCCCACAATGTACTGACCAATGTGCCTTATCTCAGTGACATTCCTACAGATAAAGGCATTTCAGCTTTTTTGGCTCAATCAAATCACAAATATCTCTGCTGATACTAATAAAAAGATTAAATAAACAAGAAAATGCATTAGATACACTTCAGTCAGCAAGGCCTAATGAAATTTACTCCCAAGGGCTTGAGGAAGTAGGGAAAGCAAATTCTGACTCATGAAATATTCTATTCAAGAACACACAGAGAATAAGCACAGCCCCAAAAGAACTAACATGGGCCAAAAAAAAGGAATTTTCATTTTTATAAAACCCAGATTCCACATCCACACCTACCTCCTGAGTATGTCTGTCCTGCAGCCTTAAAGCACAATGGCAGAATTCAAGCTTGACAGAGGAGTGCCACCACAGGACATCAACAAGTTACTGAAATTAGCAGTCTGAATCACTGGGGGAGTGAAAAATGTACACTCTCCACCTGAAAGTCAACCTATTGACTTCCAACCATATATGCTGAAGAATAGTGGGTGGGCTGAAATTTGCTTATAGTTAGCTTAAATCCCAGTAAGCAAACAGGCTGCTGCACTCAAAAGGAAGCAACAATGACAAGGAAATCATGCTACAGATAAGTGAAGGAGTTACAACCAAGCCTAATCCTCCTCTATCCTCTTTCCATGACTGTTCATAGATATAAGGGAATAGTCTGTGTTAACTATCAAAAAAATTTATATATATATATATTTTTATATATATATATCAATGTGTGTGTACCCACACATATACATACATGAAAATATATATATTCCACATATGTATGTATATTCCACTAAATGGAAATTTCCATGAGAAGAGCATGCCTGTAGGTAGCATCAGGTTTCTCAGATCAATTTACTGCCTCAAAACAATCAAAAGGATCACAAAGGGTGAAAAAAAAATTCTCAAATTTAGTTTTCTTTGTGAGCAGCACCATCTGTTTTCTATGGGAGGTGGAGAGAACAGCTTGAAACCACCCTGATCTCTCTTGGAGGGACAACACAACAGAGGATAAGTAATCCAGGGGATTCCTGAATGTGCTGATGGTAACTTCCTACTCCAAGTGACAGAGAAGCCAACAAGGAGAGATGCTATGCTGGTCTTGTGGCTTATTCCCAGCTGGCAACCAAGCCCTTGATCTCACCAAGAAGGAGGGGCTGGTAAGGAATGTGAAGCTCAAGGGCAGCCCTGGCTGCAGTGACCATGAAATAGCAGAGTTCAAGATCCTTTAAACACTACATGGATATTTCTTTTAAAGGAAAAAAAACTAACATCTTCTGAAAGTTTCCTTCCACTCCTAGAAGCACCTAGATCCCATGTATCTCAATACAGTCACATAGCCAGATAAAGATATTTATATCTAAATTACAGAATCCTCTGCGAGGAAAGTATTAATAAATAAAAAACCACAACGAAACAACAGATGCCTGAGGAGACCTAAGGATGAGGGCAGCCTTCGAGGAGGTGCTCTGCTTTTGTAAGGCCCCAGTTGAACCCAAGCACAGTGGAGGCACTTTTGAAGTACTCTAAACATTCTTCTCCCCCTCAGTCTGCACTGTGGGCTGAGGAGTGAAGGAAGTGTAAGTTTATCCTAAACACATCCCAATACTTGAGGCCCAGGCTCTGTGCAGATATGAGAGACAGCACCATCATAAGAAATCAATCTAAATGAACACCGAACAAACATATTTCAACACCTGACTTCAAACTCAGCAGACAACAGTGGCCCTGGGGTACCTGCAAAACAAGCAAAAAATCCTTTTGTGCACAGTGTTACAAGTGCTTGTTCTCTTCAGCAGATGCCATCCCCCTGTTTCCACACAGGGTGGGAAGTATGCCTCATCTGCTGCAGAGCTACAGGAGACAGGAACCGAAATAAAAAGCTCAGATGGCATGGTTTGGTGGGGTTTTTTTAGAACACAGACTTAACGGTAAGCTTGAATAGGAAGCCAAAGGTAATAAACAGGATCATAAGCTAATAAGTGAGCTCCCAAGTTTTCAACTTAGTTCTGAAGGAAGTAGGAAAGGGAGGTTCAACATATTAGATGTGTAACAATGTTTATGGGGCAGGGGGGGTCAAAAGAATAGTGGAGGCCCTTGTGCTAATCCAACTTTTAGAAGAATGTAAACCAAATCATTCAGACTCCATCCTTTGGGCTGTAAAGCAACAATGGACATTCCCAAGTTTGAATGTCTGTACAACCACAGACAAGCTTAATGTACCTGAGAGAAATAATTTAGTAAACTTTTCTAGATTTAAAATAATTAATCTATAAGTCAGATATTTTCTTGAAAGATTCTGAACTATTTCTGAAAATACGACTGATTTAAATATCAAAGGTTACAGATTTAAAATAGGTAAATATAGTTCCCCAGACATCATGTGCAAGGATTTCCTAATTACGAGCAGCAACCTTTACTTGATCTCAAAAACTGACCGGTGCATTAGAGAATACTAACTAGTAAATTAACCTAAACTAACTCAGTGTACAAAGAGAAAATCATATTCCTCGATGTGATGGCTAGAATCCACGAAGCTGCATACATAAAAGCCATCAAAGGGAGAACCACCTTCTTCATGCATGAAGTCTCATATACTCTACTCACTATCTGAAATTAAAGGAAAAGTACATCACAGAAGGAACACTGAAAATATCCTCATGCACAGTTTCTTCTCAGAAACCATAAAATGTTTTTTGGGTTTGTTTGGGTTCAGGTCTTTTGTTGTTTTGCTTTTTATTTAAAGAACTAAACTCTGTCTTCCCTCTGTGAACACGACAGTGGTTGGAGCTTGAAAGCGGGGAAGATTTAAGGAACCATTCACGACCGACGCCGCAAGGATGCCTCCAAGAGCATTCCCACACATAACCTGCAAGAACTGCCATCTTTCCCACCACCTCAAATCAGGTAGAGAGAAGGAAACATTACCATGACTTACTGGGGTTATGCAGGTTTATATGGTCATTCGTTTAGCTCTTTCCCCAATTCCTTCCTTATCAAATACAGGTAGTAGATAAAAATCACCCTGGAATCCTGCATCTGTGCCTCCAGGAAAAGGAAGTCTTGCTTAGTTCCCCACCCCACAAGCCCTGAAGTATACTTGACAGAGTAAAAGCTTTTTACCTCATGAATAATAATTGCTCTCACTGACCCAAGAAGCAAACATTTTGTACTTATTCAAAACTGCAAAGAAGCCTTTACCATTTTGCACATGGGGAAAAGAAATATTTCCTGAGCAATCTTATTTGATAAACACTTCAAATGCCATATATATATGTGTACACACACACAAATTTGTTGTCAAGATTACAGGACTGATTTTTCCAGGAGCTGAGAGCAGAGCAGCAGCCAACATTCAGTTCTCACCTGATATTCTCAACAGCACCCCGTGCACGTAGTTAAGAACAGCCTGTACACAAATTTTAAACTGTCATCTTGAGATCATATTTTGACTTTGGAAAATAACATAGTGGAATCCATGAATGGATAAAAACATTTAAGTAAACAGATAATGTTTTGCATTTTAAAAAGACCTTACGACACCCTTGTTGTAAGGGAAATCTGACCTATTTCTGCCTCATTTGGGGGAGAGATTTTAAAATATATATATACTGTCGAGTAACAAAATAGTTATGTTATTCTACTGAAACAAAGACTATATTCACCCAACTGAATTATTAATTGGCACAAAATCACAAGAGACAAAGATACAATAAATGGGAACAACAACATTTTTCCAGTTGCAAAAAATGATCCACCTCTGACAAGACACATGAGATTTTGAGTTCATTATGTAAAAAACAGGATTTCCTCTTGAAATTTTCTGATATAACACATACTCCAGTATAACCATGTCTTTTCATTCACGAGACAAGAACATTTCACTGTATTTTGGAAAACTAAATAGTTAAAGACACCATAGAAACAAGCCAGCTGTTATTTAATCAATAATAATAGGGCACTGTTATTGACATGATTGGCCTTATTTCCTCCCAGAGGAAATAGCAAAGCCATCTAAGAGAAGATTCAATTTCTTCATTTGTTTGCTGCCTTCATTGCTTTTAGTCAATGGCTTCTGCTACTCTCGCCTTTTCAAAGTCACCTTATTTTTCATTTAAAAGTGAGAAAGTACCTGACAGCAAACATAACTAGGCAGGATAGCAACCAAGGTGGCAAAATCTGTGACCGCACTATTCTCCTGCCCTCCAGCCCTGCAAAGGGCTGCTCTTGCTATTTATATCATTGTGTGCACGCACAGTAAACACAGCTTTCACATTTTGTTACGCTAAAAAATGTGATAACCACTTTCCTTGCTTCTAAGCTCAACTTCTAAAATAGCAGTATCTCCTTAATACAAATAATTAAACCAAAGCTACTTGCCACATCAGCATTTATTCTAATGATATGCATATAAAAAGCCACTGGTCTAAAATCAGCCTCGACTGAAACATCTACTAATGCTTTCTTCTGGCTCTTCAAGCATATTACCAAACATTCAGGACACCCAATACACCAATTAGGATTTTATTTACTTAACTCTTCATTAATTTCTTTTATATGATGTTTTGATCCGTAACTCATTGCAGGGATCAGACTTAAAAGAAATAATCAAGTATCAATTTAACCTTTAAAGATATAAAGGAGAATTCAACATCCACTTATTTTTGTTATATGTTGTCACTAAGAGACATAATTGCAAAGTTATGTACAAGTATAAATAAAGTGTTAGCACTCCTGTTTGTACATTAAGGAATTGTAAAAGTTTTTAGTACTGGTTATAAACAAGTTACCAAAGAGTGAAGATGAAACACTGTATTTTCAATTATTATTTTTTTAAGTAATCTCCTCTAATCTCAAAAAAAAAAAAAAAAAATAACTAAAATACCCAAATTCATATGCTATACATCTTTTACCTCACAAAAAGTTTCTCTCTGAGTACTCTCCCCAGCTACAACCTTGACACTGTGGAGCCTGTCTGCTACGAAGCTGAAAAACAGCAAGTGTCACCTTCAGTGTAAAATACTTTGAAAAAAATTGCCTTCACAGCATTAGCTCCAGGAACATTTCCCCTTTCTCTTGCAGAGTTTCAAAACCAAACTTGACAACAGTGAGATGGCCCCTAAAAGAACACTAAGACATAGTGTAAACCAGCTTTTCCCAGTACTGCCTACAAGCAACACTGCAGAGGAACTTGGGTCCAGAAAAGGAAAAAAAACCACCAACCAAAAAACAAACAAACAAAAAAAAACGAAAGAAAGAAAAAGCCTCCACTAAGGACTTAACTATTCTTCTGGCTCTGTCTGTCTACTTAAATTATGCTCTTCTGCCCCAGAGAAAAATTTAAATATACTACTATTAATAATATATTCTTCTTGATTTGGAGGCAGCAAAAAGACCATCAGATTTTCTGCTCAGTGTCACTCTTAACTAAAGATGGCAGAACTTGCACACAACTTCAGAAGAAGCTCATGCGGCACTTTTTTTTACTGCGTTTTATAAAATTAGTTGCCATCAAGTAAAAGTTTACTGGGAAGAAATGTTGCATACTGCGCACTTCTCTAGAATAACTATTTTTTAGCCTAAAAGAAGTTGATGACAGCAAACCCACACTTCATAACAGCTGCAATATCCACAGAAAATAATAATTTGTGAGCACTTTAAATATTATATGAAACAGAAATTAAAAACCACTCTTTAGCTAAGAAGTTGTTTGCAGTCTAAGACAGCTTACAACTCATACCTTCAGGAACACAACTAACGTGTAAGTTTTTAGAACACTACAAATCCAAATGATGCCCACACCACTGATATACATGGAGACACCATCAGGTTTGGTAAATAAACAAAATTATTGACTATTTAATGAAAAGCATCAAGATAAGCTGGCTATTACGATGGTGCTGTACTGATCAGCCAGAACATATATTTTTGCTCCGTGTAAAATTAGAGGATACCTGCCATGACACCACTATAGCAGTGTACAGACCAGAGCCCTCTATATCCGGATTTCAGACCACTGCATCACAGCATCAGACCAACCCTAGCCACGGAGACATACAATCATGTAAAAAAAGCCAGGAGCTGCTAGAAATTCAACTTGACGGTCTACATTCAGCTGTGTGTATACACCAGGTATTCAAAAGCACATAAATAAAAGAATTTAGCTTTCTGTGCCTGTGTGTCTAAACTAAGAGTCTGAGCACACTGTAGGCAATTACGTACTAATACACAAGAAAAATGTAGTAGCAGAAGTCATCCAGTCACCAAAACACAGAGCTGTTCCCTCACTCCTAACATTAGTAAAGATGCCCTAGCTAGGATGAATATGGTAGCACAGGACCCTCTGCTTTATATTTTACTACAGACATGCTACTTTCTTCTGACAGTCAGGTTGGACGGGGCTTTGAGCAATCTGATCTAGTGGAGGGTGTCCCCGCCCACGGCAGAAGCGCTGGAACGAAATGAACTTTAAGGTCCCTTCCAACCCAAACCATTCTATAATCTCTTGTCTTCATAGCCTTTTTCTCAATTTTTAAAAATAGGCAGGTCCTCCACAATCTCTGCATACTTTTCACTCTTACTTAAGAGATTGATCACTGTGCTAAAATAACTTGATTTTGTCCCACTTCTACCCTCGCAATATTTTCATTTAGCAATCATATTAGCTAGATTTGGACAAACTAATTTAAACATCCATTTGTTAAAACAGCCTGATTCAGTCAGGAGAAATAGCTATTTACTTTTGTCAATAACAGGTCAGACTGAAGCAAATGCAAAGCTTAACCAAACAGCTAATGTTTGTAATGTAACCTGCAAAAATCTGATTTAGGGCTCTCTCCAAAAGAAGCCATTTGATCTTCCTACAGTGATCTTGAGTATACATCCAGAACTGAGCAACATTTACAAGGAGTGGGAAAAGTTCCTGTCATACCTCAAGATCACAGAGAACTCATTTTAAATACAGATACATTAATGACTTCAACTGCTCCAAAAGTTGCTTTAACTACTTGGGGTGTCTTAATTGTAATATGAATTACTCCATAAAAGAACACTTCCAATAGGATGTTATTCCTTGGTTATTGTGAGGAATTCTCAGCTTCCTTCCTGCACTCTACAAGATTTCATGATTAAAGTTGGGTGGTTGACCTGGAAAACTCTGCCTCATGTGATAAGACATTAAATTTCAAAAAAGACACAATAGCTAAGCACACAAGCCTTCTTTCAAAAAACACAAAGAACACAGAACTCTTTTTGAATAGGCTTTATTGCTGTATTAATAGTTGAAATGCAGAGCAGTCGAGGGAGTAAAGCTCTCTTTTCCTCATTTGAACTCACTCAACTGGCACAGGATTCCTTTCCCACTCTCCCAATCCCTTGGGTCCCTACAAATCAAGATCAAAACAGGACCCAGCTGTCTCAGCTTGTTGTTCAAGCCCATTCAATTACAGCTGGAAGGTGGAATATTTCCTGGCAAAACTTTCCTCTGGGATACTTATTCATGTGAACAAAGCATACATACTGATCAGGTACTGCTGAGTACTGGCCCTGTTAAATGGACTTCCTACACTGTGAAGAAAAGTGTTTAAAGTAGTTACAGCTTTAATTAAGCACTAGGAAATTAATTAACATAAAAAAATAAAAAAAAACCTTTAACAGAAAAGAAGCCGTAATAATGTTGTTGTCCCCACCACCAATGAGGATGAGACCTGCAATCAGATTCTATAATCAAGGTATAAATTACAGATATCCACCTGACTATGCTAAGGTTGTGCTATGCACACACAAAATGAGCAGCTGTCAGAGAACATACACACACAAAGCAGTTGTGTTAAAGCTGGGGCTTTCAGTGGGGAATATTTCTTTGAACTTCAAAAATATTGTCACTTCTATGTTTGTTAGCCTTTTGCCACAGGATTTAAAAATATCTACAAATAAAAATATCCAGTCACACGCTCCAGAGTCAAGTCATCAGAATGTCACCTCTGTCTGTAAACATACAAGAGAATACTATCCAACACTACCAGCTAAGCAACAGCAGTATGTGAAAAAATATTTTCAACTGTAGAGTAAGTCCAGTAGTTTGAGTCAAAATGACAGGGGAAAATTGAATCCTTAACACTTTACTCCTATCGACAGACTGCTCTGAGCACTCACAGTGGTGGAGATTGCTCTTACAAACATTCTTCAATTTAGTTTTATTTTAGTCATGGACAAAAATTCTTGAAGGAGAGAAAAAACAGATACACAATTTCTCTTCTTGCTTCCACCAGCAGGTCAGACAAGTCTTCTAACTCACTAGTCTTTTACCTCTAGATTGTGAGTACTTTGAGGCTTGAGAAGTTCGTGAAAACAGAGAGAAACACATGGATATCACAAACTTAAATGTTCTGTACAGAACTCCACAATTCCACTGGAAATTTGTTTTAAGTCCAAAAGGTAGAAACTTAGTGTTAAGGGATTCCAAAAACTGTTTATATTGCGCCTATAAATAAAACTTTTTCCAAAACTCTAGTCATTCAAATTTCTGTTATTACTTTAATATTTCTCAAATATAAAGCCTCTGTTAAAATGCATGACTTTGCAATACACTACAGCTTGTCCACACACTCAATAGTTTAACCTCACCATATTTTGCTAATGCATATTGCTAACAACTGTAGCACATCAGAAAATCAATGCCACTCCTAAGAACAGCGTAAGTATTTAGTGCAATGTCTCCAGGGGTCAGAGCTGATTCTCCTCTGGAAGCTGATAACAGACATGCAACCAACTATCTTTCTAAAACGCTCAGAATCATAACAAAAAAACCCCAACAAAACCCAAACAGATCAGGAAATCAAAATAATGAAGCCACAATTTTGTTTAAACTGTCTACAGCCTATCCACTGATATCAGACAAACCCTATAATTATACTGTAATACATTACCATACACAACATTTTTGTCCTAAAAACTGAAACAAACCAAGAGCATTTGAAATAATTATGTTCAAAAATATGTCCCTTATAGATGTGTGCTGATATTAATGCTCAATTACAGTTTAAACATCATCTATATTAACCAAAATATCCCATGCTTTCTTTGTGTCTAGCATCCATTTTCCTTTACAATTTCCCCTTTGAATACTGATTAGCTTCGTTAGCTTTTATGCTAATGAAGATATGTGAGCAAATAAAGGCGCACAACATAGGGATTCAAGCACAGAAGGTTCACTTTTGCATTGATCTGTCAGTATTACTTTGCCAGAACTAGTAAATAGTAGCTACCTGTGTCTAAGCGCTGTTCCACACTACCCCAAAAGATCACCAATGCAGAATCCTGCGACTCAGGATGTGCAACGATTCCCATGCTGAAACCTCTCCTACTGCAATCTGCACTGCAACACCATTCTTCAATGTTCCTGTTATGATGCCAAAATGACCTTCAAGCAATACGAGTTGTGCACAGTGGCCATATCATTTTCTTGCTTTATTAATAAGATTTTAATAAACTGAGAGAAAATAGAATTATTAATAAAGGAAATCAGATTTAAGCACATTATGTTTGCTACCTCATTTCCATTACACTTAGTACCTCAACAACGCAACCCTTTAAAAAGCCTCAGAATAATGTAACATTTGAAATGATAATTTATGCACCCAGTAAGAAGCAAAAATGATTCATTAGCTCTGCAGTAGACAAAAAAAAAAAATCAAATTAGTTACATAGCTCTGAGTAAATAACAGCTGCAGCCTTTTAAGAAATGGTCAGCTGGTGTCAAAATTAGAGCTGAATGCTGCTCCTGCAGACCATAATGGGCATGACTCTTCAAAAGCTTCAAATACCAGCCATTGGTTCAACAGAGAAACAGATTTCAGAAAGCCAAGCAGTTTCATTCCTGTGGCAGCTCCTGGAAGACTTGACACATTCCTCTTGTTTACTGTTGAACAACTCCTTTTAACCATCTCCCAGCTTTCATTTTTAGCTGTAAAGTTAAAATGGGTCACGGCAATAACTTGTTTACTACAGGGCATTACTGCCCAGTTACAATTTAACAACATAATTTCCTGTAAAATGTGTTAAATTACTCCAACCACGTTGTTGTATCTCTAAAATGTTTTAACAAACTTTTAACAAATACCTTTATGAATGGCATGACTTTGTTCTAATGTCAATGAGGACCTTAATCTGTAGTCCACATATTATAATTTTTTTTATGCTGACACACTGAACAATCCCACAGCTGGATCCTCAGTTC
>JAWWTY010000106.1:8644584-8786168 GCA_035222235.1 Margarornis squamiger
GTGAAATCCAGTTATCACCTAATGGGCAACAAAAGCTCAGCTACAGCTTCACCCTGAAGATTTTACAGCTATAGCAGAAATCTTGAGACTCTATTTTTTAAAAAATCTTCTATGTTTATAGTCATGTATGAAGAAAGGCTCACAACTTTAAACGAAATTTGAGACAGCCCAGGAAGTCATGTTTTACCTGAACTTTGCTCTCTTGCACTTACTGTGTTTTACATAACTAAACAGCCCCAATATCTGCACACAGCTGCATTTCTTGTAAATTAGATCAAGCACGAATGAAGTCACATTAATATAACACAAATTAAGTAACACTAAAATAGGACAAAACAAAACAGCCTTAAATGTCAAATAAAAGGCCAAGGTGCAAGAATGACAAGTTAGTAGTTTAACTCATTTCCTTCACAAAAATGCAGCACCTTTCCTACAAAGCAGAGAAACAAGGGGGGAAAAGCTAATAAAAATGGCACAAGGCTATTAAACACATGGGAACCACTCCCTGGCTCAGTAAGTGCCAGAGCAGCAATGCTATGAAAGATCAACCAGAATAAAACCTTTTGCCTGCCCTTTGCCACTCCTGCCAAGGCTGTTCTCCTGACCTCCAAAATTCATACCTCAGCAATGCCAAAGGGACAAACTACTTCCCACAAGAGCCAGCAGTATGACTTATACTACCTCTGCCTTTCTGGTACCTGTCATAGTACTTCAGTAAGAAGGCAGTTGCACTAGTGGAATTAAGGACTGAAACAGCACAACATCACATTTTCAGCAGTTCTGGGTAACCATCACACCACTTCCAAGTGCAAGAGCTTAGAGCTTCTTCTAGGAGAGAGAAAACTGCACAACCTCCAACCACCTCCACCTTGTATTTTAAACTCTGATTCAACTGATGACTGCGAACAATGAAAGGCAATTGTTCCCTCCCTTTGCAAATACCAAACACATCTCACCTGAGACTGGAGCATTTATAAGGAATGCTGACCAGTTGCATTAGAGCAAAATCAAATATGAAGTCTGTGTGATAGCACATTTGTTTACAGAACAGACTGACACAAGCAAACAAAACTAAATATTTCTGGAGGAAATGGGCTTGGTTCCCTTTGACCACAAAGAGCTAGTGGAAGAGAAACAGAACCCTTTCAAAGAAGTGAAAAGCAGAAAGGAAAATTCCTGAAAATCTCCCCGCACCAGGACTTGGAGGCAAATTATTTTTATAGAATGAAAAATGTTCAAATGTGAGTAACACATGCAAAGCCTCAAGATACTGTTATCTCAAACAGACTTAAAACACAAAGTAACATTAGGTAGATTTATCAAAAGTTCACAAAAACTGCTCTTTCAGCCCTCAAAGTAGTTAATACCTATGATAACTTAGTAAATTACCATACAAAATCCTTTAATTTAAAATTTTTAAATGGTAAAAAGTTCAGTTAAGAATATTCTAAAATAACAGATTATAGTACATTCTGATCACTATAGATATTTATATCAATATATTATTTTATTTCAAGCAGTGACACTTCTTTCAAATCAAAAATTTCTCAGTAGTTTCAGTATGGAAAAATTACATGCACGTTGTATGTTTCCTCTCTAATGCCTCCCTCTCCCTCTGACAGCTTTTTCACCTTACTTGATGTGCACAGTGTTGAACGTTAAAATACAAATTTCATTTTATACTGGTATTAAAACATTTAATAGAATTTCTGTCAGGCATGTGTATCTGTGTAAGAGCTTCTTTAATACTCATCTGTTTTTCTACTAAGTATTCTATCAACTTTTTTTATTCATTTCTAGAATTGGGGCATTAGAATACGTATGTATTACAATAGCAAGGTTGCACACAAAAAAATAATTGACTACAGTTAAAATGCCCGATTGAACTATTTTTATGCATATGCAAAAAGGCTGAAGACAAAATACCACAAACACCTAGACTATCACAGCTTGATCTGATAATGTAATTTTTTTCATAAAATGTTACTGAGTTTAGTAACAGCCTGATTTTGAAAACTTTCTGAAGTCAGAGCCTTTACACATTTTCAAGTGGTCTTTACATCAGATATCAAAACCACAACAATAAAATTTAAAAAACGCCTAACATACAACATACTCAACACCTAATCCAGTATTAAATCACAGTGATAATTATTTGATTTTTCCACCTACTGAGCAGAGAACAATCTTAATTGTCCCTGAGAACAAAGAGTTTAAAACATTTCTGGATGGTATTAGACATCTGTGGAACTGTTCCTTAAAATTTTAACCAAGACCAAGTACCAAAGCATATAGATGGCTTTTTTTAATATACAAATAAATATATATGTATCTGTGTGCATAACTGCATCTATATACACACCTACACACATATACATATATGTATGACTATAGTATACCTATATTTACATAGAATTCTATGAATCATTGAACAAAATGAATTTAAATTAAACACAACCTACAAATTCTGCAGGTTCTTAGTCCTATGATTTCATTAAGAGTTGTGTGTTGCATAATTAGGTACAACTTTACTGCACAAGTTCTGGCACTACCTACAGATTTACACACGTTAGAAAGAATGTTTCCAGCATAAACACATCCTTCACTTAACCGGTGAGTAGTTTTTACTATTTACTTTCCAAGGCACTTAATTTGGAGAAAATTAAAAAAACCCCAATGTATTAAAACATCAGCACCACTGAATAGTGTCTAATACTGGAAACATGCTTGATTCCAAGGAATCTCACATACTCTACTCCTTAACGTAATATAAAAAGGAAATGTTTCCTTCTGGAAAATAAATCCCGAAGCCTTAGTTGATGCTGGTAAATCAGTTGAAGCCACATTTTCAATGGAGTCCACCCACCCAAAGAAAGCAAGTGGCTTTCTCATTAACAAGCAGAAATATTCTCAATTCCTTGCTAACCATATGTAGTTTATTACGTATCCTATGCAAGAGTGATTTACTAATTACTTGCATCACTGCATCCTACTCCACCAACAGGGTAACCCTCAATGCTAAGCCTAGAAGGAAAATTACCTGCTTTCTTAAAAAACACCTATTCATGTTGAATGCTTTAAAGCAAATTACAAAATTACTGAACATTTTTGGTCACCTTTTTTAAACTAATCACAAAACCAAAAAATCAGCTTCTTTGAACAGAATGCTAGGCTACACACAGTATTTACAGCAGCTGGGAATAAACTTTTATTAAAAATCTTACACTTTAGAAATTGCTACAGTGTAAAATTTGTGAGGAAAACTCTGCTTACACTGCTACAGTTTCACATTTTCTACAATTTCACATTTTCCACCGGTATGCACTATTATAGGGGTACTTTTAAACCAGCATTATTTTCACCCTGAGGTGCTTGTACTCCTTTAACTTGAGCAGGTGAGTTAAGGTTCTATAGTGCATGCATGAATAATCAAAGCCAAAGGCAATTTCTCAAACTTCATTTGAAAAAGCAGCTTTCTTTCATCCTTCACTACTGCACAAATGCAACACTCACTTCATTTGAGTTTACGATAAAATTTAGCTTAAAAACAAAGATGAAGAGCTTGCTCTAAAGCTACAAAGGTATTGCACATCTTCAGCCCACCTAAGGCAGTATGAAAATCATGCTATGAACTTAAAAACACAGAGGTGCATTTAACAGCTGTATTAATATACATAGTTAACATGGCCTCAGTGTCTTGATCCAAAATATTTTGCTATACTAAATACTTACACAACATTTTAGCCTAAAGAGTTTCTTACGGTTTTAGGCACCTCCTGTTTATGCTCCTTTCCTCACAATTCAACTGTTACTTGAGCATATACATGAATAAACTGTTATTTTCAGACCATCTGCATATAATCTTCAAAACACTCACTCGTAGTATACTGGATCAGATCGGTATATCTGTTTTAGGAAATTAGCTCAAGTGTCATCCCATGTATAGCCAAGAACTCTTCGCTGTTTGCTCAGCCTGCTCTCCACCCCCACATCTATGGTTTATGAACAACTTCTGCAAAATTGCTACAGATAGTCACTCTGTCCTGCCAAAGAATGATTTCTCTTCCCTCCACCAGAGTTTACACTGCTTTTACTCTTTTCATCGACTTCCACTCAACCTGCAACTGCTATGAGGAAAAAGATGTTCCCTCTTTGACTACAGATTAAGTGTTTTGACCTAATCGAATTTTAGTAATTATTTCTGATATACATGTGAGGAAAAGATTTTTCTCATGTTGCTATGACTTTTTAATGCTCTAAAATTTTGGGGTGGTTCACAGCAATTAAAAGGTGTGATAAATACAGAGTAGATAATAATTCTTTCTGTCCAAAGAAGCCATTTCAACAAGGTGGTACAGACTGGAACAAAGAATTCTTATATACCATTTTTTTCTCATTAACTAGTAACTCCTTAAATAACCTTGAAGAAGATGGGAAAAAAAGAGATCTGGAGGAGAGAGAGGCACTGTTCTGGAGTTTGGGTGTTCCCACCCTCCCACACTTGTACAGTATTATTACTTCCAAGTTCAAGTACTGTGCATTAGTAACCCATTAGAGGAGGGAAAAAAAAAAACCAACACAAAAAAACAACACAAAACAAAACACCAAAACAGAACAATAAATTGCTTCAGTTTAAATACTGGGCCAGATCTCCAGCTGACATAAAACAGCTCAGTTTCATCCATTTCCAAGTCTCACAAGGTTCATCCTCAGTGATCTCCTTTAAAGGTCACTATGGTCAACGTGGGTTTTTTTTTATTTCTTTTTGCTGTGTTACATTTAACTCCTCATATGACTACACAGTATATTTTATGATTAAATTGAGATAGCCTTAAAACTTCTCTTAAGTACTTTACAGAAAGAACAGCTAACACTTTGAATCTTTAAGCTATGCTGGAGGACAGGAGTTCACTTAGCTATTTTGTCACATAGAACTGTACAGAATCAAACACAAGTTTTTGCCCTTTATTCCCTCCACAGTCTTGAGATTTTGCGCAGACGACTGCATAAAAACATAGGTCAAGTGAGATGTTATGAGAACATCCCTACTCTTTGCTGTGAAGCAAGTTCAAAAAAGAAATGATCCTCCTCAAAAAAGGTCTAGACTACTTTTCTAGATAAATTTCATGGGCACTCTCAGATGACCCAAGCAGGTTAGCAGAGCCAGCCACATTGCCACCTCCAGCCCAGATAATCAGTCATCATAAATCCCTTTGCAAGCAACATGCTTCTTCCCCGTATTTATTACTGATGACAACAGAAATTATTACATCACAGAATGCTCTTGATGTTTCAAGCAGGGAAGGAAATGAAGTGAATTCAGTCCAGATTCTGCAAAGTCATTTTCAATCATCTTTCAACTATTTTTTTTCAGTCCTACTGCTACTCACTCCAAAAGACACTATGTACTTGCTTCTAATAGAGAGAAACAGATTTACAGGACAGAATTTAAACAAAAAAGGACTGAAACTCCTATTAAATCAACTTTCCCCAAACTTCTGTGCCTAGTATTGCTATCCCGATTTGTCTCAGCTCGTACTGCCTCCTTCCCCTCTTTTTTCAAGCCTCCATACTACTTTCCAGGAGACAGAGGTCCTTACTGGGCTTTGGAGGTATATTCTAACAACCTAAACTGAGGAACACTGCTACAGCCATCCCCATCTCACTCAACAGCTGGGCATCAATACCTGCTGCTGCACTAGGTCATGACATATGACAGTGCCACAAAGGCATGGGTTCCTGGGCAGGCTCAGCAACCCCAGCACCACACAGCTCCAATGCTGTACACCTCCAGTGAGCACACAGCCACAAGCACTACTGGATGGGTTCTGTCCAGAGCACAGGAGTCAAGGCCTATGCACTTCATGAATATCAATACTTTGGAGTGCGCACCTCAACATTTGCAGTCCCTTCTTTCTCATCCTGGCTGGTTTTCAAGCTACCCTCTCTCTTGCCAGTAAGGCATTCCTCCGGCTGGAAATACTAGTAGCTTGCCTTCTGGTTTCCACAGCAATCCCCTTCACAAAGCCTGTCAGGTCAGGGTAACACCACACACACTCTCCACAAGGCCAGGAGATACGTTCTAGAAACATTTTATCCTGCCTTTGCCCTTTTGTCTTAGGGATACATTCATTTCCCAAACTTATAAATTGAAAAGGCATAAGAATAACTGCATGTGCAAGCAAGAAAGCAAATGCATTGTGATGAAATATGTCTTTCCCTAGTTTTACTTAGCATGCTAATAAACCCCTTTAAAATACTTTAAACTGGAAAGGGGGAGAGGGGAGGAAATCAGCATTGTATCTAAAACCTGCACATAACTTCAAAACCGTTTTTAATAAAGTGGCACACAAAAATGTTAATACTGTGCCTACAAGTCACAGAAGAGCAGGTCCCAACTAAAAATAATGAGAAACTTCCATGTTGCTGTATCTTGAAATTAAGGGCTTCAAGACAAGATATAAGCTACTCCTGACCAAGAAGGAGACTTGTTTAAGTCCATTAAATGTGCTGTGTTCTCAGAAAAAATGGTTTTGGTCTCCTGAAATATCCTTACTTTCTATAACCACAACGGCTTGTGTAGCTGAGGAAGCTCACTGCTCCAGCTCATGGAGCAACAAGGAAGATGTCCTACATGCCTCCATGCACCTCTTACCTTCTAAAGCCTCCAAATGCAGCATGCACATGCTGCATTTCTCTTTCCTTCATGTGTGTTTGCATTTTACACTATTAACTTTTTGTTTGAGGTGACCTACATTGCCAGATTTTTACCCGCAAATTTGTATCAGCAATATTACTATTTACTCTTGGATCCATTTTTACAAAAGATGCCCCAGCTCAATAAATTGTTAACCATTTTGTTCATGTTGCAAAAAGCATCACCTTTTTAAAGTCAAAGTAGAATGTGGTCCTGAATGAAAGATAGTATTCTGCAAATACAAAGTTATTACCCAAAGCAAGCAGAGAACAAAACTGGTTTCAGCCACAGGATTTCCTGTGGTTGTATGGTTACTCTTCAGTCACATAATCAATTTAATGTGACTTCCTATGACAAAGTGGGAGGAAACCAAGAGGAACTTACTCAGCTGTCAACCAGTAGTAAAAAAATTCAACAAGTCTCAGTGATATCACAGGCCACAAATAATCCATGAATTTCTACAAAGAAAGCATAGGTTTAGTGAAAGCGGAAAACCACAGAGATTAGAAGAACAATTGCAGATGAGCAATGACTATACATTAACACAGCAACTGTGCTTTATTTATGCCTCAAGTAACTTCTGTAGGCCAGGAGGTGTAACATCAGGCATCTTTCAGTTTAGGTATGAATGGACTTAAAATGAGTAGAAATTAGATAACCCATATACTTGTAACCTGAAGATCTGATTTGAGCTATACAAATAGTAAAGTAACACTAGCTGGTATCAAATTAGCAGCACACATAAAATAGCCATTAAAATATGTACTTTGCGGGTTCACTGAATAATTATGAAAACCAAAATTTCGAATTAAAGACAAATCAATACCCCAGGTATCTCTGCACTGTTCTCAATCACCACATAAGGCAAAAAGGTATAAAGCAAATACAGGAAGTAGGAGGGAGAAGAGGAGGAAACAAAGAGTATGGAAAGGTTTTCCAGCAATCACATCTATTAGTATACAACCTACACAGGGCTGCAAATAGGTAGCTGAAAAGACCAAAAGCTGAAGACATTTTGAGTAGCTACAACCATATTAACTGCAATGTAAGAGTAGCATTTACACATTGGGATACAAAAATTGTTGTGTTACTAAAATCCAATTTTAACAAAATCTAATTTTAACAAAGCCTCTAGTAGAAATGTCCTTGGATTGGCTCTTTCCACTTTCTCCATAAAACACACACTACAATTCATCCAAATAAACATCAGCACCATCATTGTTGCAACACTATTCCTACTACTGAACTCGTACTACGTACTGCCTTTCAGAAACAAGAACCTTGAAATAAACAGCAAATAAGTTATTTTGCTTACAGGAAATGAAGAGTTAAAACAGTTCTGCTTCTGTAAATCACCAAGTAAACCAGCCTAAACAGTCCCATTTAATTTCACAGCTCATTACCTGGAATAGACAGTTAAAGCCCATACCAGATGCATTCCTTACAAGACAACACTTCCAGCTGTATTTAAAAATCCCCACTCGATTTCAACGTGACATATGTGGTGTCTATGTACTTTCTTTTTTTTCTTGGTACAGAGAGTATCTTTAGATTTGTTTACCTTTTGTTCTATTTTCTATCACCCAGAGAAAACCTGTTAGTACAGACACTTGTGGTTTTCAAATGACACATACTGACTACAGAAAAAAAGGCTAAGTGAAGATAACATGCAACCACATTTCTGGTCAGAGATTTACTTATGCTAACTATGTCATGACAATACCTACACCTCATCTGCAGCATTGTCCTTCACAACATTCTTTTGAAAGAACATGAAATGTCCAACACAAGATATTTTATTGAAAGCAAGACTAGATGATATTGATCTTGTATGATGCTACAGTGCTTGCTGATTAACTAAAATTCATTAACAGGCTCCAAAAGAAGCCCTGATCCAGCTTTCCTTTGGCATTAACTTTAATAGATACAATAAGAAACTTCAGAAAACAAGAGGGAGAAAGAAACAGCCAACAATCTCTCACTGGCACAGAAATGTGCTGGACAATCTAACCCTAACAGAGTTTTGCCATTTCTAGTTTCTACAATTCAAGAAAAATGAAAAGGATGAGCCAAATCCCCATAATGACCAAGAAGCAGCGAGAACTAAATACAATCTGCCTACTGGTAAAGATTCTTCTATATCATTTAAATAAAGAATGCATGCAAGACTTCATGTCCTCTACTGGATTATACTGTAACTATCCTACCAAACTCAACTAAATCCTTCAGAGTGGCCCATATACATATCCAAACTATTGTGTTCTCTTGTCAGCTCAGGTCTCTGCAGAATGTCAGCTAGCTACCATGAAAAATCAGCTTTGTAAATTGATTTCTGTCAATTGGAATACAGATTTCATTTTGGATAAGGCTGTGTATATGTAGACAAAGACATGTCAGTGCCCTGGAACAACTTCCCTTTATGCTCCCCTCCAAACTGTCTTCTTCCCGAATTCTTTACTACAGTTGCTTTCCTAATTCAATCAAACCTCAAATTTACTGCTGTTTACCTTGTCCTTTTGGATCACTAAAAAGAGAAAGCATCTGGAATTTATTAATTTTCAATATACTTTCTGGATAATAGCTAAAAGCCTACTCTTAATCACAATTACAGGGCTTATCTTAGCCCAAAGTCAAATAGCAGTAGAAGCTTTGACCCAGATTCAGGAAAGCATGTGGTTAAGTACATCCTTACACTCAGGAAAGCACTTCATGATGTGAATAAAGGCAACCACTGATTACTGCTCATTTACACCTTTCTTGAACCAATTTCTTTTAATTTATAACTTGAGAACTTTTCTTCCTCTTCCCTCTGACCACAAATCCAACCAATCCAGAAGAAAGTGATCTCTTCAATTTCTACATTAAGAGGATACAAGAATATCTGAAGATGGCTCTGTGCCAGAAACTACACTTGACAGCTGTTTCAGACCACGGCATAGCTAGCACATTTTCGATGCCTAGTGTTGACAGGGATTACTTAAAAACAACTGTACTAGAAGAAATTGTTCTGCAGGCTATTCCTCAGCAGGGTTTCCATGAACACAGTAGTTGTCAGAGCAAGTGCTAATTTGTATTTCAAAACAATGATTCTAGTAAATACAGGAAATTCTTTTTTGTAATTCACAATTGCAGAATTCTTTATCTCCTAAGACCAATGGTGGAAAGGTAATTCCAGCTTTCTGAGCATATAAATTTTGCATTGACTGTAAAGTCAAGATCACTAACTAGAGTACAAACCTACAAGCTCTTTACATCTATTTTCAGCATTTCCTCATTTAAAATAGATAAATCTCAAAAGTCAATCATTGAGCAGAAGGAGGATTTTGTAGCTGTTGTTGTTTTATAGTCTATGTACTTTGCTCCCAATGAAAAAAGACTGATCTCTACCACAGCCACTGCAAAATAATTCTGCCTGGTTTGTGGGCAAACCAGTAACAGAGTTCACATTCCAAAAATCATCCCTAGAAGAATTAAACACAGCAGACACACTTTACAGAAAAAGAAGAAATTATCCTGTAGTTACTTAACACCTATCAAAACCATACTTTGGTCTCAAATTGACCAAATGAAAAGCTTCCTCATAGGCCTGAAAAATAGAAAGCTAATGAAAAATTCACACATACAGTGCTAATTTTTAAGTTACTTCTGTACCATAAATATACTAGACTAGAAGAACTATTTACATCTGGGGTAACAGTCAACAAAAAAGTCTGAGAAACATGGAAATGGCCTTAAAGGTAGTATGGTTGGCTTACCATTTCATCTATCATTGCTGTTTACCAGCAGGATACCACCGTAAGGGGAGACACAGAGAACGAAAATGGCTCTGTACCTAATGACTGCTCAGACTCACAATAATCAGGTGCTGCTTAGGCTAGACAAAAGACAGGCTCTCAAGACTGACACATGTCCAATGCACAGCAAACCAGCCATACAAACACTGGCTCTGCCACCAGCAGGAATCAGAGAGGGGCATTTAAGAATGTAACTGGATATAACAAGCCGGTTCAAGCATCAGTAGCTGGGAAGTCTCATCTCCAGGACCACTCTGCGGCTGCAGAAATAGAGGTGACAGTGGCAGACTGAATATGTAGGTGGGCAAGGGACAGTGGTGATTATCCCCACAAGTTTAGTCACACCCAAAGAACAGCTGTTTACCTCCTCTAAGAAAAGAACAGCAAAATGGATGGAACAGCACAACAGCCTGGACTCAACAAAAACCTTTGTACCATTCAGATTTCAGTGCAGTGTGGTAAAGTAAAGCCATTCAGAGTCCTAAAAGTTAACTTTCAAACTCACACTTCACTAAGCTGAAAGGAACAATGATAAACTTTAATCTTAATATATAATGACCTAAGACCTAAAGGTTCAAAGTTAATTCCACAAGAGACAATTAATTTTCAACTAGAACTGGAAAGCATTGTAAGGAGAGAGGGGGAAAAAACAAACCCTACATTTGTTCAAATTAATAAGATGGATTTTGGTTATAATTCTACCTCCACTTACAATTCTAGGGTTTTATTGCACCGTGGGACAGAAAACAGGGCTGTGCGGCAATGCGGATAATTTAACACCAGCTAATTTCAGTGCTAGTCGTCTTGACCTACACTCTTCTACTTGCCTAATTACAAATTTATGAAGGGATCGCTAATCCAGTGTAACAAAACCAAGTTTAACCCTGATTCCTGGCCACTTCTTACCATTTTCACCTATTAAAGAGCATTGGGTGCCCATACTGAGGTGCCAGGAGCAGGGGCACTGCCTGGCCCCTCAGCCACAATGGTGATGGCACCTGGAGGGAAGAAAGCTTAAGGAAGGACAAAATACCTCAAAGACAAAGAAGAGTGAGAAAAAAAAGGGAGAGAAATAGCCCTGCAAACACGTAGATCAGAGAAGAAGAAGGGGAGGAAGTGCTGCAGACGCTGGAGCAGGGATTGCCCAGCAGCCACCAGGGTGGAGGCCATGGTGGGCCCTTTCTAATGTATACAGTCAATGCAAGAAAGTTGAAAAAAAGGCTTTGCCATACTGAAATGTAATATATGCACCCACCACAATACGCAAACAGGATCTGTGAAAGAAAGCCTAGCTATCAGTATGTCTTTATTGGCCATACATTAGCATTAGCTTTGATTTAGCAAATAGGGTCAGTGAGCAAGCACTTCAGTTTCCTTTACATTAGGCTCATCAAACATCACACCACCATCAAAACACCCTTTTCAGTCTTTGGAAACAGCCATTCATTCAATATTATCTATTGATGCTCTGGGCCAGGCTTCCAAAACCAAAGACATCCATTAAGGTCCTTAAAAACTAAACCAAGTAAACGAAACCTCAAACACTTAATTACTTCCTATCTGGACCCCCACCATCAAATTCCACTTGGCTGCAAGTTCTTTATGGAAAGCTGTGCCTCCAGCAGCCATTCGCAATGCAAGAGTAACTTCAGAAACCAAATTAAGCATGGTCATGCCTTCCTGCAAAGGAAACTGCTCAGAAACATGGAGCATTTTGAGTTATGTTTCACCACCATGGAACAGCTTTTATGAATTAAAAATAACACACATTTTTTACTCACAGTTCCATTTTCAAAACTAAAATATATTCATAAGTGTTCCAGATTTTAATTCATAAAAATTCTATACAAATTTTTTCATTGTAAACCCTCAGAAATAATGAAACAAGAAAACACACAAGAAAATCCAGTTAATAATCTGTCTTGCAAAAAAGACACACAGCAAAAAAAGTACACACATTTACACAGCTCTATTTATATATGACAGGCTTTCTGTATATAAGAGTATATATATTTGGTTTACTTGCATTTTTTAAATATGTCTATCTGTATTTTAAAAGTCTGCAAATCCTATTTTACCTGAATGGACAGCAGATCAGCAGCAGTTTTTAAATAAACTCTTATCTAGTAACACTTATTTTTTACATTAAAACACTTTTATACTGGCCCATGCTTTGTTCTCACACAACTATACATCCATCTGTACATGCCCAAAAGATTTCTAAATAAAAAAATAACAGAAAATCAATTTGTACAACTGTTTCATTAGAAAGTGGCTACACATAACAGAAAAGTCATTTGTCTTTTGTTAGAGCAGCTGGAAAACAGACATTTATCTCAAAATCAATTCAAAAATGTTCAATTTAATTAAGAAACACTGCATGATTCTGCAGTCATATCTGAGCAGACAGAATGACTTTTTGTAAATATTATGAATTGGGCCATGACGCAGTGTTTGCCTAAACTCACAAGTTTTGTACAGGTCTACTAAAGTTACTGCCTCTTGCACGTATACACGAGAGCTGGAATAAATTGCATCAAAAAAAAAATAAAAGTCATACACCATCTCTCCTCCACCACTTGCCAATTGACATTTTCATTATTTTACAAAACCTTCGTTTCTCTACGAAGGTTTTCTCTACGAACATTTCTCTTCATTGAAATAATAAAGTTTTATAGCTACTCCTTAAAACAGTATTTTGTTTATAAAATATCCACACAGACATGATTAGTGCATCACTTTTTTACAACTGTATGAGATCAAGAATGAAGATAGGATGCAATTTGCTGTTTCTTCTCCTATGCTTACTTCAGGAGCAGGTGGATGAGTACCTCAGACAGCCCTTTGGTAATAGCAAAATAGCTTTTGTTCTTAAAAAACAGAAATGTTCAACTTCAAGGATCCCTTCCTGTACAAACTTTATTGTTTCCCCACAAACAAAAACCAGTTAAGAAGTTCACAACAGTGAAAAACATTGACTTGATCTGAATACAACAGATGACACTGACCACCTAAAAGAAATGCCAAGGCATTTGAACCATTTCAAATTGCTTTTGGATTCTGTAATTGTCCCGCTTCTCACACTTTCACCTGCAACGGGCTCACAGCCAGGAAAAAAACCAAAACTCACAACAAAAATAAAGATAGTCTCAATACCTTCACTCAAGGTGGTAAGCATGGGTGCATTTGTAGGTTAGAGCTTTCTCACAGAACTAAGCAGGCAGCAACACTGCACAACACTTCTTATAAACCTCTGATTAAAAGGTGAGTATTGCACAGATTAACTTAATTCAAAGAGCTCTGGACAGCTCTGATGCTTCGCCCTTTCATGTGCATACTGTTTAGTTCCCCCACAGATAGAGGGTACAGAGGCCACGACCTGGCCTCTCTGTCTCTCTGCATCACTCACTGAAAACCACAAATTCACTGCTTCTAAGGACCCTTTGTACCTCCAAGGCTATCAACAGAGAAAGGCATGACAGAGATCCAGACTAAATTCTAAGTTTATGGCTTTCAATCCCAAACACTGTATTTGACATAGATTTTCCAAAGCCCATCACATACTACAGCTAAGGAAGTCTCAGAACTCCTGAGAAGCATGTATCAACTGCTGCCCCCACTTTGCAATTAAAGAACAGAGATAGCAAGTATAAGAAATTCAACTGGAATCAAACACAAGGACTGATACTGGCACAAAACTGCAGAAAATAAAATACATGGCTGTGCCAATTCTTTTCTCTTTTAGGTAACCTTGATATGGCAAACCTACACCATGAAAATTCTCTCCTTCAAAGACCACCATTAAGAAGGTCCTGTAGACAATTTCCCCATACCCTGAAAATCTACTGTCTGACTGAACGGAAGTATTGCTTTTCTAGGTACCAGACTAATTCTAGGGAAGTAGTCAGAAAATATGATCAGAAAAATCATATTCATTTGCCAATACAATCTGCCTTGAGTTTTCTTAGGTATATCTGCTATGCAATTTGCATCATTCTGCACAAATTACCAAGGTTCAGCCATGTCTTTGCTGCCTATATAATTGTACCATTACCACCTGTATCCCTCCAGGTGCAGCTCTACCTCCATGCTGAATACAGACAGATTGCCAGGAACTTTATGGCTTGAGTATCCAACACTGCCATTAATGCATTATCTTTTTAAGTGTGCTGAAAAGAAAGATTTTACCCAAAGAGATCTCAATTTTAGTGCAAGGTGTAAAATCTTAGAGTCTGAAAAATCTTCCAGTCTTAGGCTCTGAAAAAGACAACAGTAATGAATCATCAGGGGCAAGGAAAACTTCAAATAAGACAGTGCTGAAGAGTGACATGGGAGCATTGTTTAAAGACATAACCTGCATACTGCTTATTTCTTTTCTCCAAACAGCATGGATGTAAAGGATTAAGGATTTCGCCATTATTGAAGGTACTCTCTGTGTTGCCTCTGTTGAAGGCTTCCTTTTTCTGTTCTGCAGTCTGTGAGTCTGAGCAAGAGTGCAGGGCTAGAAGTGCACCCACCAAGACAGTGAAGAAGGGATCACAATGCCCACATCTCTGTCAAAAGGAAATATTTTCCTATAGCAGATATGAAGTGCAACGACAGGGGTGCAGCTTTAAATATTCCTGTGATTAAATGAAAAGCAGCCTGGTTTGTTTTTGGTCTGTAGCAGTGAGATTTTAGAAGAGGAAAGTATAAAAAGCAACACTTCAGATTTTGGAAAGACAATCAGTGTTATGCTTGTTCTTAATTTAAGGTTTGGAAAAGTATGTTCCTACTACAAAGCCTACCACTGGAGAAGGAAAACACAGTGCTCTTTTCCCAAAAATGGTGAAGCAGAAGCGATACAGAATGTCCTTTATCTACAGGCCTGGATGCTGTCTTCTAGCCACAAGTGACTGGAGCTGGAACTGAAACACTGGCTTCCTTCCCTACTGGCTGAGGTACATTTAAACACTGAAGTATCATACAGCTGTAACTTCCCTAGAACCACCCCTCCCCTCAAATGGGCAATGAAAAAAGTACTTTGAACTACAGCTTTACAGATACCTTTGGGTATTCAAAGATACAGGAGCATCAACTGGTGATAAGGCAAACTAACAAGTGCACTACACAAAGGCTGAACTACGCTCTCCTAAAGGTTGAGAAAGAACATGACAGAAAGCCTCTACTTTCGGCAGACAGGATCCCTCTCTGGATGCCTTTAAATACATTTACACACTCTCACTGAATCTACAGGAATTTTAAACATGTGCTCCAAAATGCGCTTACTCCTTTAACACACAGACTATCTTATTTTAAGCACAGCACACTCCCTCCTTTAAGCTTCCTACAAAATATAGTGACACTGAGACTAAGCCAAATGAAACTTGTCACCACTTCTTTTACATAGATTTTCCTCTTTCCACATCTATCAGTAGCTCCATCACACCTCATTTTAATTCAGAAAAATTCCACTCCTCTGTTCCAAAACAGAAGTTGTCTTCAAAAACAGTATCAGTTATGTTCAGAGAATCTGGCTGTCCTGATCAACTGCAGCTGCAACAATAAATGAAGTAGAGAAAATATACATGCCTTGCAGTGTTCAGTTTACGAAGCGAATGCTCTGGTCAAAACAAAGCCAAAAGACAATTCATTGGAATGACACTGGGACTGGAAATATATATGTCAAAGAAAAAAAACAAACCATAACCAAAAAACCAAGAGCGGGCTAGGAAATCAATACTGAAGAAGATTAAAGTTTGAGATGGTGACAAACTAGAGGGCATGGACAAACAAATGATGATATTCTCTGACTTTTCCAATGCTCAGATAAGATATATTCATGTGGTTCCTGCAAACAGTCAATCTTTTTTATTGTGCAACAAGACTTTTGAGTTCTCACAAAAAATGCTAGATGCACTCTATGGCAAGATTCTAAATACACAGCCTTTCAAACTAATCCTTGAGCAGTGATCATATTGCTTTTATGAGAACAGAAATTGGGACATGATAAATTGAGGGGGAAAGTAGTCATCTAATACTAACCAATAATTTTAGAATTCCATATATATGAACTTATTAGAGCACACGGCATTATATAGAGCTTTACAGTTTAAAGCACAGGTCCAACTGATTTCAATGACAGCTGAGAGTTCTCAGTATCTCTTCACATCAAACCACAGGAAGTCAACTAACTGATCCATACGGTGATGAATGCACAATACTGGCTCCATGCAAAATACATGGTTAACATCCAGTATTCCATGAAAAAAACCCAGCCCTCTGTAGCAGTCAGCAAGAGAATAAAATTCTCCACAGCATCATTTCATTCCCTCATTAAAAAAAAAAAAACAAACCCATATTTTCCTTTTCAGCAAACGACAACTGCATTTACTACATAACTGCTTACTTTGACAGCTCAGTCCCCAACAAAACCTGAATGAATTTCCAGAGCCCTACTGTCCTACAGGATATGAAAAACTGGCGATGGAACAGGCAGGGAAAACATCATTATCATCCAGCTACAGATGAAGATAGGATGCACACAGTTAACTGTATCAGTTTGCATTTACACCACCTTAATTGGTTTTTTTGGTATTTCTATCATACATACATACCAGCAAGAAAAAGTTTTTACAGAAATTTTTACTGTATTCTGAAGTAATTTAATAATCACTTAAATAAGGTCAAAACTTTCACAGGAAACCCACTTATGTGACCTTCAGGATATATCTACATGAAAATCACCTTCAAGTTCCTAAACCAAATTTCTGCCTATCCTCTGCAGTGGATGCTCAGGCCTGACGTGGGGCAGAGCTCCTGGAAGGAGCAATGAACATCTCTCCCACTCATCTCTGCAGCATGTTTAAAACTCCTTTCTGAATTCTAACGCTTTGTTGTTCTATGCTTAAGTGCCTGTAAGTAGAGAAAATTATAGAAAGGAACACCCTTAACCTGCAAAGCTATTCCCAGAAAGATTCCCCATTGCAATACTGAATGCATCTTACCTTCTCATTTAACAATAAAAGACAATAGAGGCTATTTTGGCTAAAGCTATAAATGATACTCACATATTCTTTCTTTCAGAGTACAAGGAATTCCCTGTTCTTTAATGCAAACCCAGAATTAGCTCAAGCATTTACACAGACTAATTATTTCATAAATGCACAAAGAACACAACGTCAATTTCTTTATATCACCAACACTGCCATTTTCACACGATTAGGATCTGGTAGGGTATTTCTGGGAGAGATATAAATAAAAATCTCCTCAACAAGGTACAGTTACACAATACATCATCTTCACTTCTTAAGTTAGTTCTGCTGCTATCACAGACACATTTCATCTGACAACCAGTTCACTGCCCGCAGGTGTGCAGATGTCAAGCTGTGGAGCTGCACTGTAAATCTTTATCACTGAAACAGCACAAAAATGCGCAGCATCCAGTGAATGTGAAAGGATTCTATTTCCACAACTGTTTTCAAAACATCAGTTGATATAAAACAAAAAAGCAGTAAAACAGTCATGACTTAGGCGTTGCATTTCCAAATGCCAGGTAGAACTGGCTCCTGATATTAATATAGACTGCCCGAGATTTGCTGACATTTGCTGGGCAGTGGAGACATTTTCACATATGACACAAACTCCTCAAATTCAGGAGAAACTGTATCCCAGGTCAATCAGCTCAAAGACAACCCCTGTACACTGTTCAAATCATATTAAACACACAACACACTTGGAATAATTCTGAGAATTAGGTAAGCAAGACTTGGTCCTGCCTGATTCAACAGCAATTTGAAACCACTCAAAAGCAAGATATATATCTTGAGGGAACAGAGGCCTTAGGGTTCACAGTTAGTTCATGACAAAATGCTATGGTTTAAGAATGAGTCAGAACTCTTAGCAAACATGGGAAGGCGGTTCTGAAGCACCATCTCTGTGTTCTGAGCTTGTTCAGAAGCAAAGCAGAGAGCAGCGCCCTGAACACAACCAGAAGGTCAGTGCTCTGCAATACCACTGCAATGGCAAAGGCTCAACTTCTCTTTTCATGGTAAAGTTTCCTTCCTGAGCTTCTAGGCTTGAAAGAAAAAGGAAAGAAAAACAATCACATTGCATTTTCTTGCATTTGTCATTCTCCCAACACTGTAAACAACATAAGAAAAATAATAATGCATTTCTTCAAGTATTTAAGTTCTGAATGCTCACTACTTTCCTCAGATAATAAGCACCAAAATTACACACCGTATGTAGTTAATGAAATCACAAGAAAGAAACATGCTTCTTATTTTCCAGCGCAACCTTCTGCAGTAACATTTTTCAGGAATTAAACCAACCAACAGGAAAATTATTATCATGCTTGGTGCAGAAAAGTACCTTAAATCAAGGATTATTTTGACTGTGCTATCAAAGTCTAGCAGATTTTTGTCTGTGGCAATTCAGTTACAGCTACCATTTAAAGGCACAAGCAAGCAGGAAAAAGTGTTCAAAGGAACGAGTAAAGCAATTACTCTTCACTTAATCCACAGTTCACCTACTACAGTACTGAGCTCACAAAATGGAAGGGGCTTACTATACTAACATAATATAAAAGACAGCTTCCCCTCTTACATGGAATTGAGAAGAAAAGGACTCAAGAAGCTCAAGGAGAACATTAAATTTGGGATTCAACTCAAGAAATCAGCGAGCAACTGGCTCTATACTCTTCCTTAATACAGTTCAGAGAAGCAGAGACATTCATCAGCAGAAAATACAAAGAATAAAAGCATTCAGCAGGAGGTGGAATAACTACATTATTTACAAGCAGGAAAACCACAAACGAGCTATTGAAGCTTTCCAGAACAAATACTGATGTAGGATCTGGTTTTGCACTAGCTTGCACTTTATTCAGATGTTACAGTTATGTACAAAAAAAATTTTAAAAAAAAGTTAAAATGCACTACTGTTTTGACTGCCTTTGATTCTACACAGGTGTGAATGACTATCCATTATTTCACATGTCATATGGCTAGGCTGAAATCTAATATTTTGTTAATTTTTTTCAAGAAAGTTCACTTTAAACCATTGAAGAATTTATTAAAAGTTACTCTTCTCTATCCACGTGCTAATGAAACCCCAAATTCCACTCTCCGCAGACGAGTAAGAAAACAAATTCCATTTAGTAAGCCTATCACCTCAGTGCACCAATTCATTTGACCTCCTACACTTAACTGCAAAAGAAAGAAGTTTCTGAAGTCCTAATGTACAACATCAAGAATGAGAACCCTAAATCATTTTATAAACACTAGAATACTATTATATATATGAGGATTTATCATTTTATAAATACTAAGTGTGCAACAGTAGAGCAGAAGAATAGCTGCTCCTTCCCCTTGTCCTAAGAGTATGCACAAGGGCTGGCTGTGGCAGAAGGCCATGGAAGGCAAACTCCAACCCTTGTCATACTTCCACTGAAGAACTCTGAGAGACTCAATGCCAGCTTCAATCTCTCTGTTCCTGGTATATCATTAATAACTACCTTGGGACACTTCAAGAACTTTTGCCATTTAAATCTGCCAGAGCAAAAAAACAAGTTACAGTGATTTGTACAAAATGTTTCTGCACAAATGAAACACAAAGTAAATGCAAATTATAATGAGGCAGTGAAATCACTCAGAAATATACTTATTAAATAAACTGCTCCATAAATAATGACAACTTCTGATGCAAAGCATTATGTCCTCCATAAATTACACTGTGCCTGGGAGATAGTTGCTATCTGCAAAGTAATAGCTCATGAAAGGGTTCTTCACTTTTTCTTTTCTGGTACTATATAAAAAAGAAGAATTCTGCATTTCTCTTCTGGTATGTCATGACTAAGTTGCTGTATAAACAGACTGACCACTAACCAACCTCCAGGCACCCTACAGAATGTGCTCAGAAGTTCTTAAGCACAAAACACCAAAACGAAGTTAACTAAAAATGTAGAGCATCCATTCTTGACGGAAAGTTGAGTTTTACTTAGCACAGTTGCTTTAAAATCAGTTCCTCACAGGGCAGTTCAGAGTGCCAGTGGGAACAGGCAGGAAGCAGACACTCAGAAGCACCAGGCAGAAAAGAAGGAGGGGTAGGAAGGGGGAATTTCCTGATCCACAGAAGGACTACTCTACAAAACTGCCTACTTATACTGTCTTTTTTACCTCAACAGATGACTACATACAAGGCTTTAAGAGAACTTGCCTCAACCTTCAGTTAAAATTTTTTAAGGAATACCTATGCAGATACAGCCTTCCAGAAGACAATTTCCAGCGTGAGCTGGAGATTATAATCAGGAGTTTCTGGTTATCTCTGTTGTTACCGTATTTGACAAAGTGTTAGGGAAAGTTTCCAGTGTAGCAATGATCTGAATTTTGCAGCCTAACAGTTAGTTGCTCAAACACAACCTTTCCCAAAGTCCACTCAAGCTAAGCAAACCCTAAATGCAGCAGGAGACAGTGCAGATCTATTCCACAAACAGGAAGTATTAGACAAGGGCTAATTAATTACAATTTATGTAAGACATTCAGACACTCTAGGAAAACTCCTCTGAAATGCCAGTGGGCATTTGGGTATTGTGGGGCTGCAGGAAAGATTTTTGAAAAGGTAAGGTACGAACCACTGTATGAGTTAAAAGAAGATTAACTTTTTATGAGGTCCAAGTTCAACATACATAAACAGCTGCTCCAAAACACAATTCTGGCAAGCATCCACCTGACCACTGCAGAAAAGAGCACTTCCCTTTTGAGAAATAAAACAATTGCCACTGCTACGAGTTGTACAATGCTAAAGTTACAGGAGAGGGAGGAAAGGGGACATCACAGCAACAAGATCACAAAAATAAGATTAGAAAGAGGACCCAGACAGAACACTGAAAATTTAAGCAAATAAGTAAAGCACTGAAACACACAGAAGTTACAAGCCACTCACACCTTCAGGAATTTCCACAGCAAACATTTCAAAAAATGTTGAAGAAAAAATATTAAATTGGAAGGAACATATAAACCTGGATCCTAGAAACTGCTTTTCCACTGAATTTTTGAATAGCCTTCAGCAAATCACAACTCTGTCTCCATTTCATTGCAGAAATATTTAAGATAACCACATAGTTTTCAAGGCAATAATGCAGGTACTCAGTATTATTGTAAATCTCTTTCTCATCGGGAGTCATACTATGGAAGGGGAAAAAAAGCATATTTACAACCCTCCTAATGTGGAAACAAATACACATTTTAAAAGTATACTTTAAAAATTAAAGCAAAATAAAGAAAATATTCTCTCTTAACATGTAGAAAAAGCTACAGTAATTGAACTCTAGTTTTAAATACTTAACCAGTTAATGCTCTCATGTAAGTGGCTTGGCTTTCTTTAAAAGTTCAGCAGTGAATATGAACTGCTTTAAAACCACAGGGGTACCAGTGCATTAACATCATACTTATCTCCATTCAATGAGAGCAGAATTAGTCTTACAAATGCTTTCTTCTTCCTACCAGACAGACATCACAATTTTAGCTCACAGCTGTTAAGTCAACGCCCACCACCTGATGAATCCATCCTCCTTCAGATGTCTAAACTATCTGAAGTCTTGATGCACCACCTGGGAAATGTGCCTTTCAGTGGAGAGAGAGAGGCTGTTTTTCTCTCAAAAAGAAAAAAGCAGCAGGGAAATACCACCTAAGTCCTCAAGTGCCGGGCATAGAAGTTTATGGTATGAGACAGACACCAAGGCAGAGAGAAAGAAGATAATCTGGATTTATTTGTCAACTCCTAGGTTGAAATTGTGAGGCTCAAAATGTCGGCAAGTAGCACACTTAAAGATATCAAATGTTTCTGCCTTAAGTCAATACTCTAAGCCAGAAAGGACATGAGTTTATTAATGATGCAGCTCTTCTGAATTGTGTTTTACAGGCACACACACACAAAGGACCTCAAGCCCCTGTGAGAGGTGTTTATCCTTAACTCAAAGATGCAGTTTGACATACCTGATCTGGCTTCTCTTAAAGGTAATGAAAATCCTGCCACAAGTTCTAAGGGTGATGGTGGTGGAGGTGTTATTGAAAACAACAACCGGCACACCAGGAAGAAATCCTTGTAGCTTTGCCAAAATTACTTCATTTGCCATCTTCCATCTCCTGCAAGTTTCCTCTGATGCTTCCCATAGGAAATGGTTTTGTACCCCTGGTGTTGGAATGGTGCCAGGAATGACCTTCGCACCCTGTCACTGTAGGAGTGTGTGATTTCACATGCCAGGGAGGGGGAACGAAGAAAGAGCTGCAGAAGGTGTGCCTGAGACAATCTGAAAATCTAAAGTAACAGCAGAAACAAATGCTAGCCTAACATCAACAGAAGTGCCATGAAAATGTATCAGTCACTATGTTTTCTTTACTGCTTTGGAATTGGTGGGATAACATCAAAACTACTAAAGAAAATATCTGTTCCTAACACATGAATTAATTTGATCCTACCATATCTGACAGTGATGTATTAGAAAAAATTGTTTCCTTAAACTGGAAAAGAAAAATAGGAAAAGGAAACAAAAAATAGAGGAAATCCCCAAAATATGGAGTACTTCTCTCAAGTGAAAGACACAAGGCAGGAAACTGTTCTTTTAGAGACAGTAATGTTTAACACCTAGGTTTTAAAACATAAAAGTTGATTTTGCTGATCACGAGCAGTCATCCCTAAGAATTACCAATAAACATTCTACCTCCTAATTAAAGTAGATGGGGAAAAAAATCACAAGATCACACGGAACAAAATTATACAAGTTTTAAATAACCATATGACAGTTTGAAGTCATTGAAAGAATTTAGGGCCACAAATTCAGCTGGTGTAGAGCTGAATGCATTCAGGCTTTAGAACTAGCCAGTGTGCAGCAACATATATAGATTTTGGGTTTTTAAGAAGCTTTTGTAATTATAACTATGAACATACAAATGGTTAAATGCATTTACTGACAACATAAACTACATGACCAAGATAAAGCAAAAAGATCTTTAAACTGGATTGTTCCCTTATGAAGAAAAAGATTTGCTTTAATTTCACCATTAAGTAATAACGTCAAGAATTTCTTGGAACAGATTCCCTTCTATTGATAGGGCCAAAGATCACAAAGTGAATGTAATACTGTCAGTAAATAATATGAATTCCATTAAATTATCTTGGTTTTGAGAAGAAGCATGTGAAAAACTCAAGAAAAGTATAAATAGACAGCAAATCATCAACTTCTTTCCCCTGCTGCACCTCTTTTTCTCTCCCAGAAAGTTTAAACACTAGGCTACTACCGATAAGATCAGATGACAGCTCTGCTGTATCACCGAGGAAGAGACTTTCCTGGTGCTAACATGAGCTCCTGCAGCATATACTCAGCAGTGGATTTGTGCAGATCCCCACTGAAGTAGCTAAGAAGCTATGCCACCAGAAGCAACTGGCTCCCAGATCATCTTCTCTGAAGTCAAAGTGTTACTCAAGGATCAAGTTAACCAAGAAATACCAAGTTAACAAAAAAATACACACCAGCTGTGGTAATACACATCACATACCATTTTCTCTTGGTAACCTTAACTCTATATAGAGTCTGCATTTTGAGAGTCTTAATTATCATCAGTGGAGACATTCGGTCATTCCCTAATTTCAGAAAAATAGGTGACAAACAAGAGTAGAGAGAGTATATCTTTTAGCCAGCCTACTTAGATCCAGAAATACTCCCTTGCCTAATTTTATTTCAAGAGTTAAATTATGACTTTGTAAAGATGCAGAAGTTTGGAAGTTAAGTCAAAAGTGCCTGCTACCTGTGAAGGTGAAAATAGTCAATACAGAGGGTGGAATGACACAACAGCAAAATGATAATGGCCTTCTCTGCAAATTTCTGTTTGTATAAGAAGCAGTTTTTATAATTTCCTCTAACTTACTGGCTCAGACAGAAAACAAGCCTCTTTTGAGTCAGTCCCTACTAAAATTATAAAAGGATTTTTTAAATAATCACAAAATAGAACATCATGTATTTTCTAAAAGCTGGGGGAAACAGAGCAATTCCAAGTGTGTTAATGTAAGAATTCTCATCTTTCAGTTGCAAAGAACTGTTTAAAGACACTGAGTGATACTATGCCAAATACCACAGAACACACAAATAGACCAACACTTTTTTCCAAGGAATTACCATCATCAAAATCAGGCAGTTATTTTGAAGATCCCTCTTCATGATTAGAACTTCTCTCATCTCAAAAAGACAAGTTTTGGAAACTACTGTGGAAACAATACGGCTGACTCAATTTCTACACCAAGTATCTATCAGAAAAAGCTGGTAACATCAAAATTTGTTTAAAAATTGTAGCTCCCTGGTATGCTAGAGGGAACTTGAGAAGCAGCCTCTAAACTTGGAGCACAGGAGCTACAGTAGGAGAAGCCACTGAAGCCTGGGCTGTCACAGTCCTAGCCCCCTCCTTTTATACAAACACCAGTACAATATCTTCACACAACCATAGCGACAGATTTCAACACGTTTTTGCAGGGTTGGTTTTCAACTGGACTGTGTCCCTCTGCCCATGTGAGCAGGAACAAAACAAAGATCAGTGGATTTAGCCAGCCTTAAGACATCCTCGAGTCAGGTCCCACCCAAGATAAAACCAGTGAATTGTAATCAGAATACCAACTTCTATTTCCTCCTTGTTACCATGTGTCCTGCAAAACATTCAGACAACACAGCGCTCTATTTACAAAAGGCAGCGTGGTAAAGGTGAAAGAACTATAACGAGCAAGAGCAGGAAATACCTTGGGACTATGATGTCCCACAGCACAAATGACACTTTCTTAAACTACCTGGCAGTCCTGTAACAAAAGTCGTTGCCACCCTTCCTATCACTTCTTTATTTTAGTTTCAGGCGTTAAAATAATAAAGCTATACTCTCACTTAAGTCTCATCTTATTTATACTACAGGAGTAAAACAGATCACAACTTCTTACTCACAGCCAGAACAAACAGCCCAAGGCTCCAGTTCTACAAGAGCTTACAAGCTGAAATGATCAGTTATAGTAAATCAATTGATATGTACTGGATATAATAAGAAATGTACAGGGTGATTATAAGAAACACTGTGTGGATGCAGCCATGGGTAAGGCCTGTGTGTATTTTTTCACAGAGGTGAAAACTTTTTCTTACCATTCTCCACATACAATCTCTGTATTATTAACCTGGCCAACAAAACCATGAAAGCCTGGGGATGACTAGGGAGAAACAAAGAAAAAAACCTAATGCAAATCCAGAAACCAAGATTCTGGTCATGGAAGATCAGACTGACACATGGATATCCACATTACATTAGAAAAACAAACTGAGATCTTGCTGGAACGAAAAGAAACAGTATGGAAGCCAGGAAGAAGTTCAGAAGACCTCAGCTTAGAGAAGTACATTAAAGCATTGCTTTGGAATAACATTAGCTGTGAAAAACACACAGAAAGGATAGGGGGAAGGACTCAGAAAAATGGAGACCTGTGGACCTTTCACCACAGGTGAGGACACCTCACCAGCAGGACTGTTATGCAAGTCTAAAATAAGGTAAGATTCTAAGATGAAAAAGATGAAACAGGGACAACAGTGAGAGGGAACATTTAAAAATATAAAATAAATACTAATTAAAAGATCACTTTACACAGAAAAACTGCTCATGTACCCTTCACTCTGAGGCTAAAGTACTTCCATGCTCCTCAACTAAGACAAGATCATCCTTCTCCAATCCCAGACTTCTGAGACTGAAAAAAAACTGCACAAAAGACCAAAGTGTTGCTGTTCTAATCCTACAACCTTTAAAGGAAATAAGTCATTAACACCTACAAGTACTTTTTACCCCTCTCATTTGGAATGCCACACTAAACTCATCTAGTCTTTCTACAAAAAGAATTACTGTACATTTCTACTAAATTGCTGAACAAAATATATTTTTTTTCTCAAAATGGCTTACAAAAATAAGAGTCCATAACATCCACGAGCTCCACATGCAAACCTTTTCAAAGAGATGCAGACAGAAGGTGCACTAAGAAGCTGCTCCTGAGAATAAAAGAAATCTGCAATATTGTATAACAAAACTAATTTAAATCAAACTGGAAGTCTGGATACGGATAAGGAAGAATTATGAAACACAAAGTCTTAGGAGTCTGGATATACCTCATGTGGATTTTATCCACGGTGACCGCTAGTAAACCTAATTAGGCTGTATTACTAGAAATAAAGCAAACTGACCTGTCTGAATAGAAGATTTTTGCAGTTATTATTAAACTCAATGTCATGTTTAAACTATTTAAAATAAAAATCTTGTTGTCAACAAAAGATTGCACATGACTGACCTAAATCACTTGCATTTTTTAAAGATTTTGGTCCACATTAGTGGCATTCCCAAGCTTAATGAGGATTTTACAAAAATAGTGTGTTGAGGTAAGTTAGACCAGAGTAGAACAAAATATTCCAGTCGCTCAACCAGCAAAAGAAAATCAAATTAAACAAGTACAAATGCTTATAGAAGGAATGCCTGCTTTGCCAAAAGATAAAACTTTAGAATCTAGGAGCTGACCTTTTCTTTCAATTCTGCCTCAGCTAACCACAGTACCTTTCTCAGTCAGGTCTTAGAACCCGGCAACAAGATCTAATTGCTTCTGGAAATTTTCTGCACAAATGGGACAGTAAATTTTCTGCAATATAAAAGCAATTAGGGATATTATGAATGGGTTAATATTTTTCAAAGATAGATCCAGGATATTTTATTACAGTGTTCACTTTCAGAAAATAATATTGGGAAAACAATTTCCAGGATAGTAGCCTGCATTCACTTTGTATCTGGAAATTTTATACTTGCAATTTATTTGCAGCAAAATTTCAAAACAACACTGGTCCTTGACTATTTAGCCATGGGTACAACTCAAAAGTCAAATTACTTGTATTTGCTGCTCCTATTCAGAATTAATCTAAGGGCATAAGGTAGAGCTTCAAAAAGAATGGTAGTCTCTCCCAGTCCTTGTAAAAAAAAAAAAAAAGGCACAAATATATATAAAAGTATTAAAGTATATTGGGCCAAATAATCTGATTGCTCTTACAGCACAGTATCCTTCTTTTAGTCAGCTGTGATTTAATCATATGCTGCAGGTTATAAAAGAGTATATCAGTAAAGTTCAGGAGAGAAGGGCCAAAAGGCAAGGAAGGAGTTCAGTCAGGTAGATAAAGGCACAGCATCATATGCTACACAGAGGTTAAAAATTCAAACACATCTTCAACAGTACATTTTACAGTTATGATCATACCATAAAAAAAGCTATTGGATTAACCCTTTAACAAGAAATGTCCTAGTAACAGGGAATTTATTGTGTTGTCATGAGGTTTATAATGCCCACTGAGCAGACTAACTCAGATAATTGTATTTCTCCATTTGTCCCCATTAGACCAAAGCATGCTAGGAATTTCTGTACAGAATAAAGGCATTTCTAAAATTCCTGGAAACTAAGTATTAGTTAGCTTTCTATCTAAGCAAGCTGCACTCCTTTGCAATAAACAGCACATCACTGACAGAAGTCAGTCAACCTAAAGACAGAGACCCCAAATAGACCCCAAAACAGGCAGCCTCTGAATACCTCCAAACTTCCTCAGCCTAAAAGAACAAAAACAGCCCAAAAGAACATCCTTTGAACTTATTTTTACTTAAAATTAAGGTTTTTTTTAAAAAACTTGATAAACAAACATGTTACAATGGGTTAATGCCTCACTCTACTGGAAACTAATGCAAAACAAGTAGAATTAACTGGATGGTCTCACAGCTCATTTGATCACATCAGAACTATTGATATTCTTACATTAATTAGTTTCATGTGTTCAAGACAAGAACCAAGACTGAAATAAATGCAGGAAATGTCACAATTCAAAAGGTATAGAGGTTAAACACAGACCTACCTAACAGTAAGCTCTGCACAGGCAACCATTCTCTGTCTTTTCCTGCAATTACTTTTTCCTTCCTTTTTAAGTAATTTGGTGTAGAACTGCAGCTCTATGAAAGCTGTGTACACAATATTCTCATACATGGAGATTTGAAGGTCATTTCTGTTTGAGAACACTGAAGAACCTCCTTCTCTCACCCTAATCAATAAAACGCATTTAATTTTTGGCTGCAGCTGAACAATCTGAAACAATAGATTACATAAAAGAAGTAGGATTATCGTAAACAACGTCAGAAATATGTGTGTCAAGAATGTCACAATGCCTTCTACAGTGATGGATCCCCATAATTTCATATAGTTCAGCTGCAGGCAATGAAACTACTCATATTTAAAATTAGACATTTGCTTAAAAGTTCAGTAAGTGGCCTTGACAAGCAAGATGCTCATTCTTTCACAAAAAGAACTGAATAACTGGTTTTGCTTATGTCTCACCAAGAGGTATTCCCATTTTTACGACTAGAAGAAAAAAGTTAATACCCAGAATGTAATTTCACCAAAAAAACCCAAGGTATTTCAAATGGGCTAGATACTACCAAGGTTAGAAAGCACTAAGCACCAAGGCCTACTTTAAAAAAACACACCAAAATATGAAGAAGTTGGATGCTAAGTCTTTTATTACTATCTGCTAAAAATAGGACCTAACTGATGGATTGTCTTTTAACAGTCTATTTGGAAAACAAAATATAAGCAATTCACAGCTAAAAATGTCTGTGATTTGTTCCGGAGCTACAAAGAGATGAGTAACACAAAAAAGGTGCAGGAGTTTAGAGACAAGATTTTGTTTTCTTTTGTTATTAATATTTTAAATCAAACTCAGCTCAAAAATGGGCATACCATTTTTTCTTAAGAAAAAAACATGAGAGATATCACCAGAAACAAAACACAGACAGACAAGCTCCTTACAACACTGGCCTGAAAAATTGGTTATATGGATCTCTCTCATCTGAATATAAGAAGGATGAAACCAATGATGACAGTCTGGTCTATGACAGTAGCAGCCCTGCATAAGCACCACAATTTCTCAATTTTACTTGAAAAGAAATGGAAACAATTTAACCCATCTTTCAAAGCCTTCTTTAGGAGGAAAAAAAATCCAAACAAAAAACCAAACAACAAAAAAACCCAAAACACAAACTCACAAACAAAACAAAACAAAAAAAAAAACAAAACTAAAAAAAAATCATAACATTTTACTACCAAAGGACAGTTTACATTTTTTCTACAAGATCACAGATTCAATCAAGTTAGTGATCTCATCATGCTACTAGTGGTGCCCTACATCTTCCCTCCCTTCAATCTCCACATATTTTGAAGTTCATTCTAGTATCCTTTCAATCCATCCCAAATAACATTGTTCTACTTTCTTTCTAAAACCAATTCAAACTGGAGCCATTGTAAAGGAAGATTTCCCAGAACAAAAACATCTCCAAAAGCTTCTTTTTATCGCTACATTTTTCTTTCAAGTTCATCTTATCAGCCTTCATTACCTCCCTTACAGTCTTGCGTCAGTGTGGCAATTCATACACACATACAAGAGAAAAAGCAAAGTGCCTGGAATTCTCAAGAGCTTTTTCTGGTAAGCTACAGTTGCTATAATTAGACAAGTCCTTTTCTAAATCGTAAATACAACTATCAATACAGATAAAAATGAAAACTAGCATCAAATACATATAACAAGCCAATTCTAAATGTTCCATTTCCTTCCCACTATCTCAAAACATGCCCTGACTTAACCCTCAGAACTCAAATACAATGGCTGTTTCCATGGTTCTCTTAGCATATAAGATACCTATGTAAAATAAACAACAAAATCAAATTATCTTTTTAAGCAGATTATGAATCACAAAATAATTAACCTGACACTTCTAACCAGTCTAATGTAACTTCAAACACCAAAACCAACTGAAATTCTACAAAAATTTAAAATTCAACTTCACATTGTAGAGACCTTACTTTTTTCACTTGCTGAATTAAACTTGTAACACTAAACAAAAAAAAAAGGTGAACAACCAGTTCAATCTCAACTGTTTCACCCTGCTTCATTTTAAGAATATATTATAGTGCTAGATAACAAGTTCATAAAACAGTCCTAAAAGATCTAAGTACTAGAAGATGAAGCTTCTTAGTTTCTCTAAATATAGCAGCAGTCACATGGCTGTCATTAAGACACTCATTAGCTTTTCCATGCTGGAATACTTTCTAAACCTCTCCCCCAAAAAATTAGATTGTGCTTCAGTCTTATGTGAAATACAGCATGTAACATCTCAGCAGTTTATATAAAAATACACATCCACAAACACAAACTCCCCACAAAACCAAAGAGTAGCACCTCGAAACTGCACCGCTGAAAAGCAAGAAAATATTATTTGCTGCTCAACAGGAGTCTGTGGTCTCCAAACACCTATTTACTAGCCTTTTCTTAAAAGTAACAGACTACATAAATAAATCTCATTTATTTCTAGAAAGAGTAATTTAAAAAAAAACAAACACACAAACAAAACTGTAGTTTAAGCTTAAGATGATGATCAGTTCTCAGGAGCAAATCTGTACTTTACACCGTGTAAACACACAAGTTCATATCAGTTCACACCATTCCATGACCAGTTCCAATACATTCAGATTGCACTCTTCATAGTAATAAAGCAAATCTGTAGATGCTTGGTAGAAACCCACAAAATGTCTTTCCAAGACAGTAACCAACTGACATCCATCAGTAGATGCACCAGGCACAAAGTGTTATTTCACTGATGGGAAAAGTAAATTAATACACAGTATTTTATACAGTACATTCAAAACCAAGAGCATTTCCCATACAGCAGCCTTCGGAGCTCCCCAGTGTAAAATTGGTGCTATTTTTCCTACTGTTCAAATAGAGAAGCTGAAAAAAAATGAGCTGAAATCACCATTGAGTCATTTAGGGAGGTGGGGGCAGAGTCCAGGATTTCTGGCTGCCAGCCTTCCACTTCTGCCACTACTCAGCACATCTCCAACTTTAAAACCACATATAATCTCTTTCTAATCAACTACTTGCACTGTTTCCCCTTCTGGGGAGAGAGATATGAGAGGTCATGATTATATCAAAGCACAGAGTACCCTTAGCAATAACTTCACTGCTCCAGAGCACTGGAGGGTACACAACCTCTCTAGGAGCTTGATTTTGCCAACACCCTGATCCCAACAGAAATGCCAGAGACTACTAGTTTCACTAGGAGAGCTGGCCCTCAGAGAAGACAACTCCTGTGAGTGTTCACAGGATAAAGACATCATTCATACGTAGACACTTCCAACAGCAGGTACCAGCATCCAGTGGTTCTCGCACTTCACCTCACAAACCCTCTTGAAAAAACTCCCAGGGTAGAAGTCTGGACAGCAGAGATGAGAGCAGACAGAGGACTCTGGCAACTCAGCCCTGGAAATGGGAGGAACTGGTCTTCTCTGAAGCTCACGAGTACTGCTAAGGCACAGTTGGAGCATGAGAGTGGAAAAATAGCAGGAAAAAATAGGGCAGCAAGAAACCTTATTCCAGCCTTTCCAAAACAGTGTATTATTTCCATCAGCAGCCTGGAAAGTTTATTACAGAAATCTTCAGGTACTGTCAGAGCCTTGTAATGATGCATTTACCCATCAACCAACCACCACTGAATGCACCAGCAACCAATACAATGGGTCCTGAACACATTGCTACTCTGGCAATCCAGATATGGTTAGCCTGACGATGATGATTATTATTATTTACAGGATATCAGCTGGCTAGATACACTGCAGACTACACCGAGTTCCTGCATAGAAAACACCCTTGAAGCCATCATATTTTCCCAGTTCTTCAGGGTTTCTGAATGCTAGTGACAGTTTTAGAGGGAAGATTCTTCAGAAGTAGTTTTAATTACTATTTCCTCCTTATCTAGAATGCATTAATTATAGCCTGTTCCTCCAGATAATAAGAAAACAAAAAACAGTGCAATACAAACACTACAAGAAACTTAATTACTGAGTCAGATGTCCTTTAGATGTCAGTATGACTACAGTGAGGAGCAGAAAAATAAAACACACACACATATCAGCCTCAAGTTGTTAGATCAGTTATCAAAACAATGTCTTTCCTCAGCAACTTAATTTTGAAGAGCTCAACCAGCCAATTAATCAAATGCCTGCTACGTGTTTCAAAAATGTGCTTTTTTAATAAAGGAGGCCTGCTGATGTATTTATTACAAGGCAAATGTGGTAAACTGTTCTGCATGCAAATGCAGAAGTACAGCATGACTTTGAAGTTTGAAGGTCAGATACAGTAACCATTCTCATCAAGGTTCTTATGCGAAACTGCATCTTCTGGTTTACATCTGAGTTAAGGAGGAGGAAGGAAGAGAATTTAAAGGAAAAAAAACAGAATCAACCAGTTCTGTGACAACTTAAGAAGAACTGGAATGTTATCATTCACCTGCTTTTCTTTAAAAATCTGCAAATAGTCTACCTCCCACAAAATGAAGAAAGAAAATGGAAAGGGTACTGGGGACACACATAATTTCATTTTGCCTTTCAACTTTGTTTTCTTCATCAGGACAATCAATCTACTTAAGTTAGCAATGATTTTGTATAAGAAATACCATCTTCTCCATTTTCACAGGCATTTCAAACCCATATCATTTAAGAGAGCTGAAGGATTTTCTTGTTGATCAACGTGTTTTATTCTAAAGAAGCACAGATTCAACTGCAGAAACAGTTAATCAGAGAATGATGCATTGATCTCTTTCCAGGCATCAGAGAATTTAACCCTCACCATTCTATATTCCCAGCCACGTTAGGATACAAAACCTCAGCAGCTGGGTCTGAAGGCAAACAAATATGCCTCAAGTACAAGAGTCTGATCCAAGCAAAAAAAAAGGGAAAAATATAATGTATGTTTTACATGCATGCCTCAAAGACAAATAACCAGTATGGATTTCTTTTTAGCACCACCATCACGTTTAAATACAGTAAAACTGATAACATTTCCCAGTAAAACACTGTGCTATAAACAATCCCCTCTTACACATAAATAACAGGGACATTATACAAAGCAGAAAGGAACACGGACGGATGTACACAAAATAAACATATTCAAACTTACCCCACTCCAGATACTCGAGGATGTTCTTCTCTCGTCTCAGAGGGGAATTATTACATTCATCATAAAGGCAGATGAGTATATCCAGCAAGGTTTCCACACTGAAGCATTGCCCATTAGTCTGTGTTGGCCCATCCAAAATAAACTGCTCCAACTGCTTCAAACGCACTTCTCCAGACATGGTTGTTTCAGTTTGCATTGGGGTTTCTTTTTTAATGATTATTATTACTTTGCCAAAAAAACAACAACAACAAAAAAACTTTTGAGGGTTTTTTTTGTTTAAAAAGAAGTCAACAGTATTTTTAACAAGCGTCAAACCGTGGCAGTGCTTAATTTCCAGCCCACCTCGGCGTCCCCAGCCTGAAACTAAACCCTTGGAGTTTCAGACACACACATACTGCGTGTATATATGTGTACACATGATCTTTAAGAGAAGAAAATAGTTATCCTAAAAAAAAATCGTAATATGCTTAATAAGAAGGGGGGAAAAATATATGGCCACTCCTCGTGCTTTAATAAGTGCACTCAAATTCAGCAGAGACTGACTGACACGGATCTCACCGTGCGTGCACAGGCACACGCACTTATATATTTAAGAAGGTCTTCTCCTTCATTCCCAATGCAGATCATGCAGCGCGATCCTGCCAGGAGCCCCGCCGCAGCACCGCGGGGTAACAGCCCCTCCGGATCCGCTTCCCAGGGCGGACGGGAAGGGGAAAACAGGCGTATTTACGTGTTTATATAAGCGAGAAGGGCGACGAGGCGAGGGCGCAGGCCGGCGGGGCAGGAGGGACGAGGGGCCCGCAGCCCCCGCCGCCTCCCCCGGCCCCGGCAGCGCCGCCGCGGCCACCGCGGGGTGGGGCGCACCCCCCTGCTCAGGGCGCAGCCACGTCCTGCCCCGGGCAGCCTTTCCCTTCCTCCTCCTCCTCCTCCTCCTTACCGAGTCTCCTTTTAAGGCTTTTCAGTGATTCAAAAAAACTAAAGTCTTCATGGTCGCCCCCTTCTCCTCCGCTGCGCCAAGGGGCGGCGGGCGGGACGCGCGCCCCGACACACCGGCAACAGCGCTCCGAGCCCTGTCAAATCCTCCCCATGGCTGCGGCGGCGGCTGCAGCTGCGGAGACGGCGCCCTCGCCCTCCTCCTCCTCCTCCTCCGGGTGCGCGTCCTGGGGCGGAGGGAAGCGCCGCCGTCCCCGTCCCCGTCCCCGCTCCGGCCGCACGCTGCGGCCCGGGAGGCCCCGGCGGCGGCGGCGGCGGCGGTGTCCTCACTGCCGGCGGCGCGGGGCTGTCCCGGCTTCGGCTTCGGCCCCGCGGGCAAAGGGCATCCTCGGGCGGTGCGTGTGCGGGCTGTGTGTCTGTCTGTGTGTCCGTGCGTGTGTGTCTGTCTGTGCGTTCGTGTGTGCGTGCGCGGGGCGGCGGGGAGGGGTAGCGGCCGTGCCCTCCCTCCCTCCTTCCCTCCCTCCCCGGCTCGCTCCCTCCCTCCCTCCGCTTCCGCGCCCTCCTCTCCCTCCCCCGCCGCTCCCTCCCGTTCCCTCCCTCCCGTTCCCTCCCGCGGTCACACGCCGCAGCCGCCGCCGCCGCCGCCGGGCGCGCAGCAGCCCAACATGGCGGCCGGCGCGGGGGGAGCCGCCGAGCGCCGCCGCAGCGCGGGGAGCCGGGCCCGGGGCCGCCGCTCCTGCTGGGATTGCGGGGAGGAGGGGATGCTGCTGCTGCTGCTGCTGCCGCCGCTGCTGCTGCTGCAGCAGGGAATGCAGGGATACGGGCGGACCCAGGGACACGGGAGGCGGGGAGGCCGCGGGGCAGCGGCCGCCAGGGCTGGGCTACCCCGGGCGGGCCCGCCCGTCAGGCCGGGGGTCCCTCCGGGCCTTCCCCGCGGGCCGAGGGAGCGGGCGGAGCAGCTGCCGCCGTTCCCCGGCCCGGTTCCTCTCAGCCTCCTCCCCGGCAATTAGGCCTTTGATTAAAAACCCCACCAGCCTCGTTAGGCCGGCGCGCAGGGGGCGCGGCGCCTGCCTGCTGTTCACGGGTACGAGCCATCCCTGTCCGCCGGGCCCCGGGGCTGCCTCGCACTTCGGGGGGGGAAACGTGGCAGAAAACGCCGGGCCCGTGGCCGTTCTGTCCCCGCTGGGCAGTGCCTGCCCTGCCCCAGGAGCCCCTGTGCCGCCCCAGCACAGGCCGCGATAACGCTTCACGCTTCACACCAACATGGTTTCAGAGAGCTGAAGGGTTTTCTTGTTGATTTTAAAGCAGCACAGACTCAGCGGCAGAAGCAAACCGGGGGACTGCACGTTGAGCTTTCTGCAGGCATCAGAGAAGGGGGCCACTCCGGGGTGGGGAATGGCAGCAGTCCTGCAGTGCGTGGTGGCCGCTCTCCTCTCCTCACCAAAGGTGTCAGGGATGCACTGTGGTGCTCAGGCCTCCAAAGGGTGTTTGATGTCATCCGTAAGTCAACATGTAACTTCAGTTCATCCTTCCTCAGAAGTCAGGGAAAGGGGGGGAACACAGTACAGCAGCCCCTGAAGGTCACCGTTCATAGGTGGAGTTCAGTGCTCCCCAAAAGCCCACCAAGTCCTGTGTCTGCTGGAGCTCCAGAGATGGAAATATGTCAGGCATCCTCTTCCTCAGTTCAATAACCCAACAGAAGACCCTCAGTTGGGTTTTGCCATAACTAGCATCTGTATAACACTTTTTTTCTTTTAAACTGGCTTTTTTGCCAGCTGATGTAAGTCATCAACAGTCATATATCTGTGAAGATGAAATATATGATACAATTAAATTAAAGTCCCATATGTTTGCTTGAATTCACTCAGCTATATATAAACTCAGTGGTGCAAAGCTAGAAAGGACTGCACATGAAATGACAGAGCAGACTGGATATAGGGCCAGGAAGAGTCAGCTTTCTGTCAGTGAGCCTGGGGAGGGGGTATACCAGCTTGAGCAATGGCCTTTCAAAGGAAGAAACACTCCTGCCAACTCTTGGTGAATGAAGAAATGCGCAGAGAATTTAATTCTAAAAGCTTTTTATGCAAAGACCCTCTCAGAAATGTTAGAAACTACTACAGCTATAAGTAAGCATGTGGTGGGTAGAAGATAGGATTAAACTGAGAGGACGAGGACAAGGAAAGGGTTTCCTTCCTGTGCTGGGGTACCTCCTTGGTATGACAGCAATAAAAATAAATTAGTATTGCTGGGGTGGGTGGATCAGATCAGATCACACTTCCTATAGGGATTGGAGACACGTAATCTAAGTTCATTGTGACCATAGATTAACCATTAATAGGATTGCAGAGGGAAAAGGGAGAAGACTAAGAGTTAATGCAATGTTAGTTTCTTGGACTTCGGCACCGCTTGGTAGGGAAGTGAACTGAAGAATCATTGCCAGAGATACGATGGGTGTGGATATTTCACTTACTTATGTTACTCTGTTTTCCTCAGCCAATTGGAAAGTTTTTCCTTGTTTTACTTGCAGACCAAGTGTTTGGAAACAAGGAAGGATACCCAGCAAAGGTGCTCACTTTCCCTATATTTCTGGTTTTAAAGATGAACTCTCGTTTCTATCAGCAGCCCTTGACAGAAGTTGCACATCAAGCCAGTTCTTTCCAGCGTTGCTTTCAGCTACAAGTGAGGCTATGAGAGGCAGATGACATGTTCCTATTAAAACCATGCTATGTAAGCTGCAGTTGAACACAGAAAACAGGAATTATTTGTTCTCTCCTCAGTTCATAGCCTGTCCAGAAATACATAGGCATCCCCACAACAACTGGTGATACACCCACTGGGCTGTAGTCAGCTGTCACGTCACAGAAGCTGTGAGGAACAGGTAACACCAACAATAACTAGAGGCATTTTTATTTGCTGGGAGTTATCTATGTACCAGATGATTAATTCCCACAGTACACCCATGGGATGGAAAAATATTTGCTCTGCTTTATAAGAAAGGCTGCAAGAGAGACTTCAGTCCAGAATATTTAGAAAACCAACAAAAGAATTTAGTGTAACACTCAGAAATTCCTTCTCTCTTTTATGTTCTGTCACTAAGACAGACTGTCCTAAAAATACACCCGAATTGTGCAAACATACCCCAGTATCTTTCATAATTATCGTATGTTTGTTTCACCGTGTTCTTGTTTTAATAATATCACAATAATATTTTGCTCTTATTGCTCAGCTTTCCAAATGTTTACAGTACCTAAAACATAACTAATGATAAGAATGATTTTATATCTTACAATAAATTGAGCAAGGTGATAGCAACAGAGAGAATAGTGCGGAATGAGGAGGATATGGTTGAAACAATGTAGTTGATGTATTAACAACATGTATGTTAAGTGTTGCAATACCTTATGTCCGTATAAGAGTAAACAGCCTTTTCTCTCCACAGACAGGAGGCTTTTTGGATGAAATATCACGGATATCTGGTTTTGTTGTGCAGACCATTTCTAAAATCGAGAGGGACCCCACATGCTTTCTGGCAGGTGAACAATGCTTATGAGTGGTAGATCTGTTACATGCTTAGGGACAAGTTGCTCAAGAGTGGCATTTTTGTGTTGACAACATTTTGCATCCAGGTTTTTTTGCTCTTCTGAACTTCACTTTGTAGGCACACATTGTTTGTACTGATACAGTGGTTCATCTCCCGAGGAAAATTTGGTAGTACTTTATGCAAAAACAGTGCTGGCACCCAGTTTAGGGAACATGTGTTTAGACATGTGATGGTACCATTTGCAAAGGGGTCATACAGCTGTCACCTGAATTATAGTGATAACTGAGGTTATTAGAAGTGTTTGCAGGTGACTGCAGACAGAGCACACGTTGGTTGCAGTCTGGGATGACACTGAAGACCAGCATGTGTGAATTGAGCAATACTTGTTCTATAATCTGTTACACTGTAGTTTTGCATAAATCTTGCTGCTGGAACAAACTTAATTCTAGCAAAAAGAGGTCTCTTCATTGAAACTGATGATTATTGCAGAACTTAATTAGTCTCAGTACCTATAGTAATGCATTTAGTAACACACTTTAATGTTTTTTAAAGACCTGTAAATCTACTATTCTTTACCTCTCTCACTACCTTACCAAGACCTATTTCTCCTGTGAGGTCTACAGACAAGTCCAACTACAAGCACTAAATGGTACCTGGCAAAATTGATGCTTATTATTTACCTAATCCCAAAATAGTGATCATAAATGTGTATGCATATATACACATTGTAAATATCGAATTATCTTTCTCTTCCTTCATGCTTCTTTTATTGGTCTTTGGAGTCTTATTTATAGTCTTAATGATTTTCTGTGAATGGCTGAACTGACTAATTTTACCTCAGAGGCGAATTGCATCCTGCTGATCTCAGTACACTGGTTCCATATCAGCCTCACTCCCCTGGTTTTAGTCTTCATTTAGAACTAATGAGAATGTGGGCACCACCAGCATACAATTTTCTGTGAAGAATGAAGTGGTTTTGACCCTACTGAAGTGTCCAGAGGTGCTGTGCTCTGAACAGAAACAAGATAGCCTCTGTGATTAAAGAAGAGGAGAGGAAGTAATGGAATTACATTTACAACTGTGTGAAATTGCTATAATTTGAATCCAGCTTTTATGATGCAAACTAGGAACTGACCAAAGTCACGTCTCATGCTGACCTCCAAACGGGACCCTGTGTTTGCGCTCTTACAATGCTGTTTTATCTCTCCATATATTGTTTTCTTCTTGTAAAAGTGGGAGCAAGTCTGCCAAAGCTCTTAGGGATGCTGTAAACCTTAATTAATGTCAATGTAACAGTCTGAAATTCTTTTTAATTTTCCTTTCTTCAGTAATATTGAGAGTGTTATTTTATTTTCTCTTTTGTTTTTGTAGTCTATAATGCCTGCAATTTTTCAAGCCCTTAGTCCCTGCATAGTCCAGTTCTTTCTTGTGGATTTTGCCATGTATACTGATGTTTTCTTCCACTGTGTCCCAAATCTGTTGACCGTGTTCTGCTACCTTCTAAAGCAGAACTCTCCTCAAGATACTTCACTCCCTTAAATGAAGCTACTTAATGAGGTAGAACTTTTCCTCAGGTCAAGTGACTTTTCAAACAGAAGAGTTCTGAGGAAGACCGTGTATTTATTTGTGAACCTGGATGATAGATGCCACACAAGGCACAGCAGTGATTCAAAGGAAAAGTGGGTACATTTAAACTGTTTGGCTGATGCCTATGCAAAGCTGATGTTGCTCATCCTACAACTGCAGTAACTCAGCATGAAAACTGCTTCTAAACTTACTCTCTTTGTAATGTTTCATAACTTCAACTGAACATAATCAAGACTTTCAGTATCTCTTCCTCTAAAAGGAGTACTTCTGGTGAACACCCAATATTGTACTATGGCTTTATTTTTTTATAAAAAGGGTATACTTAGAGATTAATTCAGTGAGGATTAACTGTGAAAGTGAATTTAAAAATGCAACGAGCTGCTACTGTCATAAGTAACATCAATGGAAGAGATGAGGAATGAGGAAACTTGTGACTAAGAGATCTTTTACTGGGGAAGGAAACAGGATGAAGTGAGGAAAAATGGGACAGGAGAGAGGGAGAGAGCAGGATGATTGATTTGGAAATCATATGGGAAGGAAGTGATTTAGAGAAGGGAAGTCAAGGGCAGGGAATTTGGCAAGAGAGAGGGAGGGAAGCTTGTGAAGAGGGAGAGGGGAAAAAATTTTATTTGTTAAAAGCAGCAACTGTGCTTAGATGAAAACAAGCCCAGCAAGATGCATAATTTGGAATGTGAGCCCAGGGTGGATAGAGCTGCATTATCTTTATGTCAGAAAAGGGCTCAGAGTGGCCAACTATTAAAAAAGAGAGTGCAAGAGATCACACATTGATTTTGATTTTTCTAGTGTTGGATAGTTTTCAGGTTGGAAGTTTGACCAGTTCAGTTGGTTTAAAGTACTATTTTGGTTTATTTGAATTTAAATTAAAGAATATTGATATATTGAAAACAGCAGTGACTCTATTTTATGTTACTTATTTTTTACTTAAGAATTGCAAAAATATCAAAGCTCTAAAATATATATTCCATTAGGAAAATAGATACAGACAATGAAAACAGACTTAATTCAGGCAGAAGTCTGTTTGAATCAGAGATGAGACACTTAATGTAAAGAGACACTTCCATCATGGTCTGCAAATTGAAATCACAATATTGTGGCTTATCAACAGTTGGCATTTTGAGTTTGTTTGCTAAATTTTATTTAGATGGAGAGGCAGCAAGCCCCATCTCTCTTCATGGATTAAATTTGCAATCAGTCATCACATTTTAAGTAGGTGATGGCAGTGGTACAGCTAAGAATGACTAGAAACCAGCACTTTTATTATTTGCCAGTACTACATTTTGCGGATTGATTCCTTCTGCAGTGAAAACTAAAAGAAAAAATGAAGTGCTCTGCAAAACTTGAGAGACTTGTGGAAAGCATTTCTTGTAAATAAAGACCTCTTGCTACTCAGCAGGTAACTTCAAGTCACCTCCCAAAGAGAAGAAACTCTTGAAATCATAGAAGCATTGAATGGTTTGGGTTGGAAGGGACCTGAAATGTTATCTAGTTCCAAGCCCCCTGCCGTGGGCAGGGACACCTTCCACCACGTTGCTGGAAGAAACCAGCTTGCTTAAAGCCCAATCTGATGTGAATTTGAACACTGCCAGGGATGAGGCAACCTGTGCCAGTGCCTCTCCACTCTCAGAGTGAAGAATTTCTTCCTACCATCTAATCTAACCATTTTAAAATGTTAGGTTGTGTTCAGTAATGATCCCACTCAAGCCAATGCCAAAAAAAGCCTCCTTGATCTCAGCAAGAACATAAGTGAACTCATAATTCCTTCTGAAACAAACAAAACTGTTTGGACTTGGTCTTATGAAAAATGAGAGTGGTTTATATTTTTGCACAATGTCAAATATTTTTCTTTGTAAACTGTCAGTGCACAAAATAAGAGGATTTAATTATATGGAAAGGTTAGAAGTGTGATTACAAGTGGTTTTTGAGGTAGAGAAAGACAAATATTTGTACTAGTTTAATCAAAAAGTGTGAACATAACACTGGCTCAGATCCTTGTGAGTGAACAGCCCTGGAAATAATTGTGCTTGTGGAAGGAGGTGCTGGCCAGTGGTACAGCTTTATTTTGTTACTGGTGCTGCCTTGGTGAAGGTAACTTCTCTTATGGAAGTGAGAGCAGATCTGCTGGCATGAGTGCTCCCTACCTGCAGGAGAGCAAGGTTAGCAATGGATCACTATGTCATTGTTTCAAGTAACCCAGTTCACCTTGGCTGAAACAAGTTGGGACTCACTTAAACTTTCCTAGACCTCAAAAGGAGGGACAGTCTCCAGTATGTGGACAAACATCAGCGATGGTGTCATGAACAATAACCTCTCCTAATGGGGCACACATAGGTCAGGCAAAGGACATTGCTCTGCAATCACAGTCATTTAACTGGGGATGAGTTTAAGTGACAGTCAAATTTTCTTAAGGCAGGAGTGTTGCTGTGAACTGCATTAATTCAACTCAATCTAACCGAAGACAAGGACTAAAAGTACTAATTAAAAGTATTTCCAATTGGAGTAAGTTTAACAACTTGTAACGTGAAAGTAATTTGGCTGATATTCCTCAGTTTTTGTAGAAGTGACTAAAATACACCTGGCAAGCTTCAGACTCAAGCAGCTTTTCAAGCCAAAGTTGTGATGAAGGGATGGAAACAGGGTGCTATAAGAGGCGTTAGCTTCAGCCTTAACCAAAGAGGTGTTGCTACCTCCCCTTAACATCCCAAGCTATGCAAAAGCACACTGTAGGTGAATTAAAATCACTAAATAAAATGTAGTGTTTGTAAAAGTTTAGTCAAGTAATATATTTATCTGTCATAGAAACATTAATCATAGTACAGCTATATCTCAAAACCTTTTCTTCCCCAGTTTGCTCAGAGGACCAACAATTTCTATGTGTGGTACATCAGGAGGAAGTAAGGTCCAGCCTCATTCATCACCTGGAGGCCAGCATTTGCTGCCATCAATTTCTTGGCTCCCTCCAGAAGAACAGGAATTCATTTTGGAGGCTGTGAAAACTGGGTTTCCAATTTTCCGATGGAAATTAGTAATGAAAAATATTTTTGAAGATATTGTAAAGGTTTGCATTTTTGCAATGAAGAGTGATAGCCATAGCTGTGTGTTCTCAAAAACAGGTGTCAGTAGTTATTGGCTCTTTTGGCTTTTTCAACAAAGTGAAGATTTTCTTCCTTGGCCAAATAATGAGGAGAGTGACTAGTGGATGTATAATTAGCTTCCAGCTAGCTTGGCTCTACGCAGCAGCAGTCCTACAGTCACTAATCTCACTGCTATGTCCTGCAGGAGGAGAAAATGAGCTGGACCATGGTCTCTGAACCTCATCCTCCCTCTGGTCAGGGACTTTGACAGACCCAGGGCACAGAGCTGCAGGATGTTGAATTTATTGCTCCCGTTTTCTTCAAGGCCTTTCCTAAGACTTAATTCCCTCGCCCTGCAGTAAAAGTGATAATAATGAAAAGGTCTATGATTCACAGTAAAGCACTGTATCTTGTTTAAGTTAAACGAGTACCTAAGTGCTCCGCTGAACTAGGGCCAAGGGTGGATTACTGAGAGAGCTGGGCAGCCTTCCCATCTCCAGCCAGTTCACCAAGTAGTCTTGAGCTAATCATGGAGTTGTTCTGGGGCTTAGTTTCCTGCGCATGTTTATCATAGGGTATCTATTCTGACTGGCAGAGATAAGGAGATAATGAGGGAACATGAAAAAACTTCAGAACATCATGGAAGGGGAAAAGCACTGTAGAGAAAAGAGGCTTCTGCATTGGATATACATTGCATGTTACATTCTCCCTGTGACTTCAGTCTCTGTTTAGTACTCTATTCAGTGTTCATGAAAAAAACATCAGGCAGCTTATTAAGAGAGAGCCCACTTGCACTTAAAAGGCAAGAGTGTAGTCTGAATCCCACCAAAACCAATGGAAGAAGAACAAGTGCTGCATGCAACCAGCATTCCAGAGCAGCTCAAGCTGTGTTGCCTTCAAGCAGCCTCATCACCCTGGCAGCACTGGCCTGCTGCAGGAGGTGAATCCAGCAGATTTTGTCCAGGCTGTCGCCTTCATGCTGTACAGCTGCCTGAAAAATTAACTCAAGCCCCTTTGCAATGGCTTATTAAAAGGGAACTGGAACAAAGTCTTTGGCAGTCTGTGCCTAAGCTGCACTGGGAGAGTTTCCTCTGATCAGATATGGAGCTTTTAAGGTCGTTTTGCATTTCTCTGATTCCTACCTGGCAGAAAGTGGCTAGAGAAAGGGCAAGGGTGTCACTGTGGAGAGCTTTTTGTTGATATGAGAGAGGCCTGGTTACCACATAATAGTTTGCAAGAACAGACTATTCTTTTAACACTCTTTCTACTTGGAAATTCATATTACATTTTGCAAAGTTAGAGCAAAATAGCTTAGTGTATTGAATTGCAAGAGAGCTATCCTGAGTATGTATGTTTACTGTATCTCTTGATACACAGGAAATTAGCATAAAAATCTTTACTAAGAATAGATTGTGCCAGAATATTAGTTTTGTAGCATAACAGACAGGAAAATAGAAACATGCTAATCCATCCTGTGCAAGATAAGAGCAGAGGTGAGGCACTGTCCTCATTAACAGCTGCTGGCTGATGTTGTAAACACAATTGTGGAGATTTTAATATCACATTGTGGCATTGTGTGTGAAACCAGAAAACGCCAGTGCTACTTTTTGTGGATTTTTGACCTACAGTTCTGAAAGAGATTAAGCCCTTTTTTTTTTTTTATAATCAGCATCCATATTTTGTTTATCTGTAGATAAAGCAGCACTGTAGCATACTTCTGTTTCTGTGACCTCCTCAAAACCTTTCTACAGGCATTTCCTGAATCCCGAGTTCTGGAGATTTAGAACCAAAAAAGACAGAAGTGCAGTGAGTATCAGCAATATTTCCTTTTTCTGTTACACACTCATGGGTCATTCCAGTAGGAATTAGCACAGAGCAAAATGATTATATTTGCACAGGGTCCACTTTCTGCAAGGACAGAATCCCCAAATTTTAATGTCACCCCCAATTTTGACTCACTTTCTGTGTGTATAAGACGTGAGGTAGCTGGGGCCAATGTACAGACAAGATTATCACCCAAAGGGAGTGGGCTGTTTTCAACTGCCCCTGCATAGCTGTGGATTTGAAGAGCTATTTCCTTACCTCTGTTGCAGCAAGTGAAGGGGAAAATCCAGTTGACCAATAAAAGAAATGGAAATAGAGTCAATGACAAGTGGTTGTGGAAATGGTGTCTGTGGAAAGGGAGTTGTAACTAGGATGTATCCCACGTGAGTGGATTTCAAGGCCCACCCTCCCATCTTTACAGAGGATGCACAGCAGAGAAAGCAATACAAGCCCATTCTGGTGATTTGCAACCATGGGAAAGATCTCCTGAGCTGTTTGCCAGCTGATGTGGCAGACCATCTTTACCTAACCCAAGGGTTCAGGTGAAGAATTGAATAATTAAAAGTTGGCCCTTGTCATCTCCTCTGGGGCATGATGTGTGGGAAAATCTTACTCCTAACAGACAGAAAGTCTTGCCAGTCCATAGCTGGAAACACACTGTTTAGTGACGACTTAATTCAGGGGCAAATAATGTATCAGAAAAAAGCAAATCCAACAGATAAGCATGATATTTAAGACAAAACTCATCTGCAGCAAAAAAACACAACACTACAAATGGAGGCAATGTTCACTAGATGCATTATTCAGCTAGGATAGAGGTTGGTCCTGGACCTAATAAAAAAGGATGTGATGCATCTCTTACTGAAATTCATCAAAATTTCTCATCAAATGATAAAAAACATTAATGTGTGCATTACATCAAAGTGGACACTCCATCAACAGCATAAAGTCTGTTGCTTAGAGAGAGAGAATAGATAGTGTGTAATTACAATACCACTGAAAAATACAGCTTATATGTTTAGGTATGTCAGCTGTCCAGCTGCACTTAAGTATCTTTCAGCATATCCATTACATTTGCATACGATATATGTAAATTAATATGTCCTTAACTCATTCCTATTTCTGTATGTATAGATGTAGTATGCATGTATATACATGTATACATACATAGGTATGATATAAGCACATATTCATTCAGAGCATTTTAATATAGTTAAAAAACACTGTGCCAAAAATGTACACCATCTGTTTTCAATCAAAATAGCCTATTTCAGAGGAAGGGAGTGTTGTCTGGTGATCAGAGCAGGGGAACTAAAGAGTCAGGACTCATGGATTCCATTCCTGAATCTGCCAGGAATTGGCTGCATGGTTTTGACAGGGTCTGTGACTCCTGTGTACCCCGCTTTCCCCATTTGCAAGGTGAGGCAGTATCTACTCCTGAATGCTGCAATGGAAAACATAATTAATATATGCTTGGAAAAACACAGAAGTTCTTTTTATATCATCATGGTATGTCTGAAGAGTGGAATTTAATTGGGAAATACAGTAAAGGATTTGTTTCAGAAGACATATGTAGCAGCTATGTGTATAATTACAGCTACTTGTACACATGTAGGTTGCCTAATTTTTGAATGATAGTACCTGTAATAAAATTAATGGGGGAAAAATGGTGCTCAACACTCTATGAACCCAGCCAATACTGTAAAAGTTTTCACACGCTATTGAACAGGGTTTCCACGGTGACAGCCGTACACCAGTGAGTGAAATATGTGCTGCACCTAATTTTCATCCTGAAATAGGAAAATACAAATGGGTACTGGGACTTTCTGTCAGGTTCCCTGCAGAGAAAGCCTAGCTCCACTGAAGACAATTACAATACTCCTATTAACATAATTAGGACAAGATTTCACCCCATCCGCTTCCTTAGCTTCAGTGTGTCCCTTTCAGGAATCCAGCAGGGGCTGCTCAGCCCATCCCACATGCTTCCTCTTGGGCATGTTGGCCATGTCTGTACTGCAGCACAGAACAATGTCCTTCCTGTGCTCAGTGGTTTGCATGGGGCAGCCCAGCCTGGATGTGGTGAGAGTGCACCAGGTGTCACAGGGGCTGAACAGTGATGGTGCTCCATGCTCCTGTTCTCCCATCATCCTGACCTGCTGATTTCCAAATTCCTTTGATTCCCCCATAGTATGAACATCTGTGGGGTGTTAAGGCTGTCCCTTGCCTCTGGAGAAGGAGATCAGAGGCACTTTCCATTGGGATGAGAAACACCATATAGCAAACGGCATAAATGCAGCAGCTGTGTAGTGTTGGAGAGGAAAAGGAACAGTGTTTGTACTTTGGGGTTTGCCTGGCTGCCAGTACGAAAGTGGCAGTGAGAGAAATCATGTGTGCTGAGTGCTGCTTATGTATGCTGCAAACTGAGGCATTGAAGTATGTGATAAATATTTGGTGTAAATATGAATGTATTTCAGCATCTATGTCTTTGTCACCAAGAAAAATGGGCTGAGCTTCTTTGGTTTGGACATTTTTGACAGCTGCTGTTCCCCACATTGCACCTCATATCTCAATAGTGTGCTGTTGCTTAAGTGCAGCTTCAAAAGTACTTGTAGGATCTTACCATGTACACACCTAAAATGAGCCAGCTGCTCATCCAAGTGAGCTGGTATAGTGGCATACATGATAAAGCAAGAAAAAGACAAGGCAATATGGATCTCACAGCTATTAAGTGGATTTACAGGTTTGTCACTCAAAGAAATACTTTTATCCAAATGAGTGAGGACAATGTGCAACATAAGGTTACACTGAAGAGACAAAGCAGTTGATTCAACATTAGCTTTTGAGAATTGTATCTCCATGTCTGAGATTTTAAAAGTTATCTTCTGTCTTTGCATCTGCGAACATTTATCTGCTCTTTGGATCGCACCTGCTACCTTTTAAAGAAAGGGTGTATTCACTTAGTGCCTAGGAAATACTTTGTAAATCCAGCTTTCAAGCCTCTTTCAAGCCTGTGGAAAGTTTCCATCATATATATGAGAGCTTCCATCATAGATATGTGCCATATTAATTTTCAGCTGTCTTGAGTCAGCATGTTGAAGATAACAAACTTGCTAATCAGGATAAAGTTTTCTTCAGTTCTTGAACTTTTGTAAAATGAGATTCCTCTTTAAAGGAGGTACAATTACCAGCCAAATGAGACAGCAGCTTCTAATTTCAGGCTACCAGTGACAAAAAGAAGCAACTAGGGAGACCAAAGCAGGAAAGGAGGGTAGGGCTTGGTGGGAGGGGACCAAGGATCTAAATCTTGCGTTCTGCTTGTGATAGTCTGTACCTGGAGGGGAGAGGGGGAAATGCATCTCTTATGTGCAGTAAATGAGAGCAGTTCATTCAATTGATTCATGCAGTAGGCTTACACAACACCAGAGGCTCTTGTGCACAGACTTATATTTTGTGAAGAGAGGTTTTGCTCTCATGGCCCATTTGTTTTACTGTCTCTCCACTGTGACTTCTAGCAGGGAGGCATGAAATAAGGGTGCATTGCCAAATGAGTATCAGCCAGTCCTGGGGCCAGAGCCAAGAGGCAGCGATAGGGAGCTGGTGAAGGTTGCTGCCTCTTGGCATGACCCATGTGGAAGGCAGTAGATTCCTGGGTCTGACCTTGAACAGCCAGGAAGAGGATGAGGAGGCTGAGCCAGGCAACCCAGCTCCCTGCAGAGGCCACAGCAGAGCAGGGCTGGCTGTAGGTTATCTTTAACAGCCACTTCCACTGAACTAGACCAAACAGATTCGGGCACAGGAGGGCTTGGAAGGCCTGCTGGGTTCCCTTGTTTTTGAGGACACTTGTCTGACCCGAATAACAAGGATTTTGCATGTTGCCAAATGCACCGGACGTGTCAACAAATGCATAAAAGTGTTTGGTTTACCACCAGACTGAAAAAATATTTAGAATCTGGAAGGCAATAAACTGCAGATTTTTTCCCTTGTCATCCCAAAGACCATGACTTTTAAATTATGTATCACTTCCTAAACCCAAAAATTGTTCTATTGGTGATGGTGTTCTCAGGAATTTGTAACTGAAATAAACTTTATTTTGTTTTGTAATACCTTTTCACTATATTCAGGGATTTTTCCTGACAGTGTCAAAATAGGGCCTCATGACCTCAGTTTATGCAGACTCCTCAGAAGAGGAGGTAAATTGCCAAGAGAAACTTACTTAAATTCTTTATTCACATTAGATAGACGCTGTTCATCAGTGGCTTTTTGACTGTGGAATTCTGCAGATGTTTCAAGCAGTAAGGCAGCATTACCAGCACCCGAGTTAAGATGGATCATAGAAGGGAGATGCTCTTTAATATTGCACACATAAGTACACCCCACTGCCACTGCCATTCTTAGCTGGGTGCTATATGGTGCAGTGATCTGACATAACTAACAGCTGTTGTGTCATTGTAACATGAAGTCATCACAATACACCAGCTATTGAACTGTGCTCACATATACTGATGTTGTTTTCCAGCTCTGGCTGCAATCTCTGTCAAGCTCTTTCTCATACATGAAGTGCAAAAATCAGGGCTTGAGGTGAGCGATGCCTGGTGCTACAGCAAATCTTCAAAAGTAGCATGTGTACCACAGGTGATTTGAATCTCACATGGGGATCAATGTCCAGCTTCTGCTTTTGCTTTCTAACAGTTCCTCAGTGTCTGGGCTGTAGTGAGAAACGTCTCAGGTGAGACAGAGGAGAGGAGCTTCTCTATGTCAGACATGAAACTTCTGCTATTATTACAAAGAAAATGCAGCAATATGCAATGAGACTGACAGAGCACTCCAAACCACAGCCTTCCTAGACTTCTCCTTCTTCCAAGTCTAATGGGGATCCAGATGCAAAGGAACTTTTCCAAAAAAACAGGCTTTGGCTCTCAGTGCTTCATGCTGCAGAGAATTATGCACTTTCTGAATTTTTTCTTTGAGAACATTTGTTTTCCCGATGGTGTTGCTTCATGGACTGTATTTACTTTTTCCATTTTGTTCATAGTTACCAGTGTGTCTATTTTCATAGTCATGCTCTAGAAACAGAAGTTCCTTTCCCTCTCTCCACTCTAATCCTTGTAACCCTCACCAAAGCTTAACACCTAATTTGGATAATAATTCCTGCCCACCATCTCCCTCCTCCCACATCACTTGCCCCTTTATTATGTTAGCTATAGAGAGTGAAGTGCTAACGGGTGCTTTCTAACTGCTTTGAAAAACACCGTCATGAAAGAAGCCAAGTAAGAAAACAGAATGTTTGGCGCCAGTAATGGAACACAAACCCTTTTACCTTCGTCCATGTGCTTGAATCTAACCCAGCTTAGTAACAGCCCAAGTTGTCAATATGTCAGGCTTATGTGGTAGCCTGAAATAGTTCAAGTTCTTAGTCCGTGTCATCAGGTTTGGGATAGAGAACTCTGGACTCTGTGCACGGTCTTGAACATAATCCAGCTCTGTTCTTGCTGTCAGGGCAATGTGGTTGGCTGGCTAGAAGCAGTCCATGCTGTTTGCCAGCTTTCCAGCAGAAAAGCTTCCCCATTAAAGGAACAGTCAGGTCAAGTAGTGCTGCCCCATCATGTTGGCTGTCCCAGTGGCAGGGCATGGTGAGGAGTCAGTGTACTGTGAGAAGACATCCATCTTTTAGAGGCACAGCAGTTATGCTGTGTGCAGCACATGGAAGCATAGCAGCACCCCTGGAGTTGGTAAAGAAATGACGCCCTCTGTAGATATGGACAGCACTTCCAGGAGATCCTGACATTTGAAAGCTAGCTCCCTAAATGCTTTTTTCTGTGGAAGATAACAGGAGTTTTTTTAATACCCTTGCCTTCTCTAAAGAAGCTGACTTTCAGAGACTCTGTTAGAATTGCTACGCAATAGGCTGCTGTCTCTGTACATGGCTGTTGGATGCTGTGCAGCACAGTTGTACCCTTTGGATAAGGCTGCTCTAGAGTGTCTTTGCATTTGGCTTGCTGGGAACTCCTGCAGAAATGTAGAGATTCAGGCACCTGTGTAGGCACAAGGGAATCACAGGGCGGGACAAAGAGGCAACCCCAGTCCTGTAGAGTGCTTTGGGCTCAGCAAAGTGGTCTGGGAGCCCTCTAGGCCAAACACCACTGCAGAGGATGCTCACAAAAAAGGCTCCAAACCATTGTGAAACAGATCTCAAGCTTGGCTTTCAGAGTGCTAGATTCACTTTATATTGTGCTTCCAGAAAGAGCTATCTGTCAATAGTAGAGCTTTCTAATCTAAGAATCTTCCAGCTGTGTGTCAGCTATACACAGCTTTTCTTTTTCACACCTGTCTCTGTTGCCAACGTAGCATGGGTCTTCTCCAAAGACTTTGCTGGAGAAAGAGCTCATACCAGCATTTTTGCCCCATTTGTAGCTACTTTTCCATAATATAGAACCAAGGAAAGGAAAGGCTAAAATGTCGTAACAGGTGCATTTTAGCTCCCTTGGATGATGCCTTTCTCTTTCAAGGAAGTAGCTACATAAAGATATTCCTGAAAGTCCTTTCTCCTGCATTAAGAGACCTTGCCTGTTATAGACAGAGTCTCAGTCTCCTGTAGATTCTGTGGTATCCCATGATGTGCCTCTTTTCATGATGAGAGAGCCCTAGTAAAGTCTTTATTTTGGTCAGCTCTGCCACAACTTAATCTCTGTGAATGCTCGTTCAGTTTTGTTGGGATTGTCTGCTGGACTAAAAATTGACATCCAAGCAAGGCGTCTAGTCTGATTTCTCTTGCTTCCTTCACAATACATGCTAAGACCAGGATGGGACTGTAGTTTTTTCTTCAAAAGGACAGAACTTGCTTTCAGCTTCTTGCAGCATATATGTAGAGTGGCTAGGGAACAACTCCAATTAAACTAAATGTTTCCTCTACGTAATGATCCATTCTCAACAGTAATTTATCAGTATTAACATTTAGAATTTACTTCCAGAACCGATGTTTTAAAGCATGATTAATCTTCAACAAGATTAAAATAATTGCTTGTAACATTTTAACTGACTTAGCCAGGTGACAAGAAATTTGTGAATGTCAAATTACCATGAGAGTTTCAAAATGCACTCACTTACTGTTTCTGCAAGTGCAAAACAATCTTAAATAATAAATGCAAAATGTCAGCAATACCATCTATCAGTACAGAAATCATCTTTAAGAATATCATTAACTATGCCTTTCAACTTTTTCAGGAGATCTGGAGGCAGGATTATTTATCACATGTGGAATCCACATTCGTAAGATCTCACAATATGAGAACCCTAGAAAGTGAGTTTTTTGGTTGTATTTGAGGTTATGGCTCTGAGAGTTCAAACTTCCCTTATTCTGCAAACTTTTTGGATTTTAATATGGCCCTTTCCACCTCGCCTCATGCACTGCATCCCTGACCAAGTCATTGTTATTCATGTCTCCCAAAAAGGACGTTCACTTTGAACTCATTTGGAAACCATATTTAGAGCATGTTATCCTAATGCTTTATCTGTCAGCTTTCACGGGCAAGAGATTGAGACATTTTTCTGTATAAATTCTTTGAAAACACAAATCTTGCTAGTCCTGAATTCTTATTATCATTGGTGCAATTGTAGCCTTCAACTCTCATGCTATCAGTAAAGTGAGATTTTCCTTCCACCCTCTTGAGCTACACAGCAGATAAAATCCCAGCCCTTTTTTATGTTAAGCCCTTGTACTGTTCTGCAGGACTTGGGGGAGAGGATCTAGACTTACAGATCCTCCGTGGTCACCTCTGACTTCACTGAGTCAACATAATCCATAGTGCCTGCTGCTCCGTCTTGGGCAGAACTTTGATCAGCACATTTGCAGAGATAGCTGAATTTTGGTTTGACATCTTGCTGATCTCTGCTGGACTACCAAAACAGGGTATGAGTCATAAACTATTCCCTCTAAGGTAAACCTCACTGTTTTGGAAGCTGTAAAGGAAGCCTGTTATTTTTAAAGGACAGAATTTTTCTTTCATTCTCTCCTCCCCTCCAGACACTCTATCTGTTTATTTTTCATTCTGCCCCAAACCTTCTTTGTTTATATCCCACATTTTGGAAATTTATTTCTTCTCCTTCATCTAACTGCTCCTTTATTCCACATGGTTTCTCTGAAGAGGCGAGCAAGATCTGGAAAGAATCAGACATTTACACTGATAATGTTCCAGCCGGATTAGCAAATGTTTGGAAAAGACCTCAGGCTTTGGGCACCAACTTCTCTCTGATTGGGGTAAAACACTTTAATGACGGGGGTTATTGCTGTATAGAGGCTTTTTTCCTTTATGGTATCTTATAGTTATTATCAAAGACAGATTGTTGGACTGTGTGGACTGACACTGGGCTAGTCCAGTCTGGCAATTCTCATCTCTCTATGAATGTGAATCCAGACACATTTCAGTCTAAGCTGGGTGTTCTTTTTGATGCATACAGGATAAATAATGAGGTATACTCAGTAAAATTAATAGGCCGCAAGAAGGAACTGATCTCTGTATCCATCAGCCTATATACTTGCTACATTGAATCCCCAATTCCATTGGAAAAAGAAGGAACTGCAGAGCTTTCCACATATTTTAAAATACATGTAATCACAAGCAACAAAGACTTAGCAGAATGCTTCAGTCGTCTGGGTTTAGACATCAGGCAAGGTTAAATTTAAAGCCCAGACAATACACTCACAGCTAACTTTTTGACCTCATTCTATATGTGGATTTTCCTCATTGCAGAATCCATGTCATGAGGCTGAGAATGCCAATACACTTTTTAGATGGGGAGTTGATCCCTTAGGCACTTATCTAGCTGAACTGGAATAATTGCTTCCTTTCCTCTTGTATTTCTTCAAGGCATTCTCGTATGTTGTATCTTAGCGTTTCTGTTGACCAGAGCAGGAAGCCATACAACAAGTTGCAGCCAGATTTCAGGGACTAAGCTGATTAACTCTGGTGAAGCTCTAACGCAAATCCCATCCCGTTTAATTCCTTAGCTCGCCTCCACACTGCATGGTATTCCCTCCACATAGTCCTACATTACCAAGTGACACAACACTACCAGCAGCCTCACATAAATCTTACAGAGCTTGGGGCTGCCAGTCACGCTGCACAGTCTTGAGGTGAAATTCCCTTCTCAGCACAAGGGCTAAACAAATAACATGTGATGTTCAAGCCACTCAGAGCTCTGCAGAGCAGAAAGGGTTCACACTTTGCAAAAGGGAACTTACTGCAAGTGGTTTCTTGGTCTGCTGAAGTGTATTGCCTAGGTAATGAATTAATAAGTGTTGTAATATCAAATGTATATGTGTTTTTTATGTTTATAGGTGCACAGCTATAGATATGGAAGTATGCTCCATTATATAAAATCTGCTCTAATGACACTGGTTAAAATAAAATTGAACTGCTACAAAACCAGAAATCATCAGTTTTCTACTGTTTCCAGGGATGATAATCCTTTTTCTGCAAAGACCTTCTAAGATGGCAGTTAGCTGCTAACACAGTAAGGAAGAAAACATGACAGCAAAAACCCCTTCTGCTGACATCTCTACATCCACATCAGCATAAATGAAATGAGAATTTAGCTTCAAATTGTCAAAAGGTTGTTAGGCCCGTGTTTAGTAGAAAGATTGATGTTACAGTGTGATTTTGACAAGGTTCAGGTTAATACCAGCCAGCTGAATTCCACAGACATCACCACACCTCTGGGAGCTGCGTATTCACAGACAGAGACTGTTTGACCTCATCCAATTTATACATTTGATCTAATGCACTGGAGTCCATCTAAAAATAGAGTTCTGGAGAGGAAGACGGATAATGCTCCTGAGCCAGGGACCAATAAAAGCAGCTCTCCTTCAAGTCTCTCTCCTCTGTCTTTATGAGGCTTCAGCTAAAACTTCCCTACATTAAAAAATTGCTTTTATCACAGATCCCCTCAGAATAGATAACTTCACTCTTAAGAAGTCTAAGAGAAGATTTGTCAGCCCTTCATGAATAACCAGATGTTGGGAAAAGGATGGTGTGTCATTTCCCTGAACAAACATTCTTGGCATTTATGCATTTCCTCCCATATCTGCTTAAAAAATGATTGTGTATAAATTTAGTGCTGACAAAACTGAGGGCCTGGGAGAAAATGGATTACTCACTCATTTGGTAATTTTACTTGGTCAATGCATGGAATTTTTGCTTTCTGGGAAATTTGACACTGAAATACTAGTTTTCATTCTGATTCAGAATATTTAAAGCAAAACTATTACCATAAAGCTAAGATAAACCAAGATAGCATTGTTTTAGACCCCTTTTTGTTTGAAAATGTCAAGGCTTAGTATTTCTTTCATAATATTTTTAGTTTTTGTTACATGATGAGACTACTGATGGAAACTTGCTTTTAAATTATTAAATGCCACTCCTGTGTACTGGGCTAGAAAAGATAAGATGGTTCTTTCAGTATTAAAGAGCATCCAGCAGTATTATTTTGAAAAATGTGGTTAAAATAGTATATTTCAGTTATCCACAATCCTATGCAATCCTTCATTTACATGCTAATGTGACAGTAATAATGGTTCATTTATGGTAGCGCAGGTATTGAAATGAAATAATTAAAGAAGACTTCTTTTTAATAGAAATTTTTTAAAAATGCCCAGACAAAACCACTTTCATTTCAAAATTTCACTTAAAATACTAAGTGTATTCAATAGAACTCCACATGCAACAGAACAGCGGCTCAAAAATACTTTTACAGTAAGAAAAAGTTACTTGTAATGTCTGCTTCAATGAAAAGGTCATTGAAGTGTTATCCCTGTATTTCTAGAATTCTGTCCATGTCCAAACAGATGTTTGGTAGCTATGTGTATTTGATGGTTTCATTCTCATAGTTCCCACATAGTCATCTCCAAGGTTATCAATAAAATACCAATACTGAGGGAAGTAATTTCCACAGCGAGATGAAACAACTAATTTACATGGAGGGTGAATGTCCATAAATGAGACTTCAGTTTTCTCATTCTGTATCTTGTGGATAGAACAGAGATGTTAAAACACTGTCTATGAAATGAAAAATATATCTGTGATTCACCTTTATTACAAAGTGATTGAACAAAATAACTCCCTTGGAACCAATGCACCATTACCCTCTTTTGAAATGGCAGTCATCTTCCTCCCTGGATTGTGAATGCATCTGAAAAGGGTACAGTGCAGCAAAACCTGTATGGCCGTCGATTTAGCAAGGCACTAGCAGAACCATCAGCTGTAAAGAGAATGACTCTGTCTTCACCAAAGGAGGTGTAACGTAGTGGCAGAAAGGAAGCAGAGCCAAGATTGCAACTGATAGGCATGGCTGTTTTTCATGTGTGGGGAATTTCTCTGCCAATGTAATTTTGCACACTGCATAACTTAAAGAAGTCGTATGTCAGAGAGAGCCCCAGCCCAGTTCATTAATCCACAACTATCTCTAATAGGTGCTGTCAGAGAAGAAAAATAAAAGTTAATGGACCACATTTTGTTCTCTGTTAAAACTCACTACACTGGAGTTTCCACTGATGTAACCAAGGCTACTGTATCTTTGCCAGGCTTTAAAACATTCTCATATATTTACATAACCAAATGAGTTAATTTGAAGGAACACATTAGAGCAGAGCATTTATTCTTCATCTGAATCTGAATCAGCAATTCTGGTCTGCTGATTACATCTCAGAAATCCATGATGTAATTCCAGTAGTGCCCTGCACTTGTGCCATGGACATGTTTCATGTGGGTCAATGGCTAGCAGGGGAGCGTGGGCATCCAGGTGCTCTCCGGATGCCATGTGGCACACTTGGCAGGGTACTTGGCACCTTGGGTATCATTTGTGCATCTTTGAAATGTTTCCTTATCTTGTAAAAGTATAATGATCTTTGGATGACAGATAATGTAACTACATGAACTGTTAGAAGTCTCTGTCATTAGGTATATGCTGCCTAACGCTGCATTCTGTACTCAGCAGTTCCAGCTGATCCAAGTGCTGCTCAAATACCACATTCCCATTGCTTTCTACCTTGCACTTGAAACGTCTTTTCTTCTTCCATCTTCTTCTCTTGCAGCCATTTCTTCCAGCGAGGTACCTGCCGGCAAACTCCGTTCATCAGCCCATTGCCTGGTGACCCACAATGACCCGTTTGCCCAAACACTTCCATCGTAGCTCTTACCGTAAGTTTGAAGCGATGCTGCCCTCTCCTGTTCACTCCTGACCCGAATGATCTGCTTCTAAGCAAAGGCTGCAGCCGTGTTTGTGGCTACATCGAGCTCAATCGTAGCCAGAGAAAAAGGTCCACGCTTTTACTGTACTTTTATCAGTCTTTTGAGATCTGCATAAATAGCATCCCATGGAAATGTTCTTGCAAATTCTGTTCGGTGAAAATTTTCCCTTCGCTTCCCAATATTGCTTTTCTCTCTGTTTTCCCATCCCCCTTATATTCTTGGTTTACAGTTATTTTTTTGTTTTTTAAATCCATCTGCTTCTTACCAATCTCTTCTTCCCTCTGAGGGTTTTCTAAACTCGCTCCTTCACGAGACAGAGCTAAAAGAACGTGGGTGCTAATTGCAATAAACAGTTCGTTAACAATCAGAGGAGACAGTCAGTCAAAGCCTGGTTCCATTATTCGGTCCCTGAGATAAGAGTTTGACACAATAATTGTGCCAGCTCAGACAGCTCCCCAGAAGAGCCTATCAGGGAGACAAGCCTCTTCAGGGGAAAGGGCAAATGTATGACAGCACTGAGGTCTAAAGAGACAAAATAACAATAATTTAGTTTTTCTATTGTTCTTGTTACCACCCCTCCTATTCAATAACTTAAAATATTCACACATTTCTTTTTAGGAACAATGCCTTTAACCCCCATTCAAGCCGTTATTCAATGCATGTATACTTCACTCATTCTGAAACCAGATTTTCCAAACCATGGGTTGTGGGGGAAATTCAAAAGGATCACTGGAGGGCTAAAAAGAATATCTTATTGTTAATGTAATTGTTTAAATTATGATTGTTTTAATATCATAAGAAAACATGATTTGATTTCTATTGCTCTTTTTCTTAAGTTTTATGCTGACGGCATCTCATTTTTCCCAGGGTAAGGGCAATTGAGAAGTGGCTGTAAATACTGACTGCAAACAGTTATACTAATCAGCCTTTAAATGCTGGCTGCAGCTCAGTCCCTCCACTACCAAGGGGAGAGTATTCTGTGGACTCCTTCTGTAATTACGGCCCATTCTCACTCCTCTGCCCTGGAGGAGCTGAACTGTTCCTGCCAGGGAAAGGTAATTAGCTATTTCCTGCATAGGGAGAGACAAATGAGACGGATGAGCTCAAAAGCCTTAAATATCCACAGCACTAAATACTGTTGTTCTACTCCTTGAATATCCACTACCCTAAGTGCTTCTGGTTTAAACCCTGACCAGAGTTCTCCAGCCAGCCTCCTCAGATGGGGAACTCAGTGCTTCAAAGTGTTAAACATCTCTGCACAAGGCCTGAGGAGTGTCAGCTCACTGGGATGAGAGTGTTACCTCTTTGCAGACACTGTGGAGTTGGAATCTTAATTCATGTGCTCATTGTCTTGCCCTGGTAGCACGTGCTGGTTCAAACGAGGAGGATCACTGTTGTGTCTTACCAACCTCTTTTGAAGAACACAATCGTCAGTGTATTGTTCCTCCCCAATAGCTACTGGATTTTTCATACAGTCATAGAATGGTAACAGGTTGGAATGGACCTTAAAGACCCTCTAGTCCCATCCTCCCCTGCCATGGGCAGGGGCAACTCCCCCTAGATTGGGTTACAGAATCACAGAATCACAGAATATGCTGAGTTGGAAGGGACCCATCAGGATCATTGAGTCCAGCCCTGAGCCCTGCACAGGACCATCCCCAAGAGCCACACGATGTGCCTGAGAGTATCATCCAAATGCTTCTTGAACTCCGTCAGGCTTGGTGCTCTGACTACTTCCCTGTGGAGCCTGTTCCAGTGCCCAACTACCTTCTGGGTGAAAAACCTTTTTCTAATATGCAACCTAAACCTCCCCTGACACAACTTCAGGCCACTTCCTTGAGTCTTGTCACTGGTCACCACAGAGAAGAGATCAGTGTCAGCCCCTCTTCTTTCCCTCATGAGGAAGTTGTAGACCGTAATGAGACCTCCCCTCACTTTCCTCTTCTCCAGGCTGCTCTCCACAGCTTCTCCTCAAGGCCCTTCACCATCTTCATTACTCTCCTTTAAATGCTTCCTAATAGTTTAATATCTTTCTTATATTGCAGTGCCCAAAACTGTACACAATATTCAAGGTGAGGCCCCAGCGCAGAGCAGAGAGGGACAATCCCCTCCCTTGACTGGCTGGTGGTGCTTTGTCTGATGCCCCGCAGGACACGGTTGGCCCTCCTCACTGCCAGGGCTCTGCTGGCTCACTCGCCATCGACCAGGACACCCAGCCCCCTTTCCGTGGCACTGCTTTGCAGCATCTCATTCCCCAGTCTGGTTGTATGTCCAGGGTTGCCCCATCTCAGGTGCAGAATCTGGCATTTTCCCTTGTTGAACTTCATATGGTTGTTGATTGCCCACTTCCCTGATTTGTCAAGGTCTCTCTGCAGGGTCTCTCTGTCTTCCAGGGAGTCAATGGCTCCTATCAGTTTATCCAACCTGGTTTTGAACACTTCCAGGGCTGGAGCATCCAGAACCCCCTAGACAACCTGTTCCATGTCTCACCATCCTCACAGTAAAATATTTCTTTCTAATGTCTAAACTATATTTCCCTTCTTTCAATTTGTACCTGTTGCTCCTTGCCCTATCACTACAGTTCCTGATGAAGGGTCCCTCTCTGGCTTTCCCATAGGCCCCATTCATGTACCAGAAGGCTGCTATGAGATCTTCATGCAGCCTTCTCTTCTTCAGACTGAACAGCCCCAACTTTCTCAGCCTGTCTTTGTAGCAGAGGTGCTCCAGTGCTCTTAGTGACTTTGTGGCCCTCTGGATGATTCTCCTAGCACATGTTCCTTTAAAACTGGTGCCTGTTTTGATAACATTTCTTCAGAATATCTGTTTCCTTTTCCTCTGTATTCACAAGTACCCCCAAAATTCAACACAAGTCTGCCTGTTTCACAAGGAATTTAGATTTGCTTCCTGAGGTATGCACATGCACATCTCAAAGTATCTTGCCAACTCACCTTTCATTCACCTGGAAACCATCTAACAAGGCAGCCTGCCTTGAGTACTCACTGTCATCCGTCAGTGTTGCTCTCAAGGTGTCCAACAGCACCCGTGTTGTTTGCAGTTTTCATTTTGAGGCATGCCTGCAGGTCCTGTAATGTGCTGTGCTGGAAAACTTTTTGCTTACATCTGGAATCGCTGTTCTTGACATCTCAGATGGGGGTCAAGGGAAACCTTTATAAAGGGAAAAGGACAATGAAGCAAGATATTAAGACAGCTAGTCCGTCAATGAGTCACAGCTACTAAAAATTTGGCAGCAGCCACAAAGCAGCTAAATGTAACCAGCTCTAAAAGGCCCACAGGATGTCTCTTGCTCATTCACTCACACACACAGACACACTGACAGAGTTTAAACAAGCAATTCCCTGCTCCATATGCTCTTAAGACTAACTTTGTAAGAAACTTGGGCATAGGGTTTAATTTCCATGGGAAAATTTATTTTGCTTTCCTTAGCTGATTTTCTAACACCCTGATGGTGATTTCTGATGGTGTCTCAGGGTCTGATTTGCAGCCTGCTGAACCCAGTGTGAGTCTCTCTTTGATGTTGAGTCAAAAGACCACAGATCAAGCCCTCAGCAATCAGTTTGGGCCACATGTCCTGATGACTTAGAAGGTAGATGCTGACAGTGTAAAACAATAGCAGAGGAAGCATAAAAGGGGACTGACTGTCTGTGTCCGATGCTTCTAATGCTGGTTGTGGCCTCCTCTTGTATCATATAGTCACTGCTGATGTGGCAACAGCTTTGAAGAGGAGAAGGTAAGAACTTCTACTCCCTAGAGAAAGAAGACAAGAGAGACAACAGGGTGTTGAAAAAGAAGGATCAGAAAGACCAAAGATCAGCATTTGTGAAGGGAAGTGAAGAGGGATGTGAGGAAACTGCAAAGGAAAAAAAATTGCTAGAAAGAGAAACCAGGTTTTCACAGCCACCCCCATGGGTAAAATGCCAATAACAACTAAAAATAACAACATATTTTTAAAAAGTGCATACAGCATGGTGCATAAATAAAAAAGGCTTCTTAAAAATTCTTGCAGTGGTACTGTAATAATTATGTAGTGTTGTAGACAACTCTAACCAGAGCAAAAATGTTTATATGAGCCCCAGATCACCTACTCAAACTGGGAGGTGCCCACTTGTGCCAGCTGTGAATTTGGTCTCTGACTTTTGTAATATTTCAGATCTCCTGAAGGCTCTTTTAAAGAGGAAGTTCTTCAGTCCCCTTTCTCTGAAATAAGAAAGTATAATCCAGGAATTATGTATTTCAAAACTGGATAATACAAATAACACACTGTTGAATTCAAGTGTGCTTTATTGTGATCCTGAAAACCTTTTGTTTGAAATGTGCTGCAGGTTGGAGAACAGGTTTTAAAAGTCTAAATCTATTCCAAAACCACCATGAATGGTTTTCTGGAAGAAAAGATTATATATTACACTTGGTTCCTCTCCAAGATTTGTATGTCTTACATGAATACTCCTTTGTCTCCTCCTGTAGTGACATATCTGAGATCAATTATGCCAACAGTAAAGTCTGGAATTTTTATAGTTCAGCTCTTTACGAGCATTTTCATAGAAGAACTTATGAAGGCTGAGGCATAGGAAAAGTCCAATAATCCTGGCCTGTTATCTTCATCATCTCCAGCGCTCTGTCTTTTCCTCTCTACCCTCTCCAAGTGAAAACACTGGCTCACATAATACACATACTCCATTGTGGTGATTTAAATGGCCATCTGTATGTTTATCTGAGGCCTCTGTGAATGGGCAGCCTCATTAGTGCTTGTGTCATGGACGGATGGGCCAACACAAATTCTGTTTGTGTAAGATAAATTTTCCTCTCCTGGCTTTATCTCTCTTCTTCATTCCTTTTGCACTCTCTCATTTTTCTTTTATTTCCCTCTGTGGGAGTTTATCCTTGATAGAAATAACTTTCCTTATTTCTGAGGTTGGGTTCTGATGCCTTTACTTTTCCTCTGCACATGTTTAGGAGAAATCTATCTGAAAAGACATGCGTTTTTACCCTGATTGTGGCTTTTCCTGCAGGAGTGATGTTGCTGACATTAGAGGGACTAGTTGGAGAAAAAGATTTTATTCAAGACAAGAGGGGTACCAGGAGTAGTTCCAAAGTAATAACCTTAAGCTGTGGCTAAGGACCTGGAAGTTTTGAAGGTTCCCCTTAGGTTTATTTCTTTTTTGCAATGATAAGAAGCAGTGAACCTGTTTTATTTGTCAATAATTAATATCTGCTTTGTGTCACCTCCCAAAACTACAGTGTCCGTTTTATAAACAGTGAGGGAAGGCTTATGAATTATAAGCAAAATGTTTTCATTTGGCTTTAGATTTTGAAAAGCATATTTACAGGCAAGATGATGAATCTGTCATGTTTAGTAGCACTGCATAGCACTTGAGTGCTCAAATGCTTCTGTTGGATCAACTAAGTATTTAATAAATTCTGAGGTGCAGTGTTATGCTTCACTAGCTGGGAAATTGGGAAGTGAAGAGGTAATTGTATTAGTCAATATGAAGGAAGGTCACTGTCAGTGTTTTAAATCAAGGCTGTAAGAGAGCAAACATTAACCTTAATTCAGACAAGCAGTGGCTCAGCAGCAGGTGGGGTCTTGTCCCTGCAAAGAAATCACAAGAATGATATATTGGGTTTCCAATGTAATGTTGTTGAATTTTCTATATAATTTCTGCTTCATTTAGTTCACTGCCTATTCCCAATGCTGTCTGCAACCTGAATGCCCTACTGGCTCCTTTCTGGTTTATTCCTCAACATTAGTATCAGCTTCAATGGGTTTTTGAATATGAGTGAGGACATTAAAGAGATACATGAGTGATGGTTGAAAATCACCAACAGTCAAACTATTACTCACTCCTAAGTACTTTTGAAAGCCGTCTGCAGAAATTGAGATAACAGAATCCAGTTTTCTCTTTTATCAAAGAGCTTGTTCAGGAAGGGTAAGGGGCTAAGGAGGGATACATTTGCTTTCAACAATAAGTAATTATCTATGACTGAAATACATATGCAGCACACATGTGGAAGGAGGAGCAAGTGTAACAGTCTTTCACTTGGTAAAAATGCATTTGTAAAACTTAAAAAGCATTCCCCCGACTCACAGAAGGCATTGTACCCTACTGATAGCTTTTTACAGCTGAAATTAGGTTCAGTGTTCAGATTGCTCCAGCACAGCTATGGGAAAATATAACCCTGGTCCTAGGAATAGGAAGGAATGTCTATTTTTCATCCTCATGTAATTGAAAACTGACTGAAAACAATTGGCAGGAATCTAAATATTCACATTTGGACAGAGACCAAACATGGGAAATTTCAGGCCAAGGGAATTTTTGGGGGAAGATTATGAGGAAGTACATGAGAATAGGGTTTTTTTTCTTTTTTCTCCTTTTTCTTTCTTCCTTTTTTTTTTTTTTCTTTTTAGTGGTAATGGTAAATGTTTCATTAGAGGTGACTCAATGTATTAACTGTCCAACCGTTTTTTCCTAGTGCTTGTTCTTCAAATCCTGCATTTATTACTTTGTATAAAAGTAACAGACGGTGTATCTTTAAATAGAAATTACATTCCTGTCAGCTTACCCAAATCCCAAATATGGGGCAGGGTGTCAGAGAAAAACACTAACATGAGGGATTCAGGGACTTGACAAGGTTACAGACTGCTCCTGCCTGAGAAACAACTTACACTGAATTGTGCTTCCTGAACTTGTATCTCAGGACATGAAAGTAAGGGAGAAGCAACCCCTTACTTGAGCAACAGCAGAGAGAGATATCTAATGTAAGGTGAAGTGTGGGATATCTGAAAAGTATAGGGTAACAAGGTATTCATATCCCATTTATTTTGGTTTACTGCCACCTGAGGCGGAGGTTGATAAAGAGGCACATGGCTTCGCTGGCAGAAGAGTTTGGCCACATGCTGTAAACTATTATAAATATTATACGGTGTAGTTGAGGAGCCTACACTCCAAATGTAATCTAGTGTGGCTCAAACACTGAAGAACCAGTCCATAAAAATGGCACTTCTCTCTTCTGCACATCTGTTTCTTGCATGTATCTTAAGAGTCAGATCTGCTTAAACAACATATAAATGAAGGTTTTACTGTGATTTTTTTTTTAAAAAAAAACATCTGCAGAGCCCTGCAGAGCCAATTCTACTTGAAAAAAGATCTTCTTCAGCATGATTTTAACTGCAAGATCACTGTTGCTCTCCTTTATTTCTGTGTGTGTGTGCAGTGAAGACGTGAGGTCAGGAGGATATGCCTTGCACTGGTGCAGGACTTGAGAGAAGGGCAAAGGTTGCATCTGCATTCCTGCAGGTTGTTGTGTACTGGTAAGGGAGCAGTCTATTTCAGAGTATTCCTAAAGGTCCTTCCTTCCCTATTGAAATCCTGCCATCTTTTGCTGCTCAGCAGTGTCAGAGACCAGCTATATCCTTCTGAATACATGCTGCAGGCTGGGAGAGCTTGTGTCACACCAGTGCCACCTTCTTGTTAACCCTTCTCCACAGGAAAGTGGCAGCAGCCCAGCTAGTGCAATGCTGAGCTCCTCCTGCAGTGATAAAGATTAAATTAAAAGCCTCCAAGGAAGCAGATCAGCAAACAGTGCTCCAATGGAGAGCCACCAGGACTCTGCTGACCTTCTTGTTGTTGGCAATCTCAGCTGGGCCCACATCTCTTCTCCCCCACCCTTGAGGGATTCCTTCCTCACCTTCCTCCTTTGTTTCTCAGTCTCTGGGACTGGGATCTTCCTGGCTATCTGCATTCTTGTTGAGGGGAGCCTTGGCTACTCCCACTGGTGGGAGATGGTCACACCCTTCAGAGTCTTCCAGCCAGAAACCAGCTGTTTGTTTGACTCCCAGTGACCTTCCTTTGCCTTCCCTCCCTGTGGCCTGGCTGTTTTTACCAAGAGGCTCACACCACAACCAGCTTCCAATGTGCTGCTGTGATTTGAGCTCAGGCAGTAGGAAAAAACTGACCATCCCGTGCCTGGTGGCTCACTGTGCTGAGCCACCACATCAGCTAGAGTCTAGCTCCTTATTACATCCAGATGCACAAACAGTTTGCCTGCCAAGAGTATTCTTGGTGCTTCATGAAACCCTATCACAGAAACGGATTAGTGGTGGGACTGCAAGGAGCAGCTTTTGGGAAATGCATCAGGAGGAAGGGAAGGCTCTGCATGGTACATCCACCTCGTGAGATGGGCTTGCTTCTGAAAGCTGTCTTTCTACTCAGAGGTAATTATAAGCACAAAAGGAGTAAAACAAAGGAAGAGAGGAAGGTTTGCCAAGTGACTCTGTGTTATAAATCAAAGCTCCACAAATCTGTACCCTCTCCGTAGTCTCACATCCAGGACTCTTCATTTCAGTTCTTGGTGCTCTACTGTGCAACTCATTTCTCTCTGGCTCCTCAGCTCTGGGCAGTTCCTTTTCTGCTAGAGCAGTATGAATCTTCTCCCACGGCTCCCATATTATAGTCCACTGTGCCCCTGACCTGTGCATTTTTCTGTGCTTCTCACTTCACCTCATTCTCCCCAAACCTTCTAGTTTAGATTATCTGTTGTTATTGTAGTGGTAGCTCAACTTATAATTTAGTAAATGCTAATTGAATTTACAGTGTTAACTACCTGAAGAAAAGACTTGATTTCACTTGTCTGAGAAAAAAAAAATTATAGGCATTTCAGCTTGGGGCTTAAAGGTTTTGGGACAGAATCTGGGGTTGTTTTCTGTTCTCTGCATAAAGGGTAGTCACAATCACTTGTGCAGATCTTTGCACACATGTAGCCCACATTGTGCATGTTTCACCGTGAATGAGAATCTGTGAAACAGAATCATTATTTCTGAAATTGCTCATGGATCTGTAATGATTCAGCCACCAAAGTTACTGGAATTTCAGGCCTGGATCCAGATTTTGCTTGCAGATGGATAATAGCAGAACCCAGAGTTCAGATGTGAATATGGCTAGTTTTTAGGATATGCAAAAAGGAATCTGAATTCTGGAGACTAAAATTACCTCAATTATAGATAAATCTAAGACTTTCTAAGGACCATTATCTATGCAAGCGTGTCTTTCTTCATCAAAATAACTCGTTCCTCCTTACTTAAGGCAAATGGTGTGTTAAATCTGTAGACTGGGCTCCGTATGGTTCTTGGCCACAAGGGGACAGGCAGTAACTGTCACATAAGACAGCACCGTGTCCCAGGTGGGGTGAGCACATCAAAGACAGCCACTGCTACACTGCTACTGTTAACTATTTCTGGAAAGTATAAGGAAAAATATGTATCCTAGTCAGTACAAATCAGATACAAAAATATACCTGCCGAAGTAACACACCAGAAACCAGAGAAATGAAGTACATATACATCACAGATGCAGCATAGGAAAAATGCCATAAATGTTTACAGTTAAAAAATATACTTGGTGTTAGGAAATTGAAGTGGCATACAGTGCCTGCCAGAAGCTTTAGCCTTGTGAAACTACTTGGAGAAGAAGGTATGAAGGGGAAGACTTGGTAGATCAGTGAAAAATAAACTGATTTTAGGACCTCTTGCCTCATGTTCATGGATTCAGGTCCATAGTGCATCTCATAACAGTCAAGTACTACCTTCTGAGCATAATCTTTTCTTTTTTAATGTCTTGTAGCACCATTGCTTGCAGCTCTGAGTCACGAGAAATGGTGTACCTCTGCCTCAGCCCTGCAGGACCAATGTCCCCATCACACTGGCTGCCTGACCCCCCTGCAGGCAAGGAGCTTCACCCACCCTGAAACACATCAGGCTGGGGCTCAGCCTCCTTCAGCGGTCAAATTGGGCTGTTCTGACCTCTGAATGGTTACTCCGTGTAGCCACAAGAAACTCACTAATTGAGATAGCTGGTTTCAGGGTGATTGAATTAATCTAGGTATTTCCTCATTCTTCCTTCTGAAGCTGATCACTCAAAGAATATCTTCAGTGCTTCCTGCATCAGAAATACCACTATAGATACTTCTTTCCATTTTCAGTGACATTTTCTTTGTACTTGTTTCATAAAGTACCAGAATCATTCACAAGGCTATTAATTAGCACTGAATTCAGTCATTGTGGATCATTTTGGATGATGATCATTCTGAGGTTGAATCTGAGGGTTGAATATGATCTGTTACATAAACTTACTTTTATTTAAGTCCTTGCAGAAAATAAAGAAGTGCTTAATGAAGACAAGTCAGCAGTAAACTGAAGGAAATAAAAATTGACCTTTCTTGACAAACTGTCTGAGTTTTCATGGCTTTCTCATGTCTTCATGCTGTGAGTAATGCAAGGAATGCCGCAGGCTGAGTGTCTGCAAGCTCTGATATTGAAAATAAAAGCTTTATATAAGCCAGTTGCAGTTTCCTCTGTCCACTTTTAGTTTGCTCATTCTTCTTTTTTTTTTTTTCCCTCCCATTGCAAGAAAGCAAATTCTGGAGATTATTCCCACATGAAACACTTCCCCACATGGGTCTGTCAGTGCTGCCTAGTCACTGACATGACATCCCACTGCTCCTAAAAGATTCATGAAGACTCACTGATATGTGTTTGTCAGGCTTGTCCAGTCTTATTTAAAAATGTGGTTTCATTTAATTCCTCATGGAGCAACGGCTTCTCAGAGGCGAACTACAAAAACCCTTCCAGCTGACCAAGGGGAAATTTTTGAGCGTCTCCTGCCACCTTGTGGGACTGAGGAGAACATTCACTTTGCTTATTAACAATTTTAGGTGTCAAAGCCTTCCTTGTTACCCTCAGTGATTAGCGAGCAAATGAGACACTGAGCATGGTGATGCACCCTCTTCTGCTTTGGGGGAACCTGCTGACCTTAATGGGATTGCCTCAAGTCTCTCCCAGTATATCTGTGGCCAGGGTGGCCACTTATAGGGTTGTTATTTAGTCATTATTAGAGGGATGGATCAAAGTACGTGGGGGCTTCTCTTGCTGTTGGTCATTTTGGCGGATGCCCATGGTGCCAACTGAAGGAAATCTTCCACAGATCACCTGTATATCCAGTGTGGGGTTGGAAACCAAGGACTCCTGCATGCAACCCCAGCTAACCCCAGCCATGGCTGTGTGGGTGGCCTCGGACAAGGCTCTGAGCACAGAGAAAGAAGCCAATAATTTCTGAGTGATAATCCTCTGTTTGTCCTTTCTTAAAACTTCCCACTGCAACAAGCAACAGAGTTGCTCTGTGTAAATAAAGCCATTGCCAATACGTGAACCGCACAGTCCTACAGGGCTGGCTGGTTGTGCAACAGCTAAAGCACAGCAAGGTTTGAATACCAGTGGCTGACCCAGGTGAATGCTCCCATGTTTTAACAGTGGGACACTGCAAAAATGCCACTGTGGCTTGCTGTGACTCCCGAGTGAGTGGCAACAGTATGTTCAGTGTGATAAGTTTGTTTTCACACCCATGCACACCATCAGCCAGCCTATTGGTCACACTAGCTAAAGCCAGCTGAAATAGTGTGTGCCTTTGTTTGCTTTGGGCTGCTTTGGTTGAGCTCTTCTGCAGATTTTGGGATCACTTTGGGGTGACTGATTCTGCAATGTGAAAAATGCTCCTTTCATATTTTCAGCTTGTTTTTAAATTTGCTCTTTTTGAAACCACAGTCAGGCTGAACAGAGAGAGGTTTCCTGAGGACTTCAGTGAGCCCTCACCAGGAAGAGGCTGTCATGGCTTTAGCAGATCAGGGGTCAGGACTGTTATCAAGTAGGTTTCATTGGTGGTCTCTGACAGTGGGGAAGCCATGAGTTCTTTCTTGCCATTCCAGGCTTTGGAAGGGAATATTCTGGTGGATGTAGAGTTATTAATTAAATTTCCATCTATTACCTTCCATCTGTGTTGTTCCCAGATGTAATATCTATACCCTGTTAGTTCCTTTCTCTCTCTCTGTCTTTCACCTACATTCCTCCTTACCCTTTGTCCTTCGTTTGCCCTCCAATTCCCTTTGTTTTCCATGGACTTTAAAGAGTCTTTGCCACCTCCATCCCCGACTGTGTTGCCCAGGCACTTTTCCCCACTTTACTTCCCAGACTTTATTCCCTGTGTTCTTGATTTGAGTCCTGCTATAGAATAAGGTGCATTCCTTCTTCATACTGACTATCAGCAGGAGGGACTGACAAAATGCCACCTTGCTTTCCCTTGCTACTGTGCCACACAGGCCCAGAGGTGCTGCAAATAGGTGTCTTGCACATGGGAAACACAGAAAACCTAGCTGTGCCATGTGTAGGCCTGGGCTGTGGGTTTATGAGGATGGTATATAAACATGCAGTACAGTAACACAGGATCTGTGAGATTTAGGCATGAGCAGTTGTTCTGCAGGGTTGTACAACCTCAGCATGCAGAGGAGCTGTGTGAATTCATGCTCAGGAGAAAATTCCAGCCAATAGATGAAGCCATTAAACAACTCGACTGAAGATCAATAGACTGCTGTCATTCAAAGGCTTTGTATTTTGTGCAAACATGGACATATTTTGTGCAGAACAGAGTCCAGGACAAATTTAAACTCTCTTCTTCATAGGAAACACTTTATCTTTCCTCTAGTAAAAACAAAAAACAAGTCCTCCCCTTCCCGCCCCCGCTGCCCCCAAAGAAAACAACTGTCAACACTGTCAGTTTTTAACATCAAAACCATCCCTTAGTCTTATTCTTAGAAATGGGTGGATAGTTTTGATTGAGCATTTGCAGATAATGGGGCACTAAGACTAATTGTTTTTCACCTAGTTTGGAAAATTGCAGCACAGCAGGTTTGGTTGACAAATGCAGAAGCAACTGAGATAGTTGCTCTGCAATGGGAAGCATTGGACAGGCTTAAAAATAAGCAGTTCCACTAACATTCCTTATTCAAGAAAATGTCTCACTCTCTCAGAGCATGCAGTCGTTGCCCTGATGAAGTCACTGTAGATCCTTGCCACCTAACCTAGTGGAAATCTTTTCCTGTTACCCAGGATCGCCAAATATGAGAACTTACCTCTAGACTGGCTTATTTATGAGTAGTCTGTATTAGATGGTGATATTATTATGAAGCTTAGGAAAAATACGCTGAGAAATTCGTGTCAATCTTCTGCAATAGCCAAAGATGTCTGTCCCTTTTTGGAGTATCTCTCACTACAGGGGACTTGTAGTGTATGTTGCCAAGTTTTCACTCATGAAAGCTGACAGGAACTAGAAAGAGTTATGAGACTGAATGGTGCATAGGCAGTCTCTTTCTCTGAGCCTGACAGAAACCTAATCCACACTTTTCTTACATTGCAAACTGTCTGACAATGCCATCACTTTGTAGCTTTGGACAGCACAAGACTCTGGAATCAGTTTGGTAACATCTGTCATTCAGTCAGGTAATGATTTCCCTCTCCTCTGCACATATTGGGGGAGATGTAGGTGACATAAGTAATACTGCAAATCGTCCTAGAAGTTATGATGTCTTTGAGTGCAGTGTAGGAGAGAATTGAAGTAAAAGGGAATCTACTTCCAAAGCTGCATGAATTCTCTGAATTCAATTAGACTTTTATAATGTAATTTATTCTAAGCTGAGAAACTAAAAGGCATCTTGGGGAAAAAAAAATCACAGTATTTTAACAGATCAAGATAATTAATGGGCCTAGATATATGAAAAACTCTTTTCTGCCACCTCATGATGAGCAGAGGCTCAACTTCTTTTAGAAGATTCCAGTGTGACATATTAAACTATTGTAGCTTTGCAGAAGTATGAGCAGAGGAAATTTGATCCTGAAATGTTAGCCTAATATAATGAAGATCTATGAGTGTGTTGATGGTATTGAATTCTTAAACTATAGATGCTGAAAGGGACAGTTATTTTTGTGGCAAATCTTGAGAAAGGACAAATTATAAACTTAATGACTTAATTTTGCTTATATGCCTGTAATGTAGTTGTTTTATGGACAATTTGATATCAAATACATAGTTCAGAGACAGAGAGGCTTTGAACCAAAAAGCACACTCTAAGAGAGAATTGTGATCTTAACTGTTATTGATTAAAATATATGTTCTCTCACTTCCTTGGTTAGATAGAAATTACCAAGGTTATCTCTGGTATGAGTAAGAAATATATAATGCTTGTTGAGAAAAACAGGTAAATGAAGGCATTTAATCTGTCAAGATCCCCTCACGTGTTAATTAATAGTCTCTATGTATATAAGAAAATTATTCAAAATAGTTCAGATGTGATGAGGGAAAGGTGCTTTGAGAATTTAACTTTGCTGCAAATACAACTTTTTTTTCTTTCATTTCTTCACCTGTACACCTCTTGTAAGTATTTCCCTCTTTACAGTCTTTTTTATATGTTACAAATACATTTGTTTGCAGACTTGAATTAGCCAATTTGAATCTCGAGGTGACTGCGTAGTGGAAAAACACTTCCTTATAGTGTGGTGAAGCTATAAACTAGGTTACTGAGGCCCCGGTGTTAACAAACACCTTCTGTCCTCAAAGAGGCTCTGTGGGCTGGCTTGTGGGCTGGTGTCCTCAGCTCACTCAGGGACCAGAGAGAATCCCTGAATCGTAACATTCCTCTGGAATTTTCATGAGTTTGATATATAGAAACTACCCCCTGTCTCAGAAGGGCCCGTCCAGTGATGTTGTTTGATAATTCAGAATAAAATAAAAAGATGATGATTTTGTAAGTAGGAATGTTTCTGATGCTTGAGCTTTGTAGTAGCCACACTGAAGAAAATAAAAGATATTTAATTGGAGACAATCAAACATGTACATTGGCTTAACTTCTTGGTAACATTTTAGCACTGGTGGAGAGCAACTAATAAAAACTGTCACTGTCTGTATCTCTGATTCATAAAGAGTCCTTCAAGGTTACTGCAAGACTGGACAGGACACAGTAATTTTTCTTTCCCATTATACAACTCATTCTGCTATTACCTCCTAGTGAAGGAACACCTACAGTTTCAAAAGCTTTAGGTCTGGGAAACTCTAACATTACTTACTTTACAGGCTTTTAAGGAAACTTTTTTTGTGCGGTGACAGATGAGGTCACATCCATGATGCAGCACTGTCATCCATACTTCATCCAGCTCCCAGTACCTATGAATCACACCCTGGGTTTCAACAGGATTGTAACCTGTAAAAACATTCACAAACACCAGGTGGAGAACATGACAAGGCAAAACGGGAAGACAGAGACACACACCATTATTAAAATGGACAACTATAATAACATAACAGCTCCAAGGGCTGTGATGTGTAGGCAGCGTCTGCCAAATGTGGCACAGGCCAGGAACTAAATCTCAGAAATGATGGAACATCAAGGAGCAAGAAGACAGGAGGCAAAAAGAATCTCAGATGTACTGACTGGGAGATGAGGGAACAAGGCCATGGTGGTTAACAGCTAGGAGAAGACTCAGGTATTGTTTTTCAGCTTGCCACAGGCCTCTTGAGTGACCTTGGAAAAACAATTTAATTTCTTATGCCTCATTTCCACACTCCTTTTCTGTCTCACCTACTTAAATTTCAGGCATTTGGGGGTGGGTTTGTGTACTTATAGAACAGAGGAGCTTATGAATTTATTGGAACTTATTGATGTGATATGAATAATGTATTGCAATGATGCACTGTCCTAATGACTGTTTACACAGGTCCCCTTCTTTCTGTAGGGAAGGTTAAACAACCTCTGTGGCAGCGACGGCTCTTTTCAATTGCTGTGCTTTGCCTAAAGCTGCTCGCCCAGTTTATGACAGGCGTGCAGTGTCTACCCAGCTTGTAGGGTCAGACCGGTGCTTCCCAAATTAACTGAGCTGTCAGGCGTGGAGGAGTAAATAGCTCACTGGAACCGTGTGTGTTTAAATGCAGGGCATAGCCACATGATCCTTCATAGGGTGTGTTATAGTTTCAAAATCGTTCATGGAATTTTTTTTTCTCTCCCTTACCAACACAGAGGTTTGGGAGCTGGAGCCAAGCCCCCCACTACCTGCCCTAGAACCAGCTAACAACAGGATGGCTGATAGCTTTGCATTCCAGCTTCATGGCTGGGGAGGACTGGGGGTGGTGGGGCGAGGGGAGAGAGGTTTTTCCGGGCTTTTTGCCACACTTCTCTGGCTGCAGTGTGGGTGCCAGCCATTTGCTGGGCTGGTGGAAGCACTTGGAGGGAGCTCCCTTGGTCAGCCCCCCAACGCTGTCCCCCTGTGCCATTCTTCAGAGAGAGAGAGCAGTCGCTGCTACCTGGATTCGCTACAGAACCCTTGAGGGCTGACACCACCTGCAGAAGGGTTGCTAGCCCCCCACCTCCCCAGTGCTTTCAAACAGAGGATGAGGAGAGGGCCTTTACACTGCCCACGGGGAAGGTTTCATCATGTTCTTGTGGCCACCATCCCCAAGTGAGTTTTTTTGGAACCAGCACCTCTCTCTTGTCACCATCTCTCGAGTGACTTTCGTGACCGCTGCCTCCCGAGGCACGGCATCACCTCCCGCTGTCTGTAAATACATCTGCCCCAAAGGGACAGAGAGAGGACTTCATCTGTTTGAAAGCTTTTGGTTATGGTGTTGCTGTTCTGTTCTGGTGGGTTTTGTTTGTTTGTTTGTTGTTATATATATTTCTAGTAAAGACCTGTTATCCTTTTCTACACGTTTTCTGATTAAAGTCTCTTAATTTCAAAGGTTGTGCTGGTTTTTGGGAACAGTCCCCCTTCCTAGTCCAGATAGATATCTTAGTTTTCTTTTACACTGAGACAGGGTGAAAGAGAGGACTGTTAAATTTCTGCCACAGGGGAAGTTCTTTCTTTGGGTCTGATTCCCATCTATCAATTCCCATCAATTCAATGCCTCTTAGGACTTAGAGGGCAGTTGGTGTTTAATGTCTGCCCCTTCCCTGTCTCCCAGCACACACAGTGACTGTCTTCACAAATCTTATCATTAACACTTATTTTCTCTAACCCAAGGGGACAATAAGAAAGGATCAGAGATGATTTTGCTGATCCTTTGACACAGGGCTGCAGAGCAATGATGGAAACACCAGAGTATAATGAAGTGAGCGTGATAGTGCACACCTGACTGACAAACTGCTGGAATCACAGGTGAGGCAAAGCATTCCTATTAAAAAGAAAAAATAGAAGCAAATAAGAGGGAAAGAGGAGGCTAAATAAAGCTTATCTTCAGTGGTACTTTGGTGCAGCATGTGGGCCCTCCCACAGGTGGGCTGTGTTAGCAATAAATTGATTAGTTAATAAATGCAGAGGAAAGGAGGAGAGAGAGCTGGCTGGGGGCTGCTATAGTGCCTGCCTGTGGTAACTCAGTGTTTTGGTGGGAAGACCTGTAGCCCCTGTGGGTGAGGGAAGCTGGAAGTTACTCCATTTGGGATGGCCCTGCTGGTGGAGTGGGCAGCCTGGCAGCCCTGTGCTCAGGGTGTGCTCTGTCTGGCAGCTGCTGAAGCTCCTTGGCTGGTGGAGTGCTGTGGCCACAACACGTCCCGAGTGCTTGCTGATAGTCTCCTGCTGGTGGAGGTAAGATGCCTGCCTGCTGCCAGCAGGCTGGAGTCTCTGCCTCCTCTGGGGAGGCTTTTCATGTCTGTGTCTCTGCTTGTTTTTTACCTTTCAAAAGTAAATGATACTCTGGGGTACGTTTTGAGTTGCGCATTGGTAGATCAGTGTTCATTCTTGCCCTGCGCTGAACCCCTGTGCTTTAGAGTGGAGGTAGCCCATTCTGTAGGACTTTGGGCAGTGTGGCCTACCTGCAGCAGGGCCACCATTGGTGACTGTCCATGCTTGGAGTGGGGTGAGGGTGACAGCCCTGCAGTCAGGGTGTATGTCACCTGCAGCCCTCTGTCCCCTCTGCCCTGGAGGGCCCTGTGAGCAGAACTCTAGAGGGGGAGCAGGAGGCAGTGCTTGCTTGAGGAGCCAGCCCAGTGGCTCTTACTGGCTTCCTCCCAGAGTGATCCACCTTCCTGCTGCAGGGATGAGGTGTGTCCATGGGCTCCCCCTTGGGAATCCTGCATGCTTGGGCTCCTGCTAGTGATTAGGAGCTGGCCCTGCCAGAGAGGTCTGTGTGTTTGCCTGCACAGAGTAGACCCCTGTAAGGATGTGGGTGCCTCGTGTCCTTGCCTTTCAGAGGGATGGGGCAGAGCAGTGTGAGGTGGTACATACCCTCCTTGTGCTCAGGGTGCAGGTTCTGGGGCCTTTCTGTTCTGTTGGCAGCCTGCTTGGTGTGACCCTCCCATAAACGAGGTTCAGGTTCAAGTGCTTGAATCTACACAAAGGGGTCTAAGACAGTTGAGGGGTGACTGATGAGCTCTGGAACTCCAAGGTTGGATGGTGCTTTGGCTTGCCCTCAGCAAGCAGTTCTGTGCTGCAACACCTGTGCCTTAACATCCCGTAAGCAGGAGCAAAGCTGCTTCTGTGCCTGGTCATCCCTGGCCCTGGATGCTTGGAGTACCTGCCACAACACTATCAGAAATTTGGCAGCCCTGGCTTTGTTTAAAACTACTGGCCCCTCCCACCTATTGGGCAAACAACTCTATGGCAGCTACTGGTGAGTGCAGGAAGTTTGAAAGAACAGACCACATAGATACTGATCTAAAAAATATTTGCTAATAGGTAGTATTTGCTGTCTTCAGAAGATGCTTCTGGTTTCATTGAATTAACTTGTCTGCAGTGTAACTTTTCCTTTCTTATTCAATGTATACTTTTCACTGCTGTCAAAGGAGGGTTAGCAGGTAGGTGTCTCCATTGGGAGCTGAGAGTGAGAGAGTCTATAAGTTTCCCTTTGAGAAAAGAGCAACTGCAGTTGTATTGTGTGAACTGCAAAGTTTCCAGGAAAAATTAAAGCCCAGCCTGCAACCTACAAAGGTCATTGGTGAAGATTTTCTTTAATTCTGTGGGAATAGAAGAGCGTCTGGGGGAATTAACAGTATTGTAAAGCAGCAGATTGCTGAATGAGTAAAGAGAAGCCCTGATAGTTATGCTCCTTTGTAATGGCAGATGAACTTTAACCTTTGCTTGCCAAGTTTGGCGGAGGAAAACCTGCTTGGCAGATTGCACAGGCATAACTTCTGTGGATGCTCTGCAAAGCTCAGTGTTGTTCACTAAAATGAGATATTGACTTTAATCTTAACGCCATACTCCATCTGCCTATAGAAATGGAGTTATAGGATATGTCTTTATGATAGGCTGGTGTAAGTAACACAGTGCAAACTCATCTCCAAAGTTCCATATGTGCACTGCTAGAGGGGAGTGTTTAGGAAATGCAACTGTGAAGTTATAAAATCTCCTGTGCATAATTGCTTCAAACTACATCCTACTGATAGACTAGTCCTGGAGGAAGTAAATTAGTAAGCCTTTAGGTAATCTGCTCAGTTTAATTATTTTTCTACATCTTTCTAGGTCAAAGTATCTGGCTACTGTTCCTACTAATTGTCTGCTAAAAATGCTGGCATGCCATGAGTGCTCTACACCTTCACTGCAGGTATTTTTCATGTTATCTGGTCAGACTTCACAGTTAAAGATGCAGTTGCACTTACCTGCCTGAAAAAGTAGTGAGTAGGCTGAACTGATGCTGGGAAATACAAGGAGCAACCTTTCTTTATTGGCTTCCTTAAAAAAACCAAAACAAACAAAACTCCAGCCTCTTCCCAAACAGCATCAAAACCACAACATTGTAAGCAGTTCTGTGGTCTAACTTGCCTGAGCTACTCAAACTGAATGGGGAAGAGCTGTCTGCAACAGCAGAGTGTGCAGGAACTACAGGACGTGGCTAAGTTCTTAAGGGGCAAAGTGTTACCTTATTAAGTTGGAAAGCAAACTCTCAGCGTGAGTGCACAGTGTAGTCTGTACACTCTACATATGCATTCTTTAGGATATCTAGCAAGAGAATCTGAAAGAGGTGTGATCAGTGAAGAGCAAATCCAAGGTATGATCTTGGTTTTGTGATGTAGTTTGTAAGGTACACTATCCCTTGGCTCTACTGATGCAGCAACATGTGGGGTGGCAACCAGGTCTCCTGTATTAGCTGCACAAAGCAGGTTTTTTTTTTCAGGAAAATCTTCCACGGATGGAATCTGCTGATTTCTGCTAGCTAAAAAGCATTAGTATTGCCACTGCAATGGATAGAGACTGGAGACATTCACTGCAACCCACAGATGAACATCAGAGATATGGCCTTGCCTTGGGCTTAGCTGAATGCCTAGTTCATGGGACAAGTAACTGGAATTTAGGAGAATTTGGGCTTGGAAGGGAATTGGCAGAGTACTGCAAGTACTTGTCTTTGCAGAGAGCACAACCTGCATCATTAGCAGACTGCAGGGAAGTGCTTTCCTGACATTTCCAGTAGGGCTGCGAGGGCTAAGTACCTGAGTGAAGAAAATCCCTAAAGTGGCAGTGATGAAGACATGCTTTCACAGGTTTTGATGTTGCAAAACTAATGAAATGGAAGGCAAAGAGTAAAATAAAAAACGATATAAATAGCTTTTGAAAGGTAGTCAAATTGTCTTTTGGAAATAAAAGATTAAATGGCTCAAGAGACAGTTCATGCAGTGTTTAGCCAGGGTAAATACTCACACATGCTGTGTCCCACAGTTCCTATGTGATGATGGATATTCCCTTTAGAAATATATGATAAAATTTTTCAGGGAGTGCCCGTCTCAAATATAGATTAGTGTGTCTGGGAAATTCTAGGTGCGACACTTGAACTTGCAAGAAGGTGTGACTAGAAGATTTGAAGAGCTCTTCCCTTCATCGCTGAGGTGAGAAACACATAATAATGCTTTGCAAAAAGGGAGGGCATATGCATGTCCCCAGACACGGCTGAATTAAGTGTTGTAAGGAATACTAAGATAGGGAGGGGCTAGGTGATAACACTTTTCCTAACAAGCTCCTCCCTGAGGGCATCAGATAGGGCAACTGTTACTCTGCTGTTTCATCAGAATGTGCTTTGTAGACTCTCATTGCGTCTGGACAAAGTATCAGCTTTTAGGAGTGCTCTTATAAAAGCTTTAGTTTTGACAGTTTTCTATTTCTATCATTTGCCAAGGAGATTAATGCAATGGGTGTTCCTGTCATGAATAATCCTTAAGCCAGTTATGCGCTCTGGGAGCTGTAAAATGCTTGGTGAATGTTTCAAAGTGCATTGGCTCTGCTCAGGTTGCACCATTCATCCTGAGTGGGGAAGAGGCTGGAAAGGTGTTGCAAGCTGTGACTAACAAGTCATAGAGATGTTTGCTACACAAGGCTGGATCAAGGTCATGATAATTTTTCCTGTACTTGTCTCAAAGCAACAGGTTACTTAGATCAGTGTTTGCTCTTCAGTGATTGCCATGGGGAACCATATACACACCTGTAAAAATGACCCCCTGACAGTGATGCTGGGCTTTCTGAGGTGTGTTACTCAGTTGGAGGCTACGGGAGTAATTTGCTTCCACTGTGGTTAACCACAAGCGGAAGCTCGTCAGGTAGTAATGTGTGCTTTCATGTGACTGATTAAGGCCTTAGCATCAATTATGTGTTGCAAATGATGGATTTATAATCTTGAAAGGTTTCATGGCAATGGGCCTCCTATGACATTCTTTATTAATGGAAGTGGTGACAAAGCAGAACTAGGTTTGAATTGCTTCTGTTTACTGTGGTCTCAATGCGTGAGTAAACACATCTTTGTAGGACATTTCATTATCTGAGCTAGGATATAGAATGGACACCGTTACCTGTAAAATCATCATTACTGGCTTGATGCTACTTGTCATTGTCTTCATTATAACTAAGGATTCAAGTGTCATTGTAGGCTGCACTTCAGGCACACATTCTCATGGTACTTGTTCCAGAATAAACATGAGCGTCTTGCTGATTTTATCATTACCAGGATTAACAACCTTCAGTGTGTCTAACTTCTTACAGCCATATGGAGAATAAATTTTGAGCCTAACTGCAAACACTGAGGTTGTATTGATTGTCCAACCTAGAAACATAAAACTTTATGTGGAACTTCTGAATGTTAAAATTTAATTGAAATCTCAGGTAGTATCTTGCTAATTTCATAATCTTGCTGATTTTTATCACCATTAAACTGAATAAACAGGAGAACTCCATCACTGGTAACCATGGATATAAATCTAGAAGGAGCAGTAAGAATAGGTACACATCTCTCTCTGGCAGCAGCAAATCTTTTCAGCTTCTTAATTGGCATAAATCAATGAAAATAGCTTTGGGTTGGACAAGCTCCCTGGTTAAAAGACAAACTTCAAGGAGCAGAATTGCTAAAGACTGGAGAAATAAAAGGCAAGATTAACTTCAGTAGAGTTAGTGTAGCTTTTGGTAAGGGCTTTGGTTATCTTAGACAAACTGGTAAAATGCTGACTAGGAAATAGTTACCAAAATTTAAAGAGAAATATTAGCAGATTAATTAAGCACAAGATGCTTATTTTTACAAATGCTTTAGTTTTCACTTTATTCTATGTTTTGGCTTTGAACCAGAGGCAGGTTAGCACTGGCCCATCAAACTGCGGGAGAAATTTAGTCAGCAGCACTTTCCAACTATTATGCAAACAATTTGGCAAGATAAAATTACAAATAATGTTCCATGAGGCTTGTGCAATTGGTAGTGCCTGGATAAATCTGCATGACTGCTCGCTCCTTGGTGAAGGACACCAAGCTTTTGCAGCTTTTGATTGAATGGACTTCTAACAGACTTCTAATAGTCCAAAATTAAACCTTCAAAAGGAGTGTAAGCACATCTGGAAGTGATCTTTACACATGTTGGGAATGTTTGAACTGATATGTGGATGGGATTTGTCTGTGCAGGAAAATTCTTCCTGGATGGCTGTGTTTATTTCAGGAGTGCTCATTGTGTCTTGAAAGCAGGTGGGGTAGGATGAGAGTGAGGATTTGCACTTCCCTAATTTTGTGCAGGCCAGTTGCTCCTCTGAGGAGGGCTCTGGAATTGACAGCTGATGTTTTGCTCTAAAAATGCTAGAGCAAGTGGACCTACAGACATGTGGGAAGGTAGAGTTGCAAACAAAAATACCAGATGATCTTGGGTAACACCTGGATAATGTAATTATTGGGAAAGAGGAGGAATCAGCAGACAAAGGAGAGTTAAGAGCTCTAGGTATAATCAGGGATTTCTCTTGTGGTTTGTTGCTGGATCAGCTGAGAGGGTCTGGTGGAAATTTCTGCCATCCGTAGATTTCTAAATGCTGTGTGTAGTCCTGGGAAACTCTTCTTCCCTGCCCAGTCTGCCCCAGAAGCAGATGGGAACTTTCTTAATTTCACTCTACAGTATTGCATTTGCTGCCTTCTGATAATTTAAGAAGGAACCTTGATGTTTTTTGTGAGAATCTACAGTAAATGAAAATCAAGCCCATCATTACTGGGTGGAAAGCTGTAATATCAATTTTAGCAAATTAATTTGAAGCAATATTTTGAAGTAATAGAATTAGTTGTGTGATTTAGTCACTGAAAAGGGGCTTGGCCAAGATACTGTAGAAATGGGTTTCTGGACTTATTCCTGTGATAGTGCTGATTCACTATACGACCTAAGCATTCCTTTTAGTGTCTCAGCTTCTTCTGTGTGTAAAACTGCAAGTAACCACATTACAGGGTGTTATGCCAATGTTTATTAATGTTCACTGGATTATTTTAGCTCCTTGTAGCATAGCAACATGAAGTTATTAGACAGAAAAATAGTAGCATGTGGCCCAGAACTAGTGGTGTGCAAAAACAGATTAATATGCCTATTAATGCATAGATCGGATCAAATCAACCTTTAACGCTGGGTAAAATAGACATGGAGGAATTCTGCTACTTTCTGCAGGCTCTCAAATCATTACTATGCACACTGAAGATTTAGCATTTCAGATTTGAATTATAACAACTGACTTTTGAAACCTGATTGGAAAGATAGAGGATACATAGGGTCAAGTTTATAATTCTCTTGGGGATGTGTACGCTACAGAAAAAAAATACCTGAAAATAACAGTTGGTGGTTTGAAGAAGAGTTTCTGCATGTGAAATTGTAGGATTTTTCAGCAAGCAGTTCAGTTGACCAAAACTATGCTTTGTAGTGCTCTGATAAGGTGTGATACCATTCTACATCTGTGTTCAGGTATAGCTTTGAAGTGACTGCTGTAGCTGGCATATGTGCGTCAGCAACATCTTAGGCATCACAGTATGAATAAATACAAAGAAACGTTCTCATCCTTGATTATTCTGCAATTCTTTTTGGCAACTGTAGAGCCCTAGTATCTTTTCTTGCAATATTTTCTTTGGCAAAACGCTATTATTTTTGTCTGTGTTCTTTTGTCTGTAAGGTGTAACTTTTGGCGTGTACCTGAGAGGTAAACTTGGTTCCAGTAAGATGGTTTTAAGTTTACTGTTCATATTCATTTCAGAGCCACACTATGGGGATACAAAAGAATTATGCTGTGAATGGAATGTCTCCTTTGGTTTCTCTGGGTGACTATAGACACTTGTATACTTTCCAAAATGACATAATTTACTGTCTACCATTGAGTTCACTTTGCAGCAAAAGGAAGAAACTGGTTAAACTTTCTTGGAATGAGGAAGTTACTGGGAGTAAAGTTACCAGCTGAGGTAAAAAATGCAGAGAATCTGTCAAAATCCTGTTTGTTATTTCAAAAGGGGTTTGATTTCCTTCATGGAAAAGGAGCCGGATGATGATAAAATAATGGAAGTTAATTCTGGTCAATTAACATTGACTGAAGAGAGTTCACTGTCACAGGAACAGGAGGTAGGGAAAACAGCAGCGTCAGAGATCTGAAAAAGATATTAAATGTATGTGTCTGATTATTCAGATACTGGTGCTTAGGTCTTGAAATTCTTGTTCTTTAAACATGCTGATCAAATATCTGCTTCTGCAGTCAATCTTGTTTTTAAAACAATGTATGCTTTTTGTATGTCCACAACAGGTCTGAATACACTTGCTCACACCAGCTTTTTAGTCTATCTAGGGAGGTTTTGGCTTTGATTAAACTGCCTTAGGAATGCATAGCAGTAATGAAAAGGGAAAGGGAATTTCTGTTGACAAAGTGTGAACAGTGAGAGGCACCAGCAAAAACCCCACAGCACCTTAATGAGCACAAGTTTTGGAAAAGTTGAATGGAAGGCATTGCTCTTTTTAACATGGCCCTTTATTAAACACAGCTCAGGAGAAGAAAATTAAATGAGGGAAAGACATTCAAGCAATATGTCAGGAAGACTGTATGAAGAGAGCAGTAAGATAGTCACTAATCTGCAGAGCAGATGCAGGTATCTGAATAGGGGGCAAATGAAAGGAACAGAAATGTTATCACATTTCCAGACAAATTACCTGTATCAGAGGGGTAATGTACCTTCCCTCGACAGCATGGTTGGAAGTTGAGGCTGCAGTGATTTGCTGTGGAGTGTGATTCTGCAGGCTATCAAGCAGCAGAATATGGTTTGAAGAGACTAAAACACATGGCATGAGTCCTGAATCAGTATGGGTTTTCAGTGGAGGACCACAAGATTTCGGAATAGATATCACAGTGGGATCAATTTAAGAAATTTCTCCAGGGGAGTTGCTGTTGAAACCTTCTTATGATTATTTTGTTTAGAAACTTTGAAGGAACTTTTGGAGTCACAGTTCTATGTGAACCAAAGATAAAGTGGATTCTGAGTAAAAAAACTCAGCTGAAAGGAGTGAGAGTCATGGCCTTAAGACTATTATTACGGAGGAGATAGACTGAAAACTGAAGAAGCTGAGGAATGAAAAGAAAGAAACATTAAGATCCATTTATTCCAGCTTTTACTTTCTTGGACTTGAAAGTTCTGTGGAGCTGGATGAGAAACTCAAAATATCTGGTCATGACCATAGATGAGATGTCTGACTGTGTGAATGCTGTGACCCCTGCTTGACTTAGTCTGTGGACATATTTGTACAGACAGTCCCCTGTTGAACCTGAGTACATTCAACTCAGTGGAGTGCCTGCCTCCGTGAACCCCGTAAAATCTGTTTTCATCTTGTGGAACTGGTTGATCCAGACTGAATGCCATGCTACCTAAGAGAAGGCTTCAAATACAAAATATGGCATCAAATAACTGTCCTCTGACTCTGTTGAAATAAGCTCTAGACCTCTTTTAACATCAGAATTCTCTTTATACCTCTTCATCAGATCATTGTTGTATTAGTACTTGCTTTTGCTTTTCCAAGTGTGGGTTTTATTTTGTTAAAGTAGATGTCATCTGGAGAGAGTTCTCCTTTCCCTTGAGGACAGGGAGTTGTATGCATTGCCATAACTTGGCAACCAGCTCATTGTTCTAACTCTCACTTTTGTATCTCAAACATGATTATTTAAAACACTGTGTGATGTGTGGGATAAGCAGGTCAACAGTTAAATAATTATGGTGTGTACAGTGATCTTGACACATACTTTACATGGAAAGGCTAAAAAAAAAATGCCAAATTTGGTCTTGAATTTTTCATTGGGAGTTAGTGAAGAGCGTTATAAAGTCTCAGCAAGCAATAGTGCTTTCTCCAGGCAAGCAAATGAATACTCTCAACTGTATAATAATATCCAAAAGATTGAATTGCATACATAATCTATAACAAAGTGACCTGCTTAGTGGATGAGGAAAAAGCTGTGCATAGATTTTAGTAAAGCCTTTGACACCATTTCCCACCTCATTCTCCCAGAGAAACTGGCTGCTCATGACTTGGACTGGTGCACTCTTCCCTGGGTAAAAAACTGTCTGGAGGGCTGGGCCCAGAGAGTGGTGGTGGATGGAATTAAATCCAGCTGGCGTGCAGTCACAAGCGGTGTTCCCCAGGGCTGAGCCCTGGGACCAGGCGTGTTTAATATCTTTATCGATGATCTGGACGAGGGGATCAGTCAGTTTGTAGATGACACCAAGCTGGGCAGAAGGTGGGAGTGTTGATCTGCTGGAGGTAGGAAGGCTCTGCGAAGGGATCTGGACAGGCTGGATCGCTGGGCTGAGGCCAGCCATGTAGGATTCAATAAGGTGAAGTGCTGAGTCTTGCATTAGAGTCACAATAACCCCATGCAGTGCTACAGGTTGGGATCACAGTGCTGGAAAGCTGCCTGGTGAAAAAAGACCTGGGGGTGCTGGTCAATAGTGGCTGAACATGAGCTGTCAGTGTGCCCAGGTGGTCAAAAAGACCAGTGGCATCCTAGCTTGGATCAACACAGCCAGCAGGACCAGGGCAGTGATCCTCCCTCTGTAATCTCACTGGTGAGGCCACATCTCAAATCCTATGTTCAGTTTTGGGCCCCTCACTATAGGAAAAGCATTGAGGTGCTGGAACATTTCCAGAGAAGGGCAATGTAGCTGGTGAAGGGTCTGGGCACAAGTTCCATAAGGAGCAACTAAGGGAGCTGGGCGTGTTTAGCGTGGAGAAAAGGAGGCTCAGGGTGGACTTTCTGCTCTCTACAACTACCTGACAGGAGGTTGTAGCCAGGTGGGGGTTGGTCTCTTTTCTCCAGTAGCTAATTACAGGACAGGAGGAAGTGGCCCTGAGTTGTGCCAGGGACCTTTAAATTGGGTATTAGGAAAATTTTTTTTATGGAGAGGGTTGTCAAGCATTGGAACAGGCTGCCTAGGGAAGTGGTTGAGTCAGCATCCCTAGAGGGCTTTAAAAGGCATTGTAGGTGTGGCACTTGGGAACGTGGTTTAGTGGTGGAGTTGGCAGTGCTGGATTACTATTGGACTTCATGATCATAGAAGTCTTTTCCAACCTAAACAGTTTTATGATTTTGTAGTTGTAATTAGTTGGTCACAATTGTTTTGTGTTGTGGGGAGCACTTGCAGAAGTTTGCATTATCAATACTTAGGAACAATTTGCTGGAATAATTTGTGAAATTTTTTTAGAATAGGAAGCCTGCAGGAAAATTGTGATCTTCTTGCCAGAACATTAAATTTAAGGGAGAAGGGAAAAAAAGGTTACATGGTTCATTTTTCCCATTTTATCTAGATTGCCAGTTTTCATATTCCTTTCAGCTTTTACAATGGAGTAAATAGAATAAACAACTATTTTTGTGCTGTCTTTTTTGTTGAAGTTCGATATTAGCAATGATGTATGGCAGAATATCAATGAGTAATTTAAAAAATGTTTTTCTTTTCTTCCAGTCTAAGAGTTCCATATTTTAATTTAGCTTATGCTATATCTGTTTTTCTCAATGTTTTCCATTACATGTATAAAAAGTAGAAGAGGCCCATCAGCTTTCTGAGGTGTATTGTTGGTGTCCCAACATAACACGTCTCAATTGCATAAATGGATTTTGTAATCTTTTGCCCTGTTGCTTGCACAATGTGGATTAAGTTAATTATTTATAGCTTGTCAGGGCAGCTTTTGAAGTGTCCTATGCAATGCAGGAGAAGTTGAATTAGACAGGAAGTCACCCTAACATGCCTTGCCAGTTTGGGTAGGGCCAGAAGACATTTTAATTGATAGATGAAATAATTTAGGGATCTAGAGATATTTTTTTTTTTTAATTCAGGCAGTGGTCTGCTTGCTTGTGAGAAGGCTCACTGCATTTAAGCTGGTCTCCACCAAGCCTTGGCCTGGAGGAGATGGTAAGCTGTGTCCCACTGCTGGTGTCCTGCTGAAGGCTGTGGAGTGACCAGAGCAGGGCAGGCAAGGAGAATACCCTGCTGGTGCCCCACTCGCCATCCCTGTCTGCCCTCCCTGGGAACAGGGCCCAGGCACTGCCTGCCAGGCCCTTGACCTTCCCTACGGTCCTGTCGCTGACCTCTCCAGCTGACCAGCTCTGGGATCCGCTCCCTCTCCTCGCCCAATAGGGACCTGCTTTTTGCTAAGGCGCTGCTGAGTCAGGCTTTCCACAAATCAGCAGACCCTGACCACGAAAGTTCTTAAATTTTTTTCCCTTTAGTTTATCCTGAACATCGTGTCACCTTTCTGCATCCAAACTTCCCCTGACGTCAACGTAGGTGAGGGGTCAGGGACAGTTATATCTTTTTCTTACAAGAAACACTGACATGAACAGCAGTCAGGGTAGGAGACCTGAAAAACTCAAAGCATGGGAAAACATCTCTTAAAATCAAAGAATTCATAAATGGTGCCCCAAAATGGGTGGGTATCTATGTGTATTTTTTTTTTAGTGATTTTACTGTAAAAACAATTTCTTGTGCTAAACAGATTTCCCTGAGATACAAGAAACAGATATAAATAGCTGTGAGTTAAGCTATTCAGTTTATATCTTAGAAGACTGAAACATTACTGGAGTTGAAAGGCTGTATTCCTTACAAATCTTTATCCAAATAAGATAAAACAGACATATTGGAGTTGTGATAACAGAATATGCTTTGAACTCTGTAAGCTCTCCTGCCCCTGGAAAGTCACTGGATTGTGCATTGTGGAATAAGCTACTCTATAGTTGTTTCTTATTCCAGAGAACAAAACAAAGCACCCTTCCAGGAAAATTGGTAGTACTTTTGCTGTTCTTTAAGCTTATGTTGTTTTCATGCCTTTCAGGTCAGTGTGAGAAAACAGGCTAATGTGTTTACATTTGCTTAATTGATCTTACTTTGACTTTGCATCCTTTTGCTGGGGCATCAGTCCTGGGAACTGTAAACAAAACAAAGATATGCACATGTTCTGTTTCAGTCAACAGGGTACACGTTCTGGGTTCAGATTCTAGTCTCAGTGAAACAGTGGGTGGCTTCTCACTAGGTGGAATTATTCAGAAAGCATTTGATGTTTATTTAACTTCTCTCCCACTGAGTGTAGTGAGAAAGGAGCTCAGTACTGAGTACTCTTGAAAACTTCACCCTTGGTGTCATCGCTGTGTGTCTCACTGTTTGGTCAGGTTGTCCAGCTTTTGTACTGCAATAATTTCTTTTGTAAGATGAGAAACTCAAACCAGCTTTTTTATCCGCATAGAATTGAGAAGTGTAATGTGTGAAAAGGCTGGGTTTTAAGAATGTTCCTTTTATAAGGACGGCTTTGTATACTTTAAAGAATGCAAAAGGTACATATAAAATAACAATGTCTTTTTTTGTTGTTAAAATATTGATTCTATTTATAGAAAAGTGGAGAGTATTCAGTACAGGGTTCCAATAGATGGATCAAAGTGGAAGTTTGAAGGCCAGCCTGGTTAAGGTCTGCATCTCATAAAAGAAGAGGCAAGTGTAAGACATGGAACTTGCCTTTGAAGAATAAAATACAGTTTCTGGAAAAAAAATCTAGGGAAAACCTGTCTACCATTGCTCTTTGCTGTTTCTAAAGTAATAATCATCTTGTCTCTAATTGGCTGCCACTCATTGATCTTATGGGTCTTTTGCTAGTTTGTGGTTCTTCCTCTACTCTGTAGCTGCTCTGTCTGAAGTGGAAGTGGTAAAGCAGAGACTGACTCTGTGCTCTAAACTGGTGAAGACACTAAAAGACTGGGGCCTTGTTCTTTGTCTTTGTTCACCATCACCATAAAAGTGGCTGATAGTAATAAGGCTTCCAAACTAAGGAGATTAAATGTAAACAAGTAAAATCTATAAACTCATGCAAATATTCACTGACCAGTGCAACACACAAATTCACTAAAATAAAGATCTGATAGATCTGATCCTCTGCCATGCAAAGTTGTGATATGGGATGATGGAAAAAAAGAGGGTAATTCAGATGACCACTGAAGTTCCTTAAGATCTGATATCAATAGCTTGGTGTCAGTGATGCTAGAATCCTGTCAGTTCTTCTTGTGAAGACTTTACAGCTTTCAGTGCTAGTTACTATTTACATTTCTGTGCTTAATGTCCTATAGGGCATAGAATATGCAGGAGGTTGCATGCTACAGGCTCCACACTAGTCTCTTCTAAAACATATCTGCTGCAGTAATTACCACCATAAAAATAGCAAGAAAAGAACTAGGTCTTTCCTCTGGGCTATCTTAACCCATTTATTTTTCCTTCAGGGGTTTTTGTTGTAGATCACAAGCTTTGTGACACAGAAACTGAAATATGTCCCTCATATGACAAGTATTCTATTGTGGTGATAAACCCAATGATTTAAGGCCACTGCTGCAGCTCCTCTGGCACAGAAATGTCAAAGCTTTTGTCTATGGAGTCCAGCTAGGATTGGAACCATTACAGTCTTAAAGTGGAGAAGGATTTGAAGTTCTGAATTCCACTCTACTGTGTTTTTGTTTATATAGAATAGCTTATATTTTGTTGAAGGGAATAAAAGGGTTTTTTGTGTAGTCTTTAATAAAGTGGGTAATGTTGGCTCCTTTAACCACCTAACTTGAGTTGCTTTTTCTAGAGCTGATTTATCTCCTGGAAGGATCACTGAAACACCATTGCAAAGAAATCACAGGTTTACTTAGCAGAAGCCAGACAGAGGTGTGATTGGACATTGCTGTATTGATAGCAATAGAGATAACAGAGTGGAAAACAACAAGCAGTCTGGTATCAGTTTCAACAGTCCCAAGCTTTTTAACCGTAAGGACATACTTACCTTGTCCTGGGAAAAGCAACTTTGACAATTTCTATATGCACGCATTTTTATCTTATTCTTTTGCTACTTTTCTCATACTCTTGCTATTTTTCTCAATTATTCTTCTGAGCTGTTTGGTTAAAGCCCATCTTATCTTAATTTAACAAGGTTGTTAATCATGGTTACATCCAGATACATCATCAGCATTCTCCAGAAAGTACAGGCATATCTGTACTTGAGTTAGGTGTCTTCATTAGTCATGCTGGGTGTTTTATTGCAACAGCCCTGTAATTAATTTGTTGGTAAGTATCTCAACCTCATAGTGCCTGCTTGAATTCTGCAGAGTGACCTCCTGCCAGCCCATGAAAACTATCAGCTCTATCTTTTGTTCTCAGATATAAAATAGTACAGGATCTAAAATAACAGTGGGGTAAACCATTTTTATTAAAAAAGGAAGTGACTCCAATGAAAACTTTGTGCTATTTGTCATCACGTGGTATAAAGGGCAATTGTGGTAAATGATCAGAAATACTTGGGATCTGCAAGTTCATTATGCAAATATTTGAAGAAGCAGAATGGAGGAAATGTATTAATCTCTTTATTTGGTTTCCAAGCAAAATCTTGAAAAGTGAAAGTAACTTAGTCTTCGTGAATTGAAAATCTTCAGGAATGATGATGTAAGATTTCTGTTCAGTGCCTTTAACATTCATACTTGGGCATAAAATCTATCACTGAAAACAATGAGTCTGACTATGAGGTACTTCTGTTTGAAAATAATCCAGGTCATTAAAAATATATCCTTTGAGAAGCCAGGGATTCAAAGATATGTTTAAGATGTACATCATTCCAGGTTTTCTATGTGCTTCAACTTACCTCCCTGTCCATTTTTAATAAACTATGTTTGTCATTATAAAGGCTCTTTTATTTCAGGTTGAGACTCTAGGATATCAGGAACATGATTTAACAAAAGTCTGTCCTTTGGACATTAGGTAGGATTGAAGGGGAAGCACAGGACTTAATTCAAGTTTCAACTTCTGCAATATATGCATAACATATTGTCCAGTTTGTAGGCTGTTCGGGCTTCCTTTTGAAAGCACTTCATCTTTCTTTCATGCACCTTCTCCTTGAAGGGTGTTCTTGAATGTTATGGCTGTAATGTTTATGTCTTTTCTAATTTTCAGCTTAAATTGTGTGAGCTCTACAACAATTGTTCTTGAGCCAGAACTGTCTTTTTCTTTATTGGTTATTGTCTGTTACTATTGCTTGGTGGAAGATTATTTGGAGTGAATGTATTTTGAAGAGAAAGTGAGACAGTCTGGGGGATACAAGCTGACTATGATGGCTGCAGTTTGAGACAACCAGCCTGTTTCAGTAAGGATGATATGTGCTCTCCTGCCTTATGTTAACAACAAAGCTCTTCTGAACGTTTCTGTGGGATTGACTTGCCACACTTGTCCAGTCATTCTAATGGTAGAAGCTAATGGGGAGCTAGAAGGAAGTCATGGTACCAGGCACTAAGCCATACAGGTCTCTGTTCAGGCAGGGTCTGTGGAGAGAGGCAGTCTCTTTCTTACACAGACTTATGTAGTTGAAGAATGCTCACAAGGTTTTGACATACAAATCCCTCCTAGACAGAACAGACAAAAGTTCAGTTGATTCAGGAAAACTTTGGGTTTTAGTTAGCAGAAGCAGCTGTGGAAGACTTATTGTATTTTGAACAAACTGTCTACCAAAACATTGCATTCTAAAATGAGAAAGTTATTAATAGTGAGATACACAGGGCAGCCACAGGACTTGTGCAGATGTCCAGAGAGCTTTGGGACAGAATACAAAATAAAAAATTTACATCATATAGCTGGTATCAGAATTTTAACAAGGAGCCTTGTGCTAGACTGCATCTGGTGTATAGACAAGAGAAACCTAGATTTCACTGTCTCCCAAGTACTGTTAATTCACACCCTCAGAAGGGCATAACAAAACAAGCAATTCAGATGTCTGTGTATAGTCTCTCTCCCGAGAAGAAAAGCAGTGGAAAATGAGCCATGTGTGGGTACAATATGGGAACTAGCTTCCTCTGATTTGAACTGGCCCTGAAGCTCCTGCTTGCCAGCTCAGACATCTTAGAATATCATGGTATTATTTGATGTCAGAGAGGTGGTGCTTTAGCAGCTGTTCAGAAGAATGAAGAGCCCTGTGTGGCTGTTGCAGTTGTTTCCTTCCCCTTCCTTCCTTGAAACACCCACTGGAGACAATGCTTCCACCTGTGACAGGGACAGCAGCCAGTCTCTGCAAGTGCACTCTACTTCTTTCTGGGGGACAGATATAATGTCTACACACCTAAGATACTCCTAAAATGTCAACAGATGAAGAGAAAGACCGACCAAGAAGAAGAATTAAAATATCTTACTGATTTTATTGAGTTAGATTATCAGGGCATGTGCCTGAAGTTTCTCTTCACGATACTCTGGAAGCAGGTAAAAGACAACTGATGGGTGTCAAGTTTGGTGCTGCTGAAGGCAAGGAACACAAGCCTGCTTGGAAAGAACTTGTTGTTCAGGTCAGATATCTGAGATATCCTTTGTTGGTCACTGGAACTTGGTAATGAAAGAAAACCTGAATGAGTTGAATCAAGTCTTGCTTTGCTAATTGTTGTGAAGGATAGTGACAACTAGTACTCCTCAAGAGAAGCCTGAATTAACTTTGGTCATTTCTTGCTCTCATAGGAAGCCAGGTGGTAGGACTAGGAAAAGAGCTATAATTAAACTCCACCCATCCTCAAAAGCAGGTGAAGAGATCGTAATTTGTGAAATAAATCCATACAATTAGACAATATTCATACAATTAGAAGGTGAACTCTGAACGATTAGTGATTCATGAATAATGAGCTAGTATCCACTCACAAACCTCAGTGAGGAAATCCAATTTATATTTGCTTTGTGACAATCTTTTTCAACCCCAAGTCTGTAACCAGAAAGGAATTTAGGCACTTCATAAGAAAGTGCATGAACATGATTTTATTTATTTCTGAGAAACGCCTTTGAAAAAAATTTGCAATACCTTACTTTCCTATTCATATGGCAATTTTAAGTGGAGGGGTTTTCTTTTTTCATGTTTTTTTTTGTTTGTTTGGGGTTTTTGTTTGGTTGGTTTTTTATGGTGGTGGTTTGTTGTCTGTATTAGGATCCCAAAAATGTTTTCTTTCTTTGAACTCTTTTTGGAGTCTGCCAATAAAGTACAAATATCTCTATTCAGTAAGTTAAAAGGTCCACTTGTTTTAGTGGCCTGTCTTCAATAGTGGTCAGCAGGTGATGCCAAGGAGAACAGACACCCTCAGGCAATACACTCTGCCTTCATGTTCAATCTGTAATCAATACTGTGTGATTTTACTTTTCTTTAACTCATAGAGAGAACACTCACAATAAAACCACCACTAATAGCTTATGTTCTGAAAAGGAATCTCTAAGAAGTCCGATATGGTGTGTACAACATTAATGAACCTGCTATGTCCTCAGAGCTGACCCTGATTTCAGCAGATGGGGATCTCTTGAGATCCCTGAAAAGAGTGTCCAGTGCATGATTCCACAAAGGATAGTTGTGCCAGCAGAAGAGGAATCACCAGAACTAAAGCAAATAAGTTGTTTCCCCTTCAGTGGAAAGATGCTGTCCACGTGTTTTAGCAGCAGTGGCTACCAAATAAATGTGTAGTAGCCCAGCTAGTAGAGAGGAACAGCAGGCATAGAGTGAGTGTGCAAACACTGGAGGCTTGATCCATGGAGTACTGCATTAAAGCACTAACTTGAGACTTTGCTTTCTTTTCTGTTTGCTTTACAAACCACTCCTCGTAAATCCCTTCACAGAATCCTCTGCAGAGATGCCGATGTTTTCTTCTCTTCTATTTCCTGGAGGAGGAACCTGAAACAAAGCAACAAAACTTCTCACTTCTGTTTGTTTTAAATCTTCTTCTTTATTACCTCTAGCATTGTTTTCTTGTTGTACTTTCATGCATTTACCTAATTCTGACAGTAAACTCCTTGGGCAGGAATGATGTTTCCATAAATTTCACTGTATTTATTGAACTACATAATGATCATCTGCAGAACAGAGTATTATTATGATTGCAACAGCCAGGTCTGCAGGATTAACCAGTCAGAATGAGAAAAGCCAGCTGCATTTTTATTTTTTTAAATATAATATATATTCTTGACTAATAACAACTGCTTGCTGAGCTGTTTAGTGAGTGAATGAAACTGCAAATAATTTTGAACTTCTAAAACTCTCCCATCTCAGAGTTATGAATAGGCAAATGGATGATTTCTAAAACGGGAAACCTGCTAGACTTTATCTGACTGGTAAGTCAGAATATTTTGTTTCATAACTAACTTGTGCTTGATTGAGGAAAGTTTTACATTTTAGCTCTCCTGAAGGAGCCAACCCTCAGTTCTCTGCTGAGTGTTGTGGGGTTTTTTTTCAGCTTTCACTTTCCTCTCTGTGATTTCTGGTAATCCTCTGTTCTGTTCAGGGTGGGATTTCAAAAAATGAAGAGATTTTGTTCCTGTTCCAGTTTTCCAGGTTCTTTGAAATTTGTACAGTACAATAGTGCTGAGAGAATGCATGAATTCAGTGGTGTGTGATCAGTGACTCTGTTGAGATGAGGCCTGAAGTTTTATATTACCATGTCATCTACATATAGAGGTCATTATTATGGTTGTATTTATCTTTTTATCTTTTTTATTTTATGTTATATATATGTAGTTGCTTGATGGATCAAAAATAAACCCGGTGATGGAATATCATAAGCTGTTGTTTATTGATTTAGCAGAAAGGGATAGTTTAGCTAGAAGGTTATCACCAAGGCTGGGCAAGAAATTTGAGCTTGGCCTCCCTTAAAAAAGAGATGGCATGATTATAAGTGTTCTTTAAACCTAAGAACTGCACCATTCCTTATGGAAAACACAGATTAGGAAACTAAACATGTTTGATTTTGGTGTTAATGCTGTAATGGCTAGTTGCTTTAAGATTGCTGTAACATGTTACTTGTGGTTATGAGTAATAATTATTATTTAAAATATTACAAAACTATTAATGAGTACTAACCTTGTGTACACTAATTTTGAGATTGATGATACTACATGTGGGTAATGGTTGTGTAAATTGCACATAGGTATAAAGCAACAGAGCTGAAGACTATTTGGAGAAAAGCATCATTTTTTCTAATACTCTTATATTGCAAAGTGGGAGGTGCCAGACAATAGATGTCAGCACTGGCTCAGCTATGCACAACTTCACTGCAAATGTAGATTAAAGCAGCTGGTGTTAGGCATGAGTTTGCTGTGGACTGTGACTTCAGCAACTGAATGCCTGTAAAGAAGTGCTGAAACAGTGTTTGATACTTGCTATGAAATAGCTTTTCTAGGGGATGGCTGGAAAAGAGAACACATGAATCAGAAGACAAAAGCTGGTAAAAATAAAGTGTGTTGTGTTTGCTGTGACGTATTTCCAAAATTCTGAAGGAAAGACTCTTTCTGAAAATTGTAATTTGATTAAGTTTTGTTGTTTTGTGAATTGTTCAAAGAGATTCTTGGGAGGAAGACTTTGATATAGTCTTTCCAGGGATTTAAAAGAAACAATAAAAAAAACCAAAACTAATTGAATCTGAAGAAGAAAAGCAAAATCACAAGAATCAAAATGGAGCAGACAGTGTTAGGAAACTTCCACGAGACTTTGGAATTGTGCTGTTTTGTGGTGGAATATTAAACTGGAACTAGGGGTTTAAGTATCTTGTCAGTGAAGCCATTGCATGTCATGTAGGGGCCTGTGGATGATTCTGCAACAAGTTTGGAATAAAAAACAGGAAGACAATGCAAAATGTGTGTTGTGCAATGGAGAAGTCAGAAGAAACCACCACCAAGGAAGGAGAAGGCAAAAAATTTTTGTCTTTCCTCTGTGTTTTACTGGCAACCTGCACCTAAGAACCAGGATGTGAGGATTAAGGCAAAAAAGGGTAAACCTAAATACTTCAAGAGCCCAGTGAAAACATTATGATCTTCTGAGGTGCTGGATTAGAGTGCCAGTTCTCTAGAACTGCTTTTATCTCGTCAAACATACCTGTGTGAGTAATGTCCTTACAGGTGGAGGGTACTGTAGCTTTAAAACTGTAAGAAAAAATAGTGAAATAGTCTTACAGTCAGTCTACGAGCAGATGTGCATGTATCACAGAGTTTTCTAAATAAGCAGGTGCTGTCTGTAGAGCTCACTGTGTGGGGAATGCCAATATTTGGTGAGGGAGAGTTGGGAGAAACCCCCCCTGCCTCCCCTGGAGTTTGCACTGTATTGCAAAACCCTGTGGATTGCTAGCAGCAGTGCAGTGGCACACTGCGAGTGCCCCAAGCCTGGCAGTGTAATCCAAGGGGAATGCAGTGGAATTGTGATCTATTGCTATATAAAAGGGGGCGGGTCGCTCTGCTGGTTCCAGCTCCTTTTCTGTCATTACGGCTGCAGAAGCACCAACCAAACGCAGCTGGCACGCCTCTTTGTTGGCTCTTATATAATATGGGGTTTCACAGGGCACTGATGTAGAAATAAAGTCAAACATTCTTGAGGCAGACTCATATTACTTGTTGTATTGCTGGTGCTCACGTCGCTGTGGGGTGTAGGGCTGCTCTCAGAAGGGGGGTCTGTGGCCCTATTCGGGTGAATTTTGGAAGGTGTACAGGATGGCTCCAAGCGAGGCAGGGGATGAACTTGTTTTCTTTGTGAATGGTAAAAAGGTAAGGAAAATGACAGCTTTCTGTCCACCTGGCTCCTGGATATTGGCTTGATTACTTACTTTTCTAGTAATCTTTTTCCTCCTCTGAAGTTTTCTAACACCAGCACATATGCCATGGCTTTTAAATATTAAATTGTGAAAACTATGTATTGCTTTGCTAAGAGGCTTTTTTATCTTCTTTGACTGTACCTTGTGAATTATTCAGGGAGTAACAAAACTATATAATGTCCCTTTTACATTTATGATTTGCTGGCAATAATTTACTGCAATTTTGAGATAACTACTTTTAAATAAGGGTGCACTGCTTAAAACAGGCATTTCTACTAGCAATAATTTCAGTAATTACAAGAGATTTGGCAAATATAACTCAAATGTAACCATCCATATATAATTCATATGTTCAGCAAGTAATTCTGACATTTGGTTTTTGAAAGGGATTTAGTAAAATGTTTATTCCATTTCCATTTCAGAAGCTAGAAAACTCTTAAAAATAAAAGTACATTACCTGATACTGATTCCTAGATCAACTGCTGACAATAACCTAAGAGTGACTGTGTCTCACGGGAGAGTGGGATGGTCCTTGCACATGATGGACACATTTGGACAGTTTGTCCCAGAGCCCTCTTTCTCCTTTCTCAGTTTGGGCTTTCCCTGACTGTCATTGTGCCTTGACTCTTTAAAAGCTTGTAACAAGTCAAACTTGCCTCTCTCTTTGAGCTATGAGTAGCACGTTAGTTCTGTTTCTGAACTCAGCTCAGTGCTAATCTTGGTCCACTACCTTCCCCTTGCCTAGATACTTGGGCAGGGAGGCTTGTGTCAAAGGAGCTTCCAGCTAGGAGACCTGGGAAGTGGAGAGGGTTGCATATCCACTCCAGTGTGGAGCCAAGAGTTTGCCCTTCCCTGGGCACTGCTTAGGTGTAAATCACATGCTGCACTGAGTTGGGGCTACACAGTTAAGTTTTCAATCCCTTGAGGGTTCACACGATACTCTTGGTTGGTTAAAAAGCTCTGTGCCCTGCATGACACACTGGCACAGGATCACTATCAATTTTGCTTTTGTTGATCTTCATACTAGTTTAATCAAGTGTAAATGTGAATGAGATTGTTGCTACAATTAGGGGTTTTAAATATGAATTTGGATCCCAAACTGGATTGGAATTTGAACTTTCCAAGGTACTAATGCATTTGATATGAATGTTTTGTTTTATTGAAGTATCAATAGTTTACTGAAGGATGAAGTTTATCTAGCATGGATTATAATTTAGTCACAGAGCTCTAGAATGTAATACTGATATAAAGCACAGCCCTAGTTCTGAGGTTTTATAAAGAAGGATGACAACTGAAGCTTTGCTCACACAGGTCAGTAGTGATTCATGTCGCAGCGTTAATGGATATATCAGCTGTTCACTGAGGTGAAAACCTAAAGCTTCAAGTTAATCACGACTAGCTAATTGAGTCTGGTGATTGAGATTGTGGCACAGAATGATTTGTGAATTTCATCTGATAGATTTTCTCCTATGGTGAGCAAAGGTGGCATACCATTAACTTGTCTTCTTGCTCTGTGAAATTTTAGTGAGACCTCTCCTCTGTGAACCCCAATTTTTAGACAGTGAACTGTAAGTTCTCTGGGTCTTGCCATAGGAGGTTGCCACAAACGTCTTGGGCAATCCAGACTTTGATAAAGGCTAAGAGTCCTGTCTTGTTTTCTTTTTCTGGTATGTTCTAATGAAAGAGAATTGTAGTTCTGGTGCTAGACCAGCTAGGGTTCAAATGAAGAATTTATAAACAAATTCCTACATTTATTTGCAGGTGTTGCTTCAGCCTTGTTTGGTGCTCAGGTATTACAGGAGCATTGCTCTGTGAAAATTGGTAGAAAACCCCTTCTCCTGGAGAAAACTGTTGGCTAAGATATGAAAATGTCTCTTAGTCAAAGCACAGAGATTGTCCTGTGGGATTCTCTTTAGTGTGTGTGGTGAGGTAGAGAAGGGGAGAAAGAGCAGCCTATACTATGAAGGCCAGCAGCAGAAAACAACCTGTTCATTGACCTTCTGCCTGTTTTTGCTGTGTCCTGTAGGTAATGAACATGTGAATGACATTGCTCTTGGTGTGTTTCAGCAGTTTTTATGGAACTGCTGTTCCTGTTTACAAAAGCCACATCTCAGAGCTGACTGTGTGCATGTGTAAAGGGGTTTACCACAGTGTGATCTTGGCAGTTTGGCAAAAAAGAAGAAAAAAAATCACCAGGGGATGATTAATACTATCAATGGTACCAACTCATTTAATGTGTCAAAGCTCTCTCAGCATCCTTCCCTACTGGCTCATGGAACCAGCAGTGCTATCAAAAGAGCAGGTTCCACTTGCTCCACACAGAGCCTCCAGGGGCTTTTCTTTTTCCTATTCTCTCTTTGTGTGTGCTGCCAAAGAGGCTTGAGTTGTAACCCCACCAAATGCAGGCTTAAGAGGAAAAATCAAATTGGGCAATCTGATCTGTGGCAATGAATGTGGAGCTTGTTGGAATATTTCTGCATGTGAGAGGTTTCATGATGGAAGGAGTGGTGGAAACTGGCTGGGCAATTCTGCTGGAACATCAGGTTGCAAGAGGGGAAGCAGAACAGCAGGCACTGACCTCTATTCTGTGGTGACCAGTGGTGATCTGAGGGAACTGCATGAAGTTGTGTCGGGGAGGTTAAGGATAGCTATTAGGAAAATGTTGTTCACCCAGAGGGTGGCTGGGTACTGAACAGGCTCCCCAGGGAAGTGGTCACAGCACCAAGACTGACAGTTCATGAAGCATTTGGACAATACTTTCAGGCACATGATGTGATTCTTGGGGCTGTCCTGTGCAGGGCCAGGAGTTGACCTTTAGTGATAATTGTGGGTCCCTCTCAACTCAGGATATTCTATGGTTCTAAGTTAGGATATGGCTCTATCTGTCTGGACCCTACACTAAGTATTCCAGTTAAGTCACTTCAAAGAATGCAATACCATGCCCAGTGGGAAAGGTTACTGCTGTGTGAATTCATGACAGCTTGACGTTGCCAGTGGGCTGCTGATATTCTGTCATAGTACAGAACTGTGTGATAAGAGGTAGTTTATAAGATAGGAACTTGGATGGCAGCAATTCCACTTCTTTTGCGTTAGTCCAGTCTGCACTGTTGTCAAGAAAAAGTCTCCTTGGAACAGCTGAGCATACTCCACATTCAGAACTGTTTATTTTAAGCACCTGTTTACTTCACTAGGCATAAAACTTGGCACACAACTGACTCAAAGTTATCTTAATAGACTACTAGACTAGAATGGAAAACAACATGCTCAATTTAAGTCTAATAGTGGCAGTTTCATTTAACTTCATCTGATAAGTCTGTCTCATGCATATGTAGCAAAAATTTTAGTTCAAACATGTGTAGTCAATATTTCTATTTCTACTCTGAATGCTGAGAGGGGATCTGTGCTGGAAACTACATTATACCTCTTCCGAAGTCAGTGGATGTTTAATTGCAGATGGGATTGGCTAAAATACTGGATTTTTTTTGAGCTTTGGGACCCTCTGGGTTCTACATAAACAGTGAATTACAAGTTTTCCATGTGCTGGTTTAAAGCAGAACAAAATGTTCTTGTGATCAACAGCAGATTTACATTGTGTGGTTATATGCAGTTTGCTCATCTGTGTTCTAACCCTTTTTCCTAGTAAATGAATTGGAGATCTCTCATTGACTTCAGAAATAACACATTCATGGATTTTACGGTTCTAGAGGACCTTTACATTTGACTAGTCTGACTTGCTGCATGGCAGTCTGGTTAAAACCTTTCACTTTCTCTTCCTGCAACTTACTGAGTGACTACAGATTAGTGATTGAATGGGAGCTTGTGCTTCAGGAAAGCAACTGTGTCTCATTGAAAGATCCTGGCTCATGGAAAGCTTAACATGTTTTTTTGTAAACTAGGAAGGTTTCTTTCTCTCTCTTTCTGTTCCTCTGTTTACCTTGTTCAACTATGCTTCTCTTAAATTGAAAAATCTTTTTTTAACTTTCTGGGAATAATAATTTAAATATGATGAGTTTTGTTCTAAAGGCAAAGTTATTTGCATTATAAAAAGGCAGGTAGAGAAGTCAGAAAACAAAATATTTTTTGAGATGTATGAGAAATTATAGGGAAGTGAGCTCAACACCTGTGTGGACTAGCCCAGGGGTTTTAACCTGTTCTATGTAGTACTTAAAAGCTTGAAGGACTGTAGGGCTGGGCTGGATTCCCAGCTGAGGTGGATCTGAGTATTCAAGATTCCTAGAATCAGTAGATAAATAGACGTGTAGTACGAACACAGCAGCACAGAGCAAATTTGTTGAGAGTCATTTGACTGTCAGTGCCATTGTAACACTCCCAGCAAAGTTTCTGAATTTCATTAATAATTAAGCTACTGCATGCAGTAAAATCCAGTTTTGAATCTGTCAAAATGTAGCCATCAATCTGGTATGCCTGCAATATGACATTTGTTTTAAAACAAACAAACCAACCAAACCACCAAACACTAAAAAGCAGTAACTGGCAAAAAGAGAAAGACTTCTTTAACTGCAGTATCATAGTAGTCTCATCCTATGACCACTGAAAGCAATGGATATAATTCAGTTTCTCTCTGTCCAAGGACACTGGGGGAAGTGAGCAAGAATTATGATACTGAGCTGTGAATCATATTGTACTGGGCATCACACAAGAGATGTTATCCCCACCCACAGAGTTTTAAAATATTTTAAGAACAAATCACAGCAGGCGATTGCAACAAACCACTGGAGGAATGATATGTTGGAGGACAAACCAGTATCATTGACAATGAATAAAAGCCAGGAACAGCAAAAAGTTCTTACTTTGTGTCCAGCAAGAGAGACTCATAAACAAGCATCCTCCCACCAGGAATGTGTGTGAAAAGAAATGATTCCTTGCTCTCTGATGTGTGAGATCTGTGTTAATGCAGAATGTCCTCCAAACTCTTAGCTTTTTTTCTTCTTCTGATCCCCAGTCTCTGCCAGTATTGCAGATATACAACTACAGTGGAGTAGTTTGAAGTGACTGAAGGACTATTGAATCCAGGGCTCTTGGATTGTTTGGGACATGGTGTTCCTCGTAGTGGGAACCACTTTCTGATAAAGTTGAGCAAAGTTTTGACTTTAAAACTTAACACATGCTTAAGTACTTCACTAAAATTGTTTGGAGCTGAGTGGTTAAATGAAGAATGAAAGCTTAGGCCTGTGCTTTATTTCTTACTTCCTGAAAAGAAGCTAGTAGGCTAAATCTTTTAATTGACAGAGTGCTTCTCCGGTTCTTTCAAGAAAACCCTTTAAGACATTTTCTTTGGTCTAAGCATAGAATAATCTCAGTAGTCTTTAACTATTCTGAAGCTTTTTCTGTGTGCCTGGCAATCTTGGAAGTTACTTTGGAAGTGTTTGCAGTCGCCATTGGCACAGACATGAGGAATAAACTCAGCTTGACAGTGACAGTAGGAGTTGTGGGGAAGGCTCTTTGCCTTTGAAATGGCTCTGAAAGGCCATTTGTCCAGTTCTAGTTGCAGGAACTTTTGGAATTATCTGCTCATGTCTGTCTGTTTGCCAGACTGCTGCAGAGGGATGTATGGGCTTACTCTGAACGAGATGGTCACTAGAGAGCCACTGCATACTTAGTTGTTCTTATGCATCCAGAAGGTGAGGGAACAGGGGCACCCTGCTCTTAATAGCAGCAATGAGTGCTACATGATCTGTGCTATGACATTTCCAAACTAGAAGAATAAACTCTGATTTTTTTTGTAGATTATACCCAGTGAAGGAGTGAGATGTGCAAAAAATGACCATTTGTGTTTTGTAGCAGCAGTTTTATCAGATGGTTCTAAAAAGGTGGACTCGAACAGGAAGTGTGAACCTTGTCTCTCTAGAATAACCCTGTCGCATGTCAAAAGCATAAAACTGAAGCAGTACAGAGGGTTGTGAAGGTTTCTTATCAGTAAAAAAAGGCAAAAAACCAAACTAACTTGTACAAATGACCTCTGTTTCAATCTGCCCTTCAAACTGGGAGTGATTAATTTAAATAAACTGTAACTATTGTACTTAGGACTTGCATACCGTGATAGCCCAGAACATATCATTACATTCTGGCACACAGTGAATTTGGAAAAGTTTCTTGACACTTTATTAATAACAGAAAAAGAGGGAGACAAACTCTGTGCCCATTTGGAGGCCAGGGCAGAACTTTGGTTGCAGTAAAATGTCTAATGGTTATTTTATGTCTAATGAATAACTGCTAGTAGTGTTGTTTACTAAGAGTATGGAGCTGGCTCAAAATGCGCAGACAAAATTTCTCCTTACTTGGAATTTCATATTCCCACATTTAGAATGATTATTCATGCAACACAATTGATTTAGCATTAGAAGGGAAGAAAGAGAAACTTCAGGAAGATTGGTACTTGCAGTCCATTCCTGCAGCACCTGTGTTGTCACAGGATTTTCGGTGTTGTTTTATTTCTCTGCAAAGTCTGTTATTGGTGCTGTTTCTGTCATTTTGTTTATCTGTTCATTTTCTGTCTCTTCTATGAGTAAGAAGGAGGGACAGAGCTCAGTTATGCATGGTCAGTAAATATGAGATGCTGTTTGGGGAGATGTCAGGAACCCAAAACTTCAGTACAAAACACAGTTCTTTCTCTCCTCACTATTAATTCTGTTTGCCTTTTCTGGCGAAGAGTTTTTTTTACTTTTGCCTCAGTGTGCCGTGGTTGAAAAACTGACCTGTGTGATGTACATACTTTGCTCTGACACTATAAATTCAAGGAACATTGTGTCTGGATACATGACAAACATTGCTGAATTAACCAGTGATTTTGCTCCCTGTTTTGGAAAAGAAGGTGCAGAAAGATGAGACTTTCTCCTTTCAACTAACTGTTGTAAAACTTTCTGTGGATAACACTACCTTCTGCTCCTTGCAGGTGGTGGAAAAAGATGTGGACCCAGAAACTACTCTGCTAACTTATCTGAGAAGAAAATGTATCCAGTGCCAGAAGAAACTACAGAAAGCTTTAAATGCCTGCAGCATTTCATAATTGTTTACTGTTCTGTCTGTCACTTGAGCACTAGGCAGAGCTTTTGCACAGAGCATAAGAGGAAATGCTCTGCACGGTCTGATATTCCTTCCTGGCAAAGATTACGGCTGGTATTCCAAGCTTAATAGCAAATTTTAAATAATTTACTTTAAATAATCTTAACATACTTTATCAATACTTTAAAGGAAAAAATCTCAGAGTTTCTAGGAATTAGAATATGACGGAAAGGAAGCAATATTGAGATGACAATAAAATTGAAGGAAATGTAGGTTTGTTTCACACAAATTGCCAAGAGTGTTTTGGCCAAAACATCACAGCCGCTTGAGATCCTTTTTGTACCATCCATTAATTTGGCTAGCTAATATCCAATAAATGATAACTCTGTGGATTGTTTATCAGAGGGCCCAGGGAGGCAAGCTCAGAGGAAGGGGTTCCCACCACGTACCATGGGCATGTTTATATGAGCAGATTCAGAAAGACACGTTTCACTCCTGATTGAAACTGGTCAACAAGTGAGTCAAAACAGCTTCAGCAGCTGGGTAGCTATTACTGTGGTGACCAGGCTGGCTATGCTAGGTCTGGTTCTGTAGGTAGTGTCATTGCTTGTTTTCTGAGTTTTTGTCTGGCCAGCTGGGTGTGTCCATGTGCCAAACTGTTCACATCTGTGCTGATGCATGCCTTGAAAAAATCAAGCGTACTTATTCCACCATCCTGCCATGGTCTGTCTGGGATCTGAAGGAGGTATGAGGCCATGAATCCCACTCCTCCTTGGGATTTCCAGAACTATCAACAGCCCTTTTGATCTGACTGTACCTTGTATGGATAAAGGTCAAGAGGAAAAATAAGTGGCATGACTCTTGTGCCTGTGTGCACTTCTTACTCTTAGACCTTTTATGTCTAAGCTTGTTGATATCTAATGCAAATAACTTTGTAAATAGATAACCTGAGCTCTTCAAAACCTACTGACATTCTACATGAGCATTCTAGTGAATTTATTTTGTATATCACTGGTTAGGGCTAGACAAATACTTTCAGAAACATGTTTTATTAAGGCAGGTTAGCATTGTTGTCTTAAGAAACATTGGATGGCACAGGAAAGGTATATTTCTGCTCAAGCAGACACATGATTGTATGAAAAACAGACAGGGCACTTTTGGACATGGTTTAGTGGTGAACATTTTTTGAGTGGCAGTGTTAGGTTGACGACTGGGCTTGGTGATCTTAAACATCTTTTCGAACCTACATGATTCTGTAATTTCTATGTTTGTTTGGAAATAGTCACTTCCAAATCTTTGCAGTGAAGGTGAAGCTGATTTGATTTCCTTATATCACAGTTCCTCTTGCTTTTCCACAGGCCTAAGTTGGTTATCTCAACACAGGCATGTGTCCATTGTCAATGAAATCAGATGGGTTTTCCCCCACCAAAAATCTCTCAGCATTGGCCAATCCTCTTTGCAATAAATAACAGCTTCTAATTACTTTCTAAGGAGTGAAGGAACCCAAATCAGAGGTGACTCGAGGAATTCTCTTCTGAATCCCTTTGGAGAACATTTTATCTATTGCATGATTGTAAAGTATAGGTGTGAGCTCTGCAGCCTGCAGAGGAACCTGCTTCGGTCAGTTCATATGCTTTGTGAGGTCCCAAATATCTTTGCAGAGGTTCTGTGCATCTCCACCAGTGCTGGCTCTAAGTGTCTCCCTCCTATGGTTTTGTGGGAGTCAGGCTCCTGGGGAGTGTGTTTGGCTGGTTTTGTCCCTAGTAATTGGCAAGCGATCATAAATGGTGTCAAGAGAGAAGCTAGGGTGGCCGGACCATGGCTCTTGAGATGCAAGTAGTCCAGGAGCAGTTCAAGTGCAGATCCCATGTCAGTGCTAAACTGCGTGACTTGTAGCACTGAGTGACTGCCCTGCCTGGGATCCTTCTAAGTGGTGGGAATCACCAGGTGTGGGAAGAAGTCAGCCAGCACCAGTGGGAGGTGCCGAAGGAGATGTCACCATGTGGCTCAGGGATGTGGCTGTGTGCCTGAGCAGCTCCTGCTCAGCAATTCCTGAGGGCTTTATCTCCCTTATGTCATTTCCATCTCTGAGTAAAGAAAAGCGGGAACCTTGAAGTTCAGATATTTTTTGGTTTACTCTAAGAGTCTATTGGAATGTGGGCTGCCTCCTTATTAGGGCTTTGGATTTTGGTCTCAGAGCTCACATGCCAGCATTTGAAACTTGGCTTATGTTTAATTATTAAGCAGAAAAAAATGAGTGTTTGGTTTTCAGCAAGAACTTTTTCAGCCTTGATTGAAAACTTGAGCAGGTTTCTGCCAACACTTTTCATGTTTTCCTTAATTCCTGTACTCTCAGTGGGCCTATGTGGAACCAAACTAGGCTGTGGAGAAGGCGGATGTGGTGCTTGCACTGTTATGATATCCAAGTATGATCCGTTTCAGAAGAAAATCCTGTATCCTTTGCAATTGAACTGTGGACAGATCCAGGTTTTTGACATTCTAGAAATGGTACTATTTTTTTTTTTAAAAAAAAGTTATATAATGAATGCTCCTGCCAAAACATAATTTTTCACTTTCAGAATATAGAAGGCTAAGACAAGAAGGTATTTTTTCTTAAAGCATTGCACAGAACTATTTCGTTATGCCCTGCAGTATCTGCACTGATTCTAGCACACAGGCTTATCTGCCTTTTCCCAGTTCAGAAATCACCTTGCAGTATAATGTAATAATTTTTCCTATGATGATCCAAATAATGATTACTGTGATAAAATCTTTATCGTTATTGTATTACTACAGTAATCTGGTTTCTGTATGGCAGCAGATATTAACTTTTTTCTCTACTTGTAACCTTCAGAATTACTTCCTGTGACATAAAATTTCATCCTGTTCTCACTTTAATTAATCAAAAGTTGAAGCAATGTAATCAAACAAAAAGGGAAATAGAGAGAAAAGATGAGGCAGAGAGACAGGGTCCAGTTTATTTTTTATATGGGGAATAGAAAGCACTGAAATCTTTGATATGTTTGGAGTAATGCTTTTAGATACTTAAATTTGGATCATCCAACTTAGTGGTTCTGCTTAATAGTGTGGCCACAAATAGGATATCTTTAGGGTCATTATTCTGTCTTGATAGAAATGAGATAAAGTAGCTGGGTTTTGTAAGAGTTTTGGCCACATTATTCTGTTTTACCTTCAGTCTAGACTTTTTCTCCATGTGTACTCTCTAGAAACAGCTTTCTGTGTAAAAGGCCAAGAACTCTGTAACTTTGCAAGTGTCCAGCTGTATAACACCCTGGTACTTGTAATCTGCCCCTATAAATTACTTAGGTGGGTTCTGTAGCTTAACATGCAACAAGGATGTTTAAAGTTGTTATCTCTAGGTCAAATCATATGGTGCATGGTCAGTTTAACCTTCAAGTGAAGTTGGTAAAAACTTTGGATGACTAGGTGTGTAGGATTTGGCTTGTAACTAATACTTGTACCACGCCTATTTAAGTTCCCTTATTGTGCTCACTGTTATAGTTTCTAAATATTCTTCAGTCCTCCTGTTCCCTTTTGCCTTTGTTGAGCAGCACTGTCAAATGAAATTACCTTAATTTATAATTTTAGCCACCATACTGCCAATGCTTGCCTCTTCCCTGTCTGTGCTCTCCATCATGTGGCTGTAACTACTGTTGAAGGCATAGGAAACACAAAATCCAGGCTCCACCCAGCCCAGGTAAGCTGTTAATACTGGTAACTTTAAAATCCTCTACCTGTGCTTTCTTATGATAATTAATTGTATTACAGGGTGTTGGGACCTCCACTGTAACCTTAAAGCCAAGAGAGTGACTTTGCACATGAGGAGTCTGTACTTGCAGGAATGACTAAGTGCCAGAATCAAACTCCTGGGTTAATGCTGCAGCTCTGTTATGTCGCTAACAAATTAACTGGTGCTATTCTGGCTAAATTAGTAATATTTTTTGTTTAGGACTACATGGCTGTATTTGGTCCACCTCCTGGACCAGGAAAACTGATGTTGCAGGGAAAGCCAATATGTCTTGAAGCTAGGAAGTCTGAGATGGGTTTTGGCTGTCCTATGGCCTTCCATGAATGACCTTAGTTTCTCATCCTGCATAGTCAGGGACCTTCCCTGGGTTAGTGAAGAAAAGCTTGCTTCAGCAAAGTTTCTGTAGTCCCAAAATATTCTTGGTGGGGAGGAATGACAGGAATATGAAGCCTTGCTCTTCTAGCACAGTTACAATGCAGCCTTGCCTCAGCTTTGTCAGGGTTCCTGCTCCCTTAAGGTAAACTGTGATTCACCCCAGTTTGCACAGTGGGTAGGACATGTGCCAGTGTCTATCAAAGACAGTAAACAACAAAGTGAAAAATAAGTGAGATGCGCATGAATGGATGGCTGCCAGTCCGACCTTTGCTTGTTTGCCTTCTTTTCCCAACTGCCCTGAAGATTTTGACAGCTAAGCTTTGAAATTCAGACTCAGGTCTATACAGGTAGCCCCAACCTTCCTAGTATGGTAAATCTGAAGAACTCCTGATCTCATTGAAGGCTTCTGGTTGCCTTCAGTTACACTGTGAGTTCAAAGCCTAGGTACAAACTTTTCATGCTGATCTCTTCTTTGAACTCTGCTTTACAGATTAATTGACCATCCCATCAAATAACGTCTGATGATAATCTTAGCTCCTCTGGTGAGATTGGGTGTTCTTTTTAAGAGAGATGTTACAGAAACACAGCAATGAACTCGCCTTGATATTATGGGATAATGGTTGCTTTTACTTTTTCTCAGGAGAGGATAGCAAAAAGTCATGGATCCCAATGTGGCTTTTGCACTCCAGGCATTGTCATGTCCATGTACACATTGCTTCGGAACAACCCTGAGCCCAAAATGGAAGACATTGAAGATGCTTTCCAAGGTAATACTCATAAACCCTGCAGGGATGCAACCTGTTCTGCTTTTATTATGTCTGCTTCACCAAATGGGCTGCAGGTGCACCTTTATTTAATGTATTTTGTAAAAAAACCTGATTGTTATGAGGTTAAGAACTAGTTTTTTCACTAGGAGACTATGTAGGTGCCATTAAGTGAACAAAAATGGCCTGTGGAAGGTCTCACAGAGCCTCATTGTTTGCCCATGAGCAAGGGCAAGTGACCTCAGTCTTGAATTAGGAGCCCAATAACCTTAACACAGGACTAAAAATGGCCTGTTCCTGAGGGGCTTGTAGGAGTGTCCTTGTTTATTCATTCCTGTCACAAGAGCCTGCAGAGGTAACGGAGAACATCTGGGCCAGGCCACCTCAAGTAAAGGACCAAGACAGCCATACACATGATGGAATGGGGCAGAATCCAACTGTGTAACCATCTAAGAGGCTGTTGTTATTGCTGAAGTTAGTCATTACTGTGCTTCCAGAAGTGATCCGAGAGAATGATTATGCAGGAGAAGGCAATCTCTGTGTAATTCAGGAGACAGAATAGTTGGCACACTGATAAGACTCACACTACTGAGGTAAATGAATATGAATAAGGCAGATTGAATTTGTTCTAAATGAATTTCAATTTAAAATTTCAACAAAAAGGGGTGGTAGGATTGTTGCAACATTACTAATGAAATTTTCCTTCTCCCAGTTTTTTCACTAGCTTTATCTAAATTTGACAAGCTTTTGTGAGAAACAATAGAATAGTTGAAAAGAAGAGAAACTAAATCTTTAATCCTTTGCTCTGGCACTGCAGGGAACTTGTGTCGGTGTACAGGCTACAGACCCATTCTGGAAGGATACAGGACATTTGCTAAAGTAAGTGTCTTTGGATAATGTTTCAAAAAACCTGGAAGGCTGGCTGTTTTTCTTTCTGCTATGGAAACACACCATGAGCTCAAATGGGAAGGAAGGAAATACACATGCTGCAACAATGCAGCTCCAACTCTTGACCCCCTTGCATGTGCTTCATGCATTACTAATGCAGAAAGGCCAACTCCTTTACTCACTCTGGGTGCTGGGAAAGGAACACTTGAATAAGATCTGCCTGATGGTCTCTTATTGGATCACAAGTTATTAAACTCTGTAATTCTGTTCTGTAAGTCTCTAAAAAACTCACAGTGTCTGCATAATACAGCTTGCAAATGATCCCTGATGTGGAAAAAGCGTGAAGGTATAGTGCACTGATAGGGACATGCTATGAAGGAATCTGATGAGGAATTTGCTTCCTTGAAAGTTCAGCTGCAGAGCTGGAACAGCTCTGGAAAGAAGTTAAAGTCACTGCTCTATAGCTGTTGTCCAGAATTCTTCTGCTGGTTTGGGTGAGGTATAAAGCTTTGCCATAAATCCTCTCTAGTCCCTTTGTACCTGAAGGGCTGCTGGAGGCTGTGAAAAAAAGTAGATCACTAGGTGCTTTAGTGATTGCTAGCCATTTATGGGGCTATACTGGTATTAAATATCAAAAGGAAAGAATTTAGAATGATGCCCATTAATTTAATTTTATTATTTAGAACTGAGATCAGCAAAAGAGAATGCAAGCAGGAGTGAGATCCACTACAAACAAACAAACCCTGTTGATACAGCCTGCTTGGATTTCCAACAGGCTTTCAACAGTGTTTCCCCAAAGGCTTTTAAAGACAGTAACCAGCTATGGGGTGAGAGGGAAGATTGGTTAAAAGGCAGGAAATGGCAGGTAGGAGAAAATGGTGTATTTTTGCAATGAAGGGAGGTCAGTGTTGGAGTTTTGCTGGGACCCATGCAAGGTTATTGAAGGTACCCCTAAATGCAGTGGAAAAGAGTGTGAGTAATGGTGTGAGGTATCAAGTTAGTCTGGGTAGTGAAGGCAGGAACCGACTGAGGAATTTCAGAAAGTTTTTATCAACCTGAGAGAATAGGATTCAGGGCAAATAATTGCAAAGCAATTTACAGAGTGAAATGCAGTTCTCATTTCACGTATAAAATGAGAAGACACAAGTTCATCTTTCTGTTACCACAAAGGAAGATGATCTTGGAGGTCTGATAGACAGTTTCATGGAAGCACCAGCTGAATGCTTGGTGACAGTGAGAACAAAGGTAGAGAACATAACAGAAAACACTGCCATGTTGCATTCTGTATCATGGCTCTTCCTACACTTGAGCACTATGTGCAGTTCTGCTCCTCTCATCCCTAACACAGTGTAGCAGAATAGGAGAAGATTCACAGAAGTGGAACAAGGATCACATCTCTGGTAATCTGAGTTCTACGCAGGGAAGCACTGAATAGTCTGGGGCATTTCAGCCTGGAAAAGTGATGTCAGGGAGAATAAGGGGCTCTACACAACCCATATACTCTGATAGAAATCTACAAAACTGTGACTGGCAGGTGGAATGTGAACTGACATCTGCTGTTTGCTGCCTCTCCCGATACAAGAGCAATTCAAGAAATGAAACTAGTAAGAGTCAGATTGAAAAAGAAGTCAGATCATCTGCCTGGTGGTAGAGTACTATGTATTTTATTGTATGTACTTGTCTCTTTTAGTCTTCTCTGGGTATCTCCTCATGGCTCCAACTGGACCAGAGATGCTGGTTGAAAGGTCAGAGTAGTTCTAGACCAAAACAAGGGGTCTATCAGCAGAGTGAACATGATCCAGCCATCACACTGGGATATTGCCTTTCATTGGCAAAAGAAACACCTTCTTGCTTGGCACCTTCCATCTCCTGTTTCTGCTTTGGATATAATAGATGTGGCCTCAATTTCTCTTGAAAGGGAATCAAGTCTACTTCATTTCCTTGGGATCTGCACATTTTTCTCAGAATAGTTTTTGTTCCCACAGGACATGAATTGCTGTGGCAGAGTTGCCAACGGCACTGGATGCTGTCGTAGTGGGAGGGGAAACAACATGGTAAGCTGAATGTCAAAACCCGTAACCTCAATTTTCAATACAATATTACAGCTTTGATGTATTAGTCACCTCTCTGGCTCCTCTGTGGTGCAGTTATTCAGAGCCCTCTGAGCTGTTTTCAATGTCGGTCTCTTGGAAAATGCTGTGACTTTGTATGTCCTGATGAGCAAGTCTAGCCAGCATTACACAGATTGTACAATAGCAAGATAGACACGATGCTTCTGAATCTACAAGGAGCAACACTTTTGCAAAATAGCCTGGTGACAACTGTAAGCAACGTGTTACCAGCTTCTGGTATATTGAAGTGATTCATCTTCCTGTGAAAACAGATCTGAAAAACAGTTAATTCCCCGGTATGATCTTTCCCAAACTTTGCAGTCCAATGATGAATGAAGCAATTTAATCTCTGTTCCAATAAACTGTACAGTTGGAACCTTTTGGAATATCTGGAGGAAAAAAGTTAATCACATTTTATGTGCCAGTCAAGGTACAAACAATAAACGAATGAAAACAAGGAATTGAGGAATAAAGTAGTGTGACTATCTAATTAGTTTAGGAAACAGAGAATATAATGAAATTCATTGCCAGGAAATTCTGGTGATTTCTGTAGATTCTTTGTTAGGAAATATAGAGTGTTGCCTGAAACACTCCAACAACTAAGACTCCTTGGAGTTCTCTTATTCAAGTAGTTTATAAATGAAAAATATTACTGCAATTTCTGCAATCCAGGGATTGATAAAAGGGAAGGACTACATCCTGTAAAAATCAGAATGTTCTGAATAGATCAAGTGTGCTTGTTTCTTCATCAGAATGGGGGCTGCTGTGGAGGAAAATCCAATGGTCCAGGCTGCTGCATGAATGGAAAAGAAGACAGTGTGGTAAGGTGCCTCTCAACTATGGTTCTTTTCTCTGTTTCTGATGATTGAAAGTCTTAGCTCTGGCTTGTTATATTCCCAAGCCCAGTACTTTTAATTTAGCTATATTTACGCAAAGGAGTTTAGACTGATTTATATGTTATGGTCAGAAAAGCATATAGAAGAAAAGATATCTTTGATGTAATTTAACATGCCAATGTGAAAGGGATGCCACTTTTGATTGACAAAAGCATATTAGTGTTCAGGGTTGAGGTTTCAAACATGCATTGAAATCAGAAAACTGTGACTGAAGAACCCTAAATATTGGGTCAGGTGTCATCATTTCACTGTGTTTGCTACTGTTTGCTCCATGAAACAGTAATAGGGATTTGACTAGAAAGAGGAATGACTTAGGGTTGTATGTGGGTAGCATTGTCCTCTGTCACTAGCCGTTTGCATTTTCTCTCTCATAGACAATGCTGTCCTCCAGCCTGTTCAATTCTTCTGAGTTCCAGCCTTTGGACCCCACACAGGAGCCAATCTTCCCACCAGAGTTAATGGTATGTTCATTCAAAGAGAAATAATATGTGATGTGTTTGTTTTGCTGTCCAGCACAGGGTTTGAGTGACTGTCCTGAGGAAATAGCCATGCACAAGATATCTGCTGATAAAAGAAAATACATGGCACGAATTTTTCCCTGTTTTATGAAACAGAAGGAGTTTAAGCCAGGGTTGCTTAAAAAAATGAGCAGGCCAGGTGTCTGCTTCAGTTGTCTAGCTTTTCTCCCTGGCTCTCACCATATGTGTCTCTGCTCTTGGGTTGCTTTCCTTTCTGGCCACTGCCTGTCAAGGGGTGGAACAGTTGCTGACATGTAAATGTCAATTTACTAGGTCAGATGTGAACTTCTACATTAAATACAGATGTATCTGAGCTTATCTCCCTGTTCTCCCTTTATAGTGTAGGAAGAGAAGTAGGAGGTATGGGATGTAGCTGAAGATATGTCTCAACTAGCTGACTTTCCAAAAGCATCAACTCCTCTCCAGTCAGTGTAGAAAGAGTCAGAAGTTGGCTGGCTCACATTGACTTTAAAAGTTAGGTGAGATGAGTTTCTCTCCATGTTTCATTAGTGTCTTTTTTTTTTTTGATATTTTCCCCTAAGCAATGCATCCCAGCCAGAACAGAACAGAATTACAGAGTTTAATCCAGCACAAGGCATGTTCACAGCTTCCTTCACATTTAACAAACAACTGAAATTCAGTCACTAATTTTGCTGCTGTACCCAGCCTAAATGTGTCATGAGCTACAGGTTCTTATAGGCCATAGAATATGATATATTTAGCTTGAGATAAGGCTCCTCTGTTTGTTCTCCAAGATGTTGTCCTACCCAAGGATTGATCTCATGTTGCTCTGAGGCAGACTTAGTCTGTTTTCTTCAGTCACTGGATGTAGGAGTTAAAAAGGGAATCAGAATCTGCCCTAAAATTCATCAGTGCTGAAGACTGTTGTTTTTGGATTGAGATGAGAAAGGAAAACCAATTATTTGTAAGGTGGCTGAAGCCACAGGCATCTGCCAGAACTTTGGCCAGATGGAGCTTGCTGGCAGAGGTCTTGCTAGGGAGGCTAGGCAGATGTGGCAGCAGAATGCACCTGGCAGTATCAGGAAGGGAATACTTTTGTCAGCATGAAAAAGACTTGCGTCACTGCTAGCAGAAGGATGGGGAATGGCTAACTGCCAACAACAGTGTGGGTATCACAGCCACCTGTCAGTAACTTGACTGAGATGGAGCCTGGCATGGGCAGCATGTGAGCAGGGATTCTTGGCTTGATGGAGGGTCTGAGCTCTCTTTGAATTCACTGTTGCAGACTCAGAGTAACAAACAGCAGAAGCAGATGTGTTTCAAAGGCGAGCGTGTGATGTGGATCCAGCCTACAACTCTCAAGGAATTGGTGGCTCTCAAATCTCAGTACCCCAATGCCAAGCTCGTTGTGGGGAATACGGAAGTGGGTAAGAGAAAGAGCTGATACTCATTATGAGCAGTTGGAAAACTTTCCATGGAGCATTTTGTGAGAGCAGTGCAAATGCAAACCTCTTTCATGCCATTGCTGCTAAAAGAGGTTTAATTTTTTTGGGGAAAACGTGCTAATCCAGATATCTGAGTCTTTGTGCTATTTTGTGGAATTTTGAGAAGAGGGAAGGGACACAGCATAAAATGAAATAATCAAAATTAAATAAATTCTGTTGTGAAACCTGTGTTTTGAAGGACTTTTCAGTGGGCAAGCTCTCAAAACTTGAAATCTAATGGTTTTCTCACCCCAGAGAGATACTTCTGGAAGCTTAAGTGCTGAGGAGAGTTCAGACATATTTAGTGATCCTGTTTTCCTGAGCAATTGGTTCAGGAGACAATTTCCAAACATTGTGTGGTCCATTGTATTCATAGTTCTTTCCTGAAGGATTATGTACAACAATAGCCGTGTTACACAAGTATCAAACATGTATTTAAGGTTATTGTAAGCCTAGAAAAGAGTCTCTAAAACTTCCTTATGAGAAGTCTGATATTAGTGGAAAACAGCTTTTAGTTTGGGGTGTGTGCATCCTTATGTAACATGGTTAACAGGTGGTTGATGAACTGACTCTTTGGTAGGGCTGTTACATTTCATTGGGAAACACTAATTTGGGCTCTCTGTCACCTGCGTGTAACTGAAGGGGTCTTACTTTTCCTTAAGGTATCGAGATGAGGTTAAAGAACCTGTTGTATCCAGTGATAATAGCACCTGCATGGATCCCAGAAATGAATGCTGTTCAGCACACTGAAACAGGTGAGCAAAAAAGAGGCAGAATGCCTGTGAAGTGAGTGGGGACTCCATGGAACAGTAAAGAGGATAAGAAGGAAAATCCCCAGATTAAAAACTGCTTTCTGTATGTGTTATGCCTTTCCCATGCAAGGAATTGAGTGAGGGATATGTAAAAAAAAATGAGCTGGGATTGTTTAGGCTGAAGAAAAGGAGGCTTAGGGGTGACCTCATCACTCTCTACAGCTACCTGAAAGGAGGCTGTAGCCAGGTGGGGGTCAGCCTCTTCTCCCAGGCAACCAGCAACAGGATGAGTGGAAATGGCCTCAGGCTGCACCAGGGGAGGTTCAGGTTGGACACCAGAAAGAATTTCTTGGCTGAAAGGGTGGTTAAGCATTGGAACAGGCTGTCCAGGGAGATGGTGGTGTCACCATCCCCAAAAGTGTTCAAGAAATGACTCAACGTGGCAATTAGGTTAGTTGACAAGGTGATGTCCAGTCAAAGGCTGGACTTGATCATCATGAAGGTCTTTTCCAGCCTTAACAATTCTGTGTTTCTTTTGTCTTTGTCTTCATGGTGGAAACAGATCAACCTTACAAATAGATGAAATTAGGATGATGTAGTGCATGTCGCCCAGTGTCTGGTAGGATATTCAAACTGTAGAAACTGGAAAAAAGTTGGGAGTTCATTTCTCAAAGGACAAACTAAGACCTATAAGAGGACAATATTGTTAATAATACCCTGAGGCAGAAGTATGGTGGGTTATTGTCATGTGAGAGACAGTACCACCATGAGCTGTAATTTAAAGTTGAATTTTGTTTTGAGGATGTTTACATGCAGTGCATTCTAAATAGTTTAGTGTAACTGAAGGTCTAATTAAACTCCGTGGCATCTAAGCTTTGCAGACACAGTTACAACCATTTTCTGTACCTTGACGTTTTGGAGAACAACAATTTTTTCCTTTGTTTGTTTACAGGGGTCACCATTGGCGCTGCCTGTACCCTGCGCTCAGTAGAGGAGGTGATGAGAAAGACAGTGGCAGAGCTTCCTCCATACAAAACCGAGGTCTTCCAGGCTGTCCTGGAGCAGCTGCGGTGGTTTGCGGGGCCACAGATCAGGAATGTTGCTGTAAGTGACCCAGGAGCACCAGGGGCTGTAGTTGAAAGCTCAGTCTGAGGGGCTGGCCTGTCTCACCCAATGCTGGTGTGCCTTGTGCTTCTCACATGAGAACATCTGCAAACCTCAGCAAAGACCCTGGTGCACAAAAATCAACCCCGGGGAATGACAGCAACATGGGCCTCAGCTGGTGGCTGTGCTATGCTGATGTCACAGACCTAGCAAGCAAGGGAAACATGGCAGTCGTCCAGGTTTTCCATTGCTGTTATCAGCAAGTGGGAGAAATTGTAGTGAGATTTGACTAATTTAACAAAAATGTATTTAGAGTACTGGACAAACTTCAAAGAAGCAGGTGTGTATATTATTGCTAGCACAAACATGGTAGTTACAGTGTTAAGGCATCAGATTTGGCAAATTTTCCTCTAGTTTTAAAGGGGAAGGTGTGTTCAAACTCTGTACTCTTGAAAAAAATAAAATAATAAGCAAGCATTTAAACCAATCTACCAAAGATGAAATTTTGTTTCATGAGATACTCTTCCATACACTGGTATTCCAGACAAAAAACTTGGATTCCTGATTGTTAATGAAAAGGTGCTTTATATTTTCCTGGGTCTTCCCTTAATGGCAGTTGCAGTGATTGAATTTTGGCATTGTTGTGCACATGAGGTTTTGAGTGTAAGGTAGTTTTGATGCACAAAGAAATCAATGTTCTAAGTCTGTTCCAGGCAAACATTAATATTGACCAGGACAGCAACTGATTGCATGGTGCTTTGATTTTTGCACTTAGAGGCCTAAAATTGCTGAGATTTTTAATATTTATTCAATGCATTATTATCACTCTAGGCTCTTGGTGGGAACATAATGACAGCAAGCCCAATTTCTGATTTAAATCCTGTGCTAATGGCAAGTGGAAGCAAACTGACTCTGGTATCAAAAGGTAAGTTAGTTACATTTCCCTGTGGCCCTGAAGGGAGTGGGATAGTCAGCAGCCTTTTCCTATGGGTTGTTAGGTTTGGTCAGAACTTGAAAGTGAAAGTTAACATTATTTAAAATAGGCTTAGTCTGAGTCTTCAGTGGTTTTCCCTTTTTGAGGCTGAAGTCCTAGAGCTAGGCCCAAGTTTGGATTTCTAAAGAATTTTGAACTTCAGTGCCAGTTTGAATCTCTGGTACTGCATATGTACTTACAGGTGTGCCCTTGTGAAGAGCTCGTTGAAGATGACTATTCATGAAAAACAACAAGCATGAAATAGTTGCTGCCACTATCATACTTTGATCCTTATGGTTTATTCATATAAAAACTGAAGCTTGTTTTGTTTGGTTTTTCTATGAAGAAAGCCAATTGTCTTAGTTCTTATTTGTTCTTAGGAATAATTTTTTTGAAATAGGATCCTTGAAGGAAGTGGATTGTCTGGTCAGTGAACTGACTTTCTCTTGTGCTGGTTTATGTGCAGGCTATGGAAAGGAGGAAGAGGGGATTTCATTGGGGTGTTGGAAACTGCAACATCTGGAGGCTCAGCTTTAATTAGATAAAGAAGGAAGGTTTCTTTGATCACTGTCTGTGCAAAGAAAACGTAATATATAGGCAGAAGTTGTCATAGATTCCATAAATACCGAAGTAAATATGAGAAAATCCTTCCTTATTTGGTGAAAGAGGGTGGAAAAATGAAAACAGATATCATATCAAGAGCGATTTGTGTAGGTTGAAGTCTCTGTTGCACGTACTATTGCCATTCTTCATTTATCCATAATTGATATTTCTTTGCTCTACAGAGGGCAAAAGGACTGTCACGATGGATGAGAAGTTTTTCACTGGTTACAGAAAGACAATAGTTAAGCCTGAAGAAATACTTCTCTCTGTTGAAATACCCTACAGCAAAAAGGTAAGCTTGTAGGAAAAACTTCACTCTCCATGGAGATAAAATGCTGTTATTTGAGTTATTTTCAGTTAGGTGCTTTTTTCCTGACCAACCTCCAAATGCTTATGCAGTCCCAAGAGGACCAAGACACAAGTAAATGATTTGTAGAAAAACTAGTAGCACACTACTTTTGACAAGCAAAGGGAGCTGGGCTCTGTGATAAAGTATGGTAAGCTCAAGAAGTTTTCTGGTGTGAGAAATATAAATTTCATTTTGTTGTCTGAATGTTTTTGAGTGCATTCAGTAATGATAAAATGTGACAAAGTGATGTTCCCAGAGGTATACGTTCTGTTTGAAAAATAGTACAGCAAAGATTTTAGCAGTTCCTGATGTAAAGTAAAGTTAAGGTTCCCAAGGCTTCTGCTTCATTTCTGTGAACTGAAATGGGAAAAGAAATTGTAAAAAGCAGGTATGGATAAAAAGAGAAGTTCAGTTTCTGCATCCTTGCCTTGCAAGATGGAAACCACAAGGACTGATTATTAGGGCATTTTGGAAATGTGGACTTGCAACTTAAAATGAGCCTGCAAAACTTTCTTCAAATAGAAAAATGAATGCTTCCCTGCAGTAGCAGCATGAACTGTGACTGATTCCGAGTGTCTAAGAGGGAAAATTCTTTTTTTTCTCTAGGGCTTAGAACACCAGACTGTAATTTTATACTTGTGAAGGTATTTACCTTTTTTAGGGCTCAAGGCCCTAAGTTATATGAAGCAAGGATTTGTGGTGTAGTGACACATTTTCTTTGTAAATGGAGAGCACTGATTTACTTGAAATGCCAGGATATTATGGGATAGAACCAATAAATCCTTTGTCTATACTCAAATTTCACTATCTAACTATTAAGGGAACACAGCTATTTTGTTTATGGTATTTTTCCATCTATTTCTAAGTGCTCCTTCTTTGGTCTTGTGTTAATTGCAGGAAGCATCACTTCTTGCCAAAACAAGGAGCACGCTTGAGGGTAGCCAATGAAAAACTACATGTTCCTCCATTCATATGACAGTCACAGAGCAATTGCACAAAACAAACAAATTTTTACAAGCAGGGCAGCAGCTTCACCCCTTGGTTATATGCAGCTCATTGAACTGAAAAACTAAAGTAACTTTTGAACTCTGCCTCATGTTCTCTTGGCTGATCTTTGCCCACAAATAGGGAGGCTAAAGTTCTTCAGGGCATACCTGAAGGTGCTGGCATGTGGCAAGCAAAGTTTTCTGCAACTGTGATTTCCTCACAAATGGGAGCAGGGCTGTGTCAGCACACAGCTACACAGAATGTTTTGGTTTGTGTGTGTTTGAAATTGATATTACATCTTGCATTGATGTAACTTGTCACAAGAAGGATAAAACTGGCTAAAAACCAGAAAGAATTGGACTGAAGCAGTTTAGCAGTTTACACAATTCAGTGTTACTGGAGGGGGGTCTGAGCTCAGGGTAGGCTTAACAATGGAGAAGTTGTCTCAAAGGAGAGGAGGGAACACCTTTTTCTCCTGTTAGTTTGTGTATCAGGTATTTAAGATATTCAGGGAATAAAGATTTTTTTGAATCTGTACTTGTAAGGTGATTGCAGCTGAGGAAAGACAGTGTTAGGAAAGAAAACAGCTCACTGGATTAAAGATAAAATATAAACAGATTCCAGAAACTGCTTAGCTTTTCATATATAGCAAGACATTCCCAAAACAAGACATATCCTTTATTTAACAACCCTCTTTCTCTTCTGGACTTTAAACCCATTCCTTTTAGATAATGTTCACATGTTATGCACCATTTGTGTAGTTACTCACCTAGTGACCATCAGTTTTTAATGTCCTTTTTCTTTCTCTATACACCTCTGATACATCTTTTGCTATTGCAGTTGTCACTGTAATTTAATCTTTATGATAATAGTGTTCTGTACCACCTACAAATTTATTGGTTTTCAAATAGAAAAAGCCTGACAACACAATGCCCATGTATTTCTATCCTCGGAAATGAATCTTAGCCTACTGTTTGCTCAGTATTTCCATGGTAGGCTCAGAGTATCACAATTTTTGCCCTGCTGAAGAGACAGAAAGTGGTCATACAATCTTATTTCCTCCTTTAATTTAGTATCCTTCAACCTTCATTCATTATTGATCTTTGTATTCCATGGTGATGGGCTGAAGAAATTGTGTGTGTTGCCTATGAATCTTTTAGAGCCTGTGGATTTCTTAATGTTTTCCTTTCTGGTGTTGCATCATGTCCAGAAAGGGAAATGGGATGCTGATCTAGGTCCTTAAGATGCAGTCCTTAAGAGTATGGGTTGTTTGGTATTCCAAGGAGAATAACTAACACCTAGAAACTTTTACTGTGATAGCTTAGAGGGGACATGCTCTGTTTTACCAAGAGGTAGGGGAGACATGGGCAGCTCATTTGATGGTTACTTTACCTACACTCTTAGTGAGGAAAAATAGCAAGTGCCTTTCCTGCCACAGGACTCTGTACCAAGAAAACTAGTGTGTCTTGTGAGGAGTGAATGCAAATATTGTTCTCTTATTTCAGTCATGTCATTGGGAATATCTTGAAGTATGCAGTAAGAGAAGAGGCTGCTTTTTTTCCTCTTTGCAAGCTAATTGTTTTCACAAGTAGAGTGGCAGGATGTCCTCACCAGGAGGATGCTACTGATGCTCCTCTGCTATTATCTGCAGGCTGCCAAGTGATTACTCGAATTCAGCAAATGAAACACACCCTTCAGTTGTATCTCCAGTAACAAGTCCTCAGTGCACAAAAGGGACCTCTTGTGAAACTGTTCTCATTGTCAACAGTAGAGACATTATTCTTTTCAATAATGAAAGAATTGCTGTCCACTTCTGATTAGAAGTAATTAATGGAATAGACTGCTGTGCTGTGTGGTATCAATTGGCTAAGCTGTTATAGAAGAAATTTCTCAGAAAACTCTCCGGAAGGGCTGTGCAAAAACATCGGATCTGATTCCGCTTTTAGTCTGCAGGATGCCTGAACAGCAATTTGTCCTAATCTGAAGTACAGGCAAGGGGACTGACCGCACTGTGACTCCAGGGTGACACTGTTACTCCCTGTATGCTGGTGGAGAGTTATTCTCATGTTTACTGTCACTGCCCATAGGAGAACTCCTGAGTTTTATGAACTGTAGTTGCTGGTGCATTTACAAGAATTTCCTCACTCTGTGAAGATTAATGGAGGATCCAGGATAGTAACCAAGAATTGTATTTGCAGTAACAGATTGATATTGTCATATATTAATTAATCTGGTCTATTCTATAACTGAGAGACATTTGTTATTATTGATTCCAGTTCTTGGGGAATTTGAAGACTTTTGAAGGGAAGGGTTTTAGGATATAAGTTTTACTGATTAGGCCAGCAGCTTAGCAGCCTGTGAGGAAAAAAAAAAAGTTGCTGAGAAACTATACTTTTGTCTATGTACAAACAGGCTGTCCTGGTTCTTCCTCTAAAGATATGGGAAAAATGTGACAGGTATGAGCAGATTTCCATCAAAGCTCATTTCCCCCACAGTCCTAGGCTGGCTAATAACCATGGATCTAATACAAGAATCGATCGTTTTATCACGTGAAAATATACAGCACTGCCTGAACAAACATGTCCTGCTTGGCCCTGCATGATGAATCAACCAGATACTGTTCCCTGGAATAGCTCATCCATGTAGAGACAGATTAATAGCTTGTCGATATTTATACTCCAAAGCATGCCAAGGTAGAAAATAAAGAACTGTTTTCCTGTCTTCTAGGGTGAATACTTCTCAGCTTTTAAGCAGGCTTCGCGTCGTGAGGACGACATTGCTATTGTGACCTGTGGGATGAGAGTTTTGTTCCACGATGGCACTAGCCAGGTGGAGGAGATAAAACTAAGCTATGGAGGAATGGCTCCTACAACTGTCCTGGCACTAAAAACTTGCAAGGAGCTCACTGGCAGGTAGGAATTTTTCTGTGATAGAAAAGCTGTCTAATGGAATTGTTCTGATTTTTCCAGGAGCAGTTCAAATACTCTAAATCATCTCTACAGTACACAGAAGGAGAAGAGGGGAGAAGTGTAGCTATGCTTCTGCAGCAGTATGTGCTTTGTGTGATGCCTTGCTTCCTCTAGCACACTTTACCCTCAAAGATTCATGTCATTCTCTTGTTCAGAGAGCGATTTTTTTGCCAAATTCACTCATCTGTTGAAGTGGGCAGAAACTAGATGTGGGCATGACTAAAAAGTAGGCTTTATCTCAGACTGGACTGAGAAATCTGTGCTGTTATCATTTAAAAGCTTTGCTACATCTTTGGAAAAGGTGCTATGAGCCCAAGATTAGAGCAAAGCACACATATACACTATAAATACATAGAACATGTGGCTATTGCTTGAAAGCTTGTGGGAATGGCATGAAGCTGTGTTAGGGGAGGTTTAAGACAGATATTAGGAAAAACTTCTTCACCCAGAGGGTGGTTGGGCACTGGAACAGTCTGCCCAGGGAAGTGGTTACAGCACCAAGCCTGTCTGAGCTCAAGAAGTGTTTGGACAACGCTCTCAGGCACATGGTGTGACTCTTGGGGTGTCCTGTGCAAGATCAGAAGTTGAACTTTGGTGATCATTGTGAGTCCCTTCCAACTCAGGGGATTCTCTGATTCTTTGTCAGAATAGTTAATCTGCCGTGGTGATATCTAAGGCTGAGCAAGGGCTCTGTGTCACCTTTGTTCCTGTGCAGAGACTGGAATGAGAAGCTGCTGCAGGATGCCTGCCGCTTACTGGCGAGTGAGATGGATTTGTCTCCCTCCGCGCCTGGTGGGATGGTGGATTTCCGGCGCACACTCGCACTCAGCTTCTTCTTCAAGTTCTACTTGACAGTCCTTCAGAAACTGAGCAAGAACCACAGTGGCACTGTAAGTGCTGCTAGGGAAGGCAGATTTGGGGCAGGGGGACCAGTTTGTGCTGTCTTGGTGGGGAAGGCATGGGGAGGGTCCAGATTCAAGCAGACTTGCACCTGATGACAAAATCCATGTTGCAATAGGTGCCAGAGCTACTCTACTTCTTACCTGTGTATAAGTACAGTATATCTTCCCACTTGCTTCCTCGTGGCATCCTCACCTTGTTGTGGGAAAGATGCTGCTCTGTGTGTTTAAAGGATGACTCCTAGACTTCTCCAATTCATTGCATTACAAAAAGTATTGTGGGTCTGTGGCTATTCTTTGGACAGAGCCTGAGCCTTGTTTGCCTTTCAGTCAGCAGAATATAAGTTATCTTAACTGGAAGATGGAGAAGGGGAAACATCCTGGGCTGCTAGGGAATGTGAGAAAGAAATTGGCAGGGGAGATGATTTTCTTTAATATGTCTCTGGCAGAAAAATCTGTGTGAGCCTGTCCCTTCAAACTACATCAGTGCTACTGAGCTGTTTCACAAAGATCCCATTGCAAATGCCCAGCTCTTCCAAGTAAGTACCAGTACTGGCATGGTGTAGGCTCAGGCTTTTCTGTAACTGTGCTTCTTATCTTCTTGTTCCCTGAGTGTGGTCATTACATAAACTTATGTAATGCTGTGAGTGAAGCTTGTGTTTGGGTCTCAGTCTCTTCCTCACTTTAGAATACAATATTCTTTCCTATCAGAGCCTAAGACTACTGCTGACATGCACAGCTTCGCAAAGATTACTTTTCCTCCTGCAGCCAGCTGCTTATCCAAGCTGAAATTCCCCTTCTGCTTTCCAAGTTAGTCTGCCTTTCTTTGAATGTCTCAGGCTTGAGATTTCAGCACGTATCTTCTTTCTTATTTCTCTGTTAGTGACCTGTTCTCTTCAGCTTTGAGAGTAGAATGCAGCTTCAGAACTTGAACCTTCTCCACAAGCTGTCAAATCAAACCCTTCTCTTCCATAGCAATTTCAAAAGCCCAGTCCCTTTCACTTCATTCTCTGCAGCTCCACTCTGTAGTCACATCTTGTGGCCTCTTGTTTACCTTCCTTTCCCACGAGACTGAGCCCCCATCCCGCTCCCCATTTCACTAGAATGTCTCTCAGTGCCTTTGCTCTCCCATCAATGCCTCCACCTCCTGCCATCTAAGCCAGAAGCAGTGAGCCATGTGTTTTACTCCAGGAAGTGCCCAAGGGACAGGCAGTGGAAGACATGGTGGGCCGGCCCTTGATGCACGTTTCAGCAGCCAAACAAGCAAGTGGAGAAGCTGTTTACTGCGATGACATCCCACACTATGAGAACGAGCTGTATCTAACGCTGGTGACCAGCACCAAAGCCCATGCTAAGATCCTGTAAGTGTTGCTCCTGAGTTTCAGATGATGGAATTAGACAGTGCCTGGTGGTTTAGAAAACACTGATCTGTCAAGCTGTGGGTGAGGACAAATTTTTTTCTTAGGTGAGAACTCCAGTTCATTGCATGTTGTTTCATGGAGGCAAGCTGTATGTGTTACAGCTGCCCTGCAAGTCTGTGTCAGTGGGAATATAAGGGAATTAACACCAAACTTTGGGTTTTGCTGAAACACAAAGCTCTCCACCTTGGGCAACCTTTTTGCATTTCCTATCTCTTATACTCAAGCATGCAGGATTATAAAGGAGCAGGGTAGAAGAGAACCACAGTGTCTGAGGAGATGTCATTTTAATCACTGATGAGGGCATGCTGTGTGAAAATTCTTTCCTATCTGCCCAAAGAGTTGGGTTGTAATGTGCAGTTCTACCAGCACTGCTGCTGGTCAGTCAGCTGTGTGCACTGTCTTCTGTTTTTTGCCTTGCACAATGCTAGCCTGCACTGGTGTGATCAAGCTCTCTGCATTACAGTTGTGTGTGAGTTGGCTTCAGGTATTACATACAGAGCTATTTGTGTTCAGCTGTATCAAGGTGGACAGGTCAGTATTTGAAAGTGCAGGTGTCTCTGAAAACATTTTGTCCATCCAGGGCATGACTGATATGTAATTTATAACAACAGTGACTAACCAACTTCAGAAAGCCAGTCCTGGCATCTGACATCATATTTCCTATGACTTTTAATGCTGTCATATTGCAGGACTGACTGCCTGCCACAAACTCTAGTTGTGTTTACATGGTGGTGGCTCTGCAGGCCCTTGACTGCTTTGATGTGGGACACTCCATGTTACACTGCCTTGTGTCATCCTCAGTTCCCTTGAGATGTGCAGTTCATTCCTTGGGCAACACTTCCTGCCTCTTTAGGCTTCCTGCCCTGAGGTTTCCCACAGAGGTCTGATGTGGGATGGGCAGCATGGTGGTCATGGATGCAGAGACTTAGTAGTTGACTCGCAGGTTGTGAAAGAAATTGGTCTGTCAACACAGTTAAATTTTAGGTGTTGCAATGTGGTCATTGTTGAGTGCTGCAAACACTTAAGCATTGTTACTACCAGTGCAGGCGGGGCCATAGAGAAAGCATCAGATTCAAGCCTGTGACCACAGTATGCAGTGTTTGCTAGAGGCTGCTGCACATGTTCTCTTGCATTTGCATTGTGCACACATATTTCAAGCTGAGAGCTTGTATTATTCTTTAGATAAAGTAGTAGAACATTTAAGCAGGGGACAGAATTATCTCAACCTATGATTTTGGCAGTCAAAATACTGACTCTGAAAACTTCCACTTCACCAAGTCAGATTTTGTCCACCAATGTAAATCAGAGGTCATCTGCCTCTGTATTTGTAACCAAGGGGAACTGTCAGGGCATTGTTTCTCAGGCATTACTGCAGAAACATGGGAAGATGAACTTGCCAAAGAAAAATAGCATTGTCTTCAGTTCCTGCTGTCTAAGAGTTCATGTGGGAAAGTTCATTCATACATTTAATGTCTTTTTTTTTTTAAAAAAAAGGCTGTAGCTACTTTCAGGCACAGTTTGTAACAGAGTTTCAGGAATCTAAACAAGCTGCTGAAAGAATCACAGCATTTTACAGAAGACAATAAATCATTCAGTTAGCAAAAACAAAGTTGCAGCTTTTCTATTTGCAACTGTTCTCTTGTAAAGCAAGACAATTATATATAGTAAATATGCAGACTATTGCAAAAGGAGTTTTAAAGGAATTTGTAATACATATTTTACTAAGCCCCCCATATAACAATTAAATTGTTCTTTTTTAGTTATTTTGTCATGAGTTTTAAATCAGTGTGTGATTCGAGCAGACAAGCATTTTGGTTAGATACTGCCTTTGCTGGTTACCAAAGAAAGCCTTTCGTGAAGCTTTTTGTCTTTTGGAGCATCATTTCTTTTGCATCCTTTTAAAAACCCTGCAGCTTCCTTGTGATTGATACTCAATAATTTCTCCCTGACTCACAGCCACATTTTTCTCTAGTGGTGAACCCATGGTAGATGATACATGTCCACACTAAAATTTCATGCCTATCAATAGACAGGGAGGAATCTTGCCTTCACAGAATCATGGCAGCTAAGAAGACAGTGGAGGCATAGGATCATGAACATCAATTTGTCTTTGGTAAAGGGTGTCAAGGGATCTTTAGTACACATGGCTCTTGGAACAAACTCAGATTTTAGTCTAAGATGTCACCTTTTCTGCCTTAGTCTCACATGATGCTTACGTGGCACAACCAAACTTCAGGGAATCAGCCTGGATATGTATTGGAATTTCATAAGTGCTGACACAAAGAAAAAGGGCAAATAACACTATCTCTCCTCCTTTCTTTAGTTCTATAGACACATCTGAAGCTCAGAGTGTTCCTGGGTTTGTGTGTTTTGTCTCCGCCAAGGATGTTCCTGGCAGTAACATCACTGGCATCGCTAATGACGAGACTGTCTTTGCTGAGGATGTGGTATGTGGTTAAAAATAGCCTTTTCAATCATGCTGCTCAGGAGATAAGATTTCTCATATTGTCCAGTGAAGGACCTTAGACAGAGATAAATTCTAACTGCACTGAAGTCAATAGAAATCTTGGTGCCAAATTCAATAAGGCCTGAGACCCTTTGCCCTGTGCCTCTCTCTTCTGTGTTATCTGCATGATTCTTCTCTGTGCTGCGGCCCACTGGGATAGGCTCACTCACTCAGTTGCTCTCCAAATTTGTCCATGATTGTTTTCCCTGGACTGGTTTTAAATAGACTGGTCTGAGCAAACAAATGAAAAACTACACAAAAGGAATAGTTGAAGAGTTTTATCATGAGGCTCTCAGTTACTGCATGCATACGCTAAATGATGGTGGGTCTTCATCTTGCCTGTAGGTCACTTGTGTTGGTCATATCATCGGTGCAGTTCTTGCAGACACACAAGAACATTCCAGAAGGGCAGCTAGAGCTGTGAAGATTAAGTATGAAGAACTTAAACCTATTGTCACAATTCAGGTAAGATGGCTGAGTTCTGCATCTGCAGTTGGCTTGGACTCCCTGATGTCTAGTTCTGTTCTCACACTTGTGGTTGTTTGTCTTTGTGTGTGCAACAGGATATGGATAGAGAGAATAAATTGTGTATTTGAATATAAAGAAGACACATCTTTGACATCCTACTGATTTAGAGTACATTAAATTGTTCTGTGTTATTTAAAGCTGAAACAAATAAACCAAACTCGGATAGGTATATTGTCCTCAGAACAAATTTGTTTAAATTAACAAGGTTACTGTGATTTACATCCTTGCCCACAGATGCTTGCTTTTAATATTCTCTGGCCCTGCTGGCTTTCATGATATCCATTCATTCTTCATTCTCTCATTTATAGCAGTCAATCATAGGGTGTGAAAATGTATTTTCTGGCTCTGTCGCTGCAGTGTTTCTCTGAGATTTTTGCAGGTCATTTGTCTGGCTTCTAAACTCATGAAATTAATTCTCAGGAGTTCATTCCCCACTGCAAATATTTCCACTGACTTTATGGACACAGCCCTTAAATGGCTTTTCTCAAAGTTGAAGAACAATTGTAATCTTTTCATGCCTTTTTTTTTTTTAAGTAGAAAATATGTTGATTTGAAGATTTCCTTACAAGACAGTAAAGGCAAATTATAATACCTGTGCAGCATTCATATCTAGAAAAGAGGGAAAAAAAGGATGATGCCATTCTTATTATGGAGAAATTAGAACCGTGGGATTCTAATTAAATTTTTATAATAGTCAGTATTTCATATCATGTGTTTTGTAATGTGAGTTGTATTCATGCAAATACAGAGAGTCTGTGCATTGTCTCATACAGACATTGGTACTGCCATCTGAGGACAGAGATTTTGGGTTGTATGTGTGAGGCCTTTTCCTTTTCTGAGGCTTCCAGTAGTTTATTCAACCAGGGAAGATTAGAAAGGAGCCAAAAACGTGATGATTTTTTTTGTTGTTGTTGTTTAATCATTCTGTGGGCTTTTTTTATTATGGAAAACTTCAGTTTTGGCAGAAGGAAAATGTTTTTGTAAAACTTCCCCAAGAAAGATTATTGCGTATTAACTCAGAAGTGAACTGTTTCTGAAGAAGTTCTTGTCTTATTTGAGAGATTTAGTTTTCTCTTTCTCTCTCTCTCTCTTTTTAAATCTTATTTCCCTTTCCCCCACTTCCTGGACCACATAATATAAGTTGTAAGTTACAGCTCTGGTGGCTACAGACCTTGAGCTGCTATGTCTGTAATGTAAAATGGGTCACAAGGAGCAGTCGAAGATAGTCCAATTATGGCGTTCATTGTGAAATTGCCATGTTGCCAGAAGTTATTTTGTACTGCTTTTAGTCAGGTCTCTTGGCTATTACCACGGTTAGTGTCTGTTAAGTCCTTGTGCTTTTTATCTTGGATATTTCTTCTTCAGTCAGAGGAAGCTTTGATTTCACTCCACTTACACAAAAATGTCACTGTGTCATTCTGTTTCCTAGGAAGCTATTGAAAAACAATCCTTTCAGAAGTCTATAAAAAGGATTAATAAGGGAGATGTGAAGAAAGGATTTGAAGAATCTGATCACATTTTGGAAGGTGAGAATAAGTATTAATGCTTCTTTTAAAATAAGATAGTTTGTGTCATAAGAAGTCAAATTATCACCCTCTTTTTTGTGTATATAATACTGAAAGTAAGGCTTTCAGGACTAAATTTTATATAAAGTCCCAGCCTTATATAAAAATAGCAAGATTTAATCCAGTTTCAAACGGACTTGGATGCTCCCAGCTGTGCCCCTGTAAACACTCCCTTCCAATGCAAGAACACATTTTTCTTAAACAAATATTTTACAAAGTGGTTTTTTTTTCCCCCTGAAATATTTCCATATAGGAGCTTTTCCCTGTCCAGACATAGTCTGGTCTGACTTTTACAGCCAGCCAGTTAAGCTGGTGTAGGGGTTAGGAAAATGGCTGCAGGTATCATGAAGAACATGGCACTGCTCTGTAGCACCTTCTCACCATTGATGGTTGGTCTGTCTTTGAGGACAGGGTGTTTTGAGTGTGCTGTTTGGTTTTGTTTAGTTGGAGTCTGCCAAGTAGGTTGTAGAGACATGGGTAAACATAAAAATTATCAGGAGGTAGAGATTTGAAATCTTTATCAGTTAAGAGGGGAGAGTGAGAGAGCTGTGAACTAAAGTAGTCTGTCAGAGCCATGTCATTGCTTCATGTTTGTATCACTGATCAATAGCTCCTGAGTGGAAGAGTCTCAAACATCAGACCTTTGGAAAACTCTGTTCTTACTGAGGGTGTTGTATCTCTTTTAGAATTCTGGGAGGGAAGTTAAATCAGTTAAAGACACAAAGGTTGGTGTGAATGGATTATTCTCAAAGATCACAGAGAAACATGTCCCCCTTGACTTCCTGCAGGGAAAGTGGGGAGTTGTTTAAGTGAAACACCCCATTTCCAGATCTGTCATTTGTTGTTTTTTGCTGTGTGTTACTAAGACTCCCCTGGGTTTCTATTTTTGTTCCTCTGTTTCAAAGTCTGTAACCTTCTATTTGATCTGCTCAGCTAGACTACACTTGATTTATTTTTATCCTTAATCTCAGTGCTGTTATCAGGGCAGTCTTGAAAGGCACCAAATACTGCATCCTAAGGGATTCTGGGTCAGTGATGTGGTGTGCAGGCCTATTTTTTAAATGCCAGCCACTTGTGTTTTAGAATGAAGATTTCTAGAAGGTTGATGTGTCTGTGGTTCAGGTTTGTGGGTTGTTGGTTTGTGTGTTTTTGGTTTGTTTTTTTTAAAAAAATTTTTCATGGTTTTTTTTGTTTTGTTTTCCATTTTGTTTTTTAAATGTCAATCCAGAAATGCCAGTTTTAGATCTGGTGATATCCAGTTCTGGGCAGTGCAACAGGTTGTCTTTTAACACATATCAAAAAGGCAGACAGCACATGATGGGACACACCTTATAACACCAGAAACGCTCTATCTTTGGGGCTTTTCTTTCCATTTTCTAGGAGAGATGTACCTTGGTGGCCAGGAGCACTTCTATCTCGAAACTCACTGTACTTTGGCTGTGCCGAAGGGAGAAGATGGTGAGATGGAACTCTTTGTGTCAACTCAAAACCCAACAAAGACACAGGTACTTGTCTCATTAACCTGCTACCTCAAAGGCACTTGTTTCTAGTTCCAGACTAGAAAAATGGTTGTTTTATAATTAGTTCTATCTTGCTCGTTAATTAAAAAAAGCCCACATAGGCTCAGAGTTGGATACGGGATCTAAATTCCACATCCATCCTACCGGTGTCCTGAATCTGATTCCAGGTGACAGAGGTGTTTCTGTTGGCAACATATATTTGCCAAGAGGAATTATGTGCTTAACCCTTCCTGGAGAGGCATCCAGCTGGCCCAGTAGGCATGACAGCTGAATGACAATGGCAGAAGGAGAGGTGGTGTAAACACTGGCTGTATGCACCAACTCTCCTATTCTGTGAGATACGTTACTGGCTCTATGGCATGTCCAAGGGTCTCATAATAGAGTGAGAGAGTGGACAGAGTGGTAGAGGTGTCAAACCCTGTGCTAAATGAGATGTATTTTGATAACCTCATCTCATGTCAGTCCCTTCCTGACTGCTGTCTGCTGCAGCACTGTGCCTTCCCACCTCAGAGATGAAATGCTGGGCTTATTGGTCCTAACTGCATCAAATCCAGTTATTGGACCACAGGATCTGGAGCAAAACCCATTATTTGCACTGTTGAAATGGTGTCAGAAAGGCAAAGTGTTGGTATCTGACTCTTAACACCAGCTCAGCTCCTGCATGTTCTGCTGTTGTGTTTTTCTTTAGGAGTTTACTGCTAATGCGCTGGGATTCCCTTCAAACCGGGTTGTGGTTCGAGTGAAAAGAATGGGAGGAGGATTTGGAGGGAAAGAGACCAGGAGTACTATTTTGACGACTGTAGTGGCTGTTGCAGCCTTCAAGTAAGTTTGGGTGTGGGGGACAGGGCTTTTTTCTTTCAGACTGTCCCAGCCTCCCTCTTTCTGGAGCACCATTTACAACAAAGCACTTTCAAGACTCTTCATGTCCTGTACAGTTTATAGCAAGCTTGAGATTTCCAAAAGGTGGTGTCTAATGGGCTCTTAGGTGGTAGGAGGGATTGAACCTGGCAGAGGGGCTAGGCTTATGTGGGAATGTCAGCTTTTAATAGAAAAGGGGAAAAAACTCCTTACCTTGCTATTCATTTGGTGCTCTCTGAAAACTCTTGTATTTCGAATTATCTGCCTCTCCCCTTCACTTCATCCCAAACCGTTTCAAAATCCAGCATTAACCACGTTTATTATTTTGTATAATGGTGGTATGAGAATCTCTTCCTTGTTGAAAACTCCACTACACCAGCTTTTCACCACTGTCTATCTGCTCTTCTGCAAACTCTTTCTTGGATTTTTCCCTAGGAAAGGTGGCAGGCCTTAGAACCCATGCCTTTCAAACTCCTAAAAGCTCAGGGAATGAACCTAGACTGTAACCATTTGTGAAGCATAGATTGGAAATGTGTTTCTAGAGTTTTGGTGTGAGCTCATCTTGAAACACAGCAGCAATTCAATAAAATACCTTTGGAAGAGAATAGCCAAAATGAAGATCAGTACTTATATCATCTTTATATTTTTCTGTTCTGAGTAAACCACCTGCTTTCTCTAATTAATCAGTAATACATTTGCAATCTTTTCTTTATCTCTGCCAGCCAATCTGCTGTTTGATATCCTGAAGGTTACAAAATAACATCTATGAGATTCCATAGATGTTTTTACAACCTGAAGAGAGGCACTGGGAAGGAAAAATTGGTAGAAAATAAAGAGCAACTCCCACTCTCCTCCTTGTTTTCCTATTTGGATGATAAATAAGCAAGCATAAAAGAAGCCTAGTTAGTACTTTACTTCACATTGTTATATAATTCCTATGGCATTCTCTATTTCAAAGCTGAAAGAATGTCTTGAGGAATAGTCTAGAAAACAGTGAGTGCTCAGTTATTAGTATCTGTATTTGCAAGAAATCATCCTTCTTTTAAATACAAGAGTCTTTGCAAGAGTTTTCATGAACAGATTACCACTTCTGAGGTCTTACTTCTAGGGTTTTTTATATTGAATCTTGCCATTTTCTTAAGAGGAAGATATATAAACCAAGCAGTTTACCCTTAACTCTCCATTGCCACTCTGGAAAGACAAAGAGGAGAGTCTTGTTCTGTAGGAACTGTACTGTGCTTTTGAGGCTTTGCCTAATGAATTGATCCTTTAACAGAACTGGCCGTGCAGTGAGGTGCATGCTGGATCGAGATGAGGACATGCTGATAAGTGGTGGGAGACATCCCTTCCTGGGGAGGTACAAGGTATGCACACATACGAAAAGAATGCATCTTGTCTCAGTGTTGTCCCCTGAAACATCAGAGAGTAGTAAGATGCTGGGAAAAAAATTGCTGCTATGGTTCTTTCACTACTGAAAGTGGGTCAGGTCAGATGGGTTATAGCCCTTTTCCTGTCAAAGTCCTGCAGAAATTATTTTGACTTGGATGGTTCCCTTCTTGTGACCTCAGCATAAATAATTCTCTCCTCCTTGCAAACAAGACTTTGCCCCTGTTGACACAGTCATATTGCTCTCTGATGCTCCCCCGTTCCTTTAGAATATCATATAGCAATTTGCTCTAACTTCCTTTCCTCTTCAATCCCCGTCCAACCACTGCTGCTTTTCCAAGCAAAAACCTGTTAAGGAAATTGTGGCTGTGCCAAGAGGCCAGCACTTAATCCAGAAAAATTCTCTGGAGCAAGATTAAGGTACGTGCATAGACCCTTTGCTGGGGTGTGCTTGTCCTGTGCTGCATCAGGGACAGTCAGCCTTTTGCCTCTGAGATCCATTCGGTTTTTGGAGGGAAGGACAAAATTGAATATTTTGTAGAAAACCTGTTACTGAGGAGACTCTCTTGACAGGTTGGTTTCATGAAGAATGGAAAAGTTAAGAGTCTGGAGGTGTCATACTACAGCAATGGGGGCAACTCTATAGACCTCTCTCATGGTGTAAGTAAAGTTTTCTGATGGCTAACTAGGCAGAGGGCGCTCCTCTGTGCAACCTTTTGCTCTGACTTCAGAGAGTTGTCTACAGCATTGCTTGCACATGCTGCTCTTCAACATGACTGAAAACAGAGTTTGAAGGGGTTTTGGAGCTTCTACAAAGACTCTGTGAGCCAACTGACCTGCCTTGGCACGTGCCACATAATTCTTACTGATGCTGGAATAACTTGGATTAAGCAAAAGGGTCAGGAATGTTTGCTTTGCATTATGAAGGACTATGATGGAAAACTTCTTGCACAATGCAAGATGACTGATTGTTCCCCGGCTTTGGGGAAAGATAATTCCTTGGAATAAGAAACATCCCAGTTAACGGGCTGATCAGGGCACAGTGCCTAAATCAACAAGTTTGTTAAGGACTGCCTAAAGCTAACACTGCATGCACAAAAACTAAGGGCAAAAATGGACCTGAGTTATGAGTTTGTCTCCAAGAATTTTGGTGCCAATGAGTAAAAAACTCTGCTTTTCTGTTGTGTGAGTGACCAGCTCAATAGCCTAGTGATGTATATTCCAGATCACTTTCTCTAGCCCACTGAGTCTTTGGAATTTTCTGCAAAAGTGAATCCATTTCAATAGGAGAGAACTGCAAGAGCTCTCTAGCAGATCCACATTCGATGCCAGCAATGTGGCTGGTGCTGTGCAGAGCAGAACAACAGGCAGGTGTCTTTGCATAATCTGAGGGTCTGGTTGAGAATACATCTATGTGAATGGTCTGTTTGACTGTGTCTGAATCAGGGGACTTGAAAGTGCTCCATGTTGAAATAAGTTTGGGATGTGTATAAACTCCTCTCTGTGCTGCTGATGGAAGAGAAATCTGGGAACACAAGCCAGAAAGAAGCCTTGACCCTTTCCCGGTGTGGACAAAGATCTCAAAATCTTGGCATTCAGATGTAGATATTGAAAATCTTTATTTCATATGGCTGTCCTTACTGCCATAGCCCAGCTAATGAGTCACTTGATATCAGCAAGACTTCCAATATAATTAAAAAAAAATAGTTTCTTCCAGATGGGTAATGGCATTTAGTAGCACTTTGACTCACTGTAAGCCCAGGACCAAAAAAGTTCTTTGAAGCTCAATCTGTCCCAGAGTCATAAGTGTCTACAGAGAATTGTGCTTATTGTCCTGTCCTTCAGGAGGATACCACTTGACACCCATTGCACATGGGAGGCAATATTGGCTGCACTTCAGTGCTCATCCAGTTGTGTTGACTACAGAACTGCAGGGTGCCAGAGAAAGCGCTGGTTGTTGCAAATTCACTTCAGAGCTTTCCAGTCTGGTTTGGCAGGCAGTGAGAAGTCTGATTTCTGTAAACTGTGTCACCTCCGTTCCTTTCCTTCCCCAGGTTATGGACAGAGCCCTATTACATCTGGATAACTCCTACAACATCCCCAATGTCAGCAGCGTGGGCATTGTTTGCAAGACCAACTTGCCTTCCAACACAGCCTTCCGTGGCTTTGGAGGGCCCCAAGGAATGATGATTGCTGAGTGCTGGATGAGCGACCTTGCTCGGAAGTGTGGCCTGCCACCTGAGGAGGTACAGATCCACTGACATGATCCAGGGGGGTGCTGCCTTTGAACAAACTCTGAGAGCTGGACAGAGCCACAGAATATTCTTAAGCATAAGAACTCTTGCTTAATTTTTACTAAGGTCTTAGCATGATTTCAGACTATTTTGTATGAGAGACACATTATAGCATGGATTATCTTCTGCTTAGTTAAATTCCTTGGTAGCCTAAATGGTGTAACATCTGCTGTAAGGATAGATATTAACAAGAGTCCAAAGGCAGTAGATACCTTTATCTTTCTAACAATGTGCTTAAATCTCAATCTCTCTGAAAATTCTCAACCTTACGGTCTTAGTTTCTATTTTCTCATAAACAGACACATGTCTGTTGATTCTGTAGAAAGAGCAGAGAAATAAAACTGGGAACCAACATGCTTTTGATCTCATCCATTAAAAAGACCTTTTTTGAAGCATTAAAGTTGACATGTCCTTTACATGTTCTTTGGGAAGGTGCGGAAGCTCAATCTCTATAATGAAGGAGACACAACTCATTTTAACCAGAAGCTGGAGGGATTTACTCTGCGAAGATGCTGGGATGAATGTTTGTCAAGCTCTAGCTATCATGCCAGGAAGAAACTAATTGAAGAATTCAACAAGTAGGTGTTCTGGAGCTGTCTTGTTACTGGGTGCGCCTCCTGACTACTAATTTCTGAAGTTCTCTTAGCAACTCGAGTGATGCGAAGTCAGACCTTATATTTGCTGAGTGACTTCTAAAAATGTCTCCTTTTGAAATTCCTTTGTCCTCACTGTTGAAGGAAACATCTGCCAGTGGGTGGGTAGCGTAAATAAGGCAGGAATCAGACCTAGCACAACATGGTTTTGTAAGGGAAATGTAGCAAAAAAGAGGAGGATCTATTAAGTCCACTTAAGATTTCCACATGACTATCAAGGCAGTCTGTTTAATCTTTCCCCTGACCTATAGTCTTTTTAAATTAGCTTGTATATACAACTGAATAGTTAATAGTCCAGAGAACTGCTTCTATAATGCTTGGGGGCAGCATCTTCAGTTTGAATTTCTTCTTGTTGTGTCCCATAAAGCCATTCTTTAACACAAATTACTGATTAACTCACTCTATATTGCATTCAGGTACATTCTACTAGCTGTTGGAGGGAAGCACAGTACTGAGTTGTGATAAAAGCCTCATGAGTATACAAATAATGTTCTTCCCTTGCAGGCAGAATCGCTGGAAGAAGAGAGGGATGTGTATCATTCCTACCAAATTTGGCATCAGTTTCACTGTCCCATTTCTGAACCAGGTCCGTAAGTGTCATTCATCTTTTCACTAGAGAAGAGGGATTTATGCTGTCTCTCCCAGGCCCTCCTGCATTTGTACTGAACTGGAGATTCTTGGAGAAGCAGTAAATTAGTTAGGAAAGAGCACACATTTTTCAAGCCAAAATATGCAACAAAACAGTTTCCAGTTTATACTGCCCAAAAGACACTTCAGTGTAGCTTTGTTTTCATGGTATCCTGTTACGTTAATTTTCCTGCCTTCCCTCTTCCTCAGTAGTTGAAACACTGATCCTGTCTTTGACCTGAGTTGATGGACTGCCAGTGGTGGTAGCAAGTTCAGGTGAAGGTGCATCTGTTTCACAGGGGCAGGTTTGGGTTCATCTGCTTCTGAGCTGAAAATACTCACTGAGGTTTGTTATGTCTGTCATTGGAACTTGTAGTGAGTGGGACTAAACCAAATTCACCTCAGGTGTAAATGAATGGCTTCAGTTATACCTAAAAACAACCTTAGTCTAGTTCCAAACGAATTCTCTCCGTAGTCTGCTACGGACTTCACTAGTTTATTTATGATGATTAATGTTTCCTTTTGTAGGCTGGAGCTCTGGTCCATGTGTATACAGATGGCTCGGTGTTACTTACACATGGTGGGACTGAGATGGGTCAAGGACTTCACACCAAAATGATTCAGGTAATAATGAGTTTGGACTCAACCAAATGAGACATCTTTTCAGGAAAATTACACTCACCCTACAGTATTGCCTCAGGCATCTTGACATCTTCTCTGTGTGCATGCATGGAGTAACAAATTGTGATTAATTCCTCTTCCTTGTTTCAGCAGTAGTGCTAGATTTCTAGAGTATTATCACAATTGAGTGTGAGAATTAGATTCCTCATTATTTTAACTCTTATTATGAGATAATGTAGGTTATGCTTACAGTCTAGCTTCTCTGGCAATTTCATTTCACCCCATAAAAGTACAGTTTACATATATTTTATGCAAAAATTAGTTGTATTGCAAACATATTTATCTGCATATGCTAATGCATTTGTAGTTAAAAAGACCTAAGGGAGCAACACTCCTTTGGCAGGGAAATGAAAATCTAATGGGCTCTTAATCCTCTGATTCTTATAATTGTTGAGAGAAGAATTTAGTCTTACAGTAGTGAACGGAATGTCTGTCATTGTGGCAAAAGCGTATGTGCTCATGCACATTTAGTCTGTGAAATGCAAACTTAACAATGTTCTGGCTAGCTCTCAGTCACTGAACCAACTGAGTCTTCAGGAAAAATGAAATTTATGATGGGAGAGGGGAGGGATTGCACTGGGGTCCTGACAGCGTGAGCAACCCAGGGTAATACTCATGTAAAAGAAGTGCTGCTTACCAAGCATTTACCTTTGCTCTGCAGGTTGCTAGCAGATCCTTGGGAATCCCCACCTCCAAAATTTACATCAGTGAGACCAGCACAAACACTGTCCCAAACACCTCGCCAACAGCTGCATCCGTCAGTGCGGACATCAATGGAATGGCTGTCCATGTATGGAAGCTGAGTTATTTAAAGTAGCTGGGTTACAAGCTAGAGCTCCAGAGCATGAAAAGTTGACATGTATTTATCTGTTGCATAAGGAAAACGACCATCAAAAGGCAATTCCAGTCTAAGGCTGCCCCATAGCTTCTTTACCTGCTATAACTACCCATGACATTAGAGTATGAATGACCACTTTTTTTCCCAAGTTGTTCAAAACTCTCCTTCAGTCCTTTGGTAGCTCTAAAAATAGTGTGTTTACAATTACTCAAAATGAGCAGAACAAAGAATAAATTTAAATAGCCAGCCTCTTAGTAATTAAGCCTTATCTTTAACAAATATATTTTGCTGCATGTATTAATTGTCAGCTGTGCTCTAGAACCAAAGACCTCCAAGTGTGGATATGTTCATAACAAACATCCTGCTGGAGCAATGGCGTGGTCATAACTGTCTGCCATGGTGGAGTCCCCAGTGCATATATTTGCAGGCTATGTAAATTTTCCTTTGAAAAGAGGAATTTAGTACTGGTCATTCTCAGTTTAAAAGAAAAGGAGAAGTATAACCTGTAAAGTAAAATCACCAGGCTGTTTTTATTGTCTGTACAGCTTGTCTGAGTACGTTGAATTTTGGCAAGAATTTTGTTGGTGTTACAGGATCTCTTGTAAGATATGCTAAGATGTCCTGTTATGCCTCACTACAGATAAAGTATAAATGGATGGACTTCTGATATTTTGTGTCATGGTCCAGAAAGTTCGGTGCTGAATTTGGGATTCCTTTCTGCTATCAGCACAGCCAATCTCCTTTAAAATCCTTTTCAGTCAACATTTATTCTTATAAAATGAGACATCCATTAGGGAACTTTATTCCTTTTTCTGATATGCCAAAGTCCTAAGGGAAGTATTGATTTAAATAGAATGTTCTTTGAAACTCTTAAAGGGCTTTTAATACTATAAGCTGACTTATGAAATCCTAAAATATTTCTTTTCTCTTTGTTTCTAGAATGCGTGTCAGACTATCTTAAAAAGACTTGAGCCGATCAAAAAGTCTAATCCCAAAGGATCCTGGGAAGACTGGGTAAGCTGTTTGTATCTGTCATGAGACAAGTGGACATTCTCAGAGATTGTTTTAATTGGCAAACCATGCATGCAGGTGTATCCTTCAGGCCCTCTGCATCTTGCTAGCATAGATTTGAGCAAGGAGAGTGAAATAGAAACCTGGCAGGGATTTCCAAGTAACCAAAGCTGGCAAGAGGTCATCCCCAAAATATCAGTTATGACTTTAACACTGAGATTTCTCCAAATTCTGGGACCTGCCTATGACAAACTTCATCAAATAAAAGTCTTGAGTGGTTACATATGTCTTTCTAGTCAGGCTATAGTCTTGGACAGAAGGAAACCTGATTTTTAATGAAGGGATTATGTGGCAAAGGTGACTCTTTGTTGAGCTGCCATTCAGCCCCTGTAGTGCTCCCTGGTTGCAATATCTCTGTATCCTCAATGAGAAGAGATTGGTGGGCTCTAAGGCCCTTGGGCCATTTTCAGATCCAAGCTCTTATGTTCATCGCAGGAGTTTTAACTTTGGGATTTGGAAGTCAGGATAGAATTTCCCTTAGCCTCACTGAAGTCGAGGTGACCTGTCAATTTAACCTTTTGTCTCTGAGGCTAAAAGTCTAACCTGTAGCTGAGAGCTGAACAAACAAAAGCAAGTCTTACCCTCTGCCAGTGGTCAAGTTCTGCCCTTGGTAGCTGCTGACAGGGCTATTTGAGGAAGCAGCTGCAATCATGATGTTTCCCTTGGCAGTGCTGGTGCTGAGTAGCATGACAGCAGTCTGTCACTGGACACCTTCTACTTGGGGTCTCCTGGAATTGGTTTTGGGCAGCTATTTTGCAGGGACTGGTTGTACAATTACTGTTTTCAAACTCTTGTTCACTTTGCCAGATTATAGCTGCCTACGAGAGCTGTATTAGCCTGTCAGCCACGGGGTTCTACAGGTGAGTGAAAATTCACACTGCAGAGGCACAGCTCTTACCAGATTGCATCCAGGCAAATTCTGGGAGGATTTATAGCCCTTATCCCCCTGTTGCTGCTCTAATTTAGGGCTGCATTCCCTTTCCTACCTAGAAATGTTAAGCTGAAGTTAACACTCTCCTGGCTGGTAGAATTGGCTCCTGGTGGAGCACAGCTCTGAGGACAAACTCAGATCTCATGTAAATCTGGAGTAGATCTAACGTCAGTCTAGCTGACCTTGGTCTGAAGGGGCACAAATGAAACCAGAGCTTTGACTGGGGCTCTGCTCTGTGTCTGCCTTGTGACTTAGTGTTGCACTAGAACTGCTATACAGGATAAAACAGGGGAAGGGTTGTTCTTGAGGGCAATTGGCTGAAGTGGTATTCTGTCTTTTGTGGAATGAGCAGACACCAGTGTTTCCTATTTCATTCTCCCACTTCCAACTCTCACAGGTTCCTGTGTAGTTCTGAAATGAGGGACTTAGTCAACTTCACTGCTGGAGAAAAACAGAGATCCATCACCTTTAAGGCAGAGGGGTTGAGATAAATAACTAAGCATAGTTTTGAGAAGCACATATTTAGGACTAAAATACACTATGAACTCATTTCTGTTGCATCTCTGAAATGTATTTTTTCTCTTAACCAAGTGACTTGTCAGCATTTTAATAAACTAGTTCTCAGAAAAAGTATAAGTTTGCCATGAGCTGTGCTTAAAATAATTTCTTAGCTTAATCCAGTTACTGGTTCAGCTTGATTATGCTCTGAAATTTATTTGCCTCCAAGAAATGTTCAACTGCACTCAAAAAGCTACTGGTTTGGTGAGAATGAGTTTATAACAGCCATCACAAGACCCAAGATTCATGGGGAAAATAAAGATGGCTAAAATAGTTTGATAGTTTTGATTGGGTTTTGGAATACAGAGCAGCTTTGGCAGATTACTATTTATAGTTGTTTACACTTTTCATTTCTGCATGGGCGTGATGGAAGGAGCGAAACAAAAGTGAATAAGGATTTTGATAAATTGCAATATGGCTGTATTTATTTTGTTCGTGGAATGAAATGTGGTTTTGTTTTTCTTTGTATCAAGAATTCCTGATGTTGGCTACGACTTTGAAAAGAATGAAGGGAAACCATTCTCCTACTTCAGTTATGGCGTTGCTTGCTCTGAGGTTGAGATAGATTGCCTGACAGGTGACCACAAGGTGAGGGTCAGCAGTGAAATAGCTCTCTGTTTTGGTGAAGGAAATGATCACGTGGAGTTAGAGCAAATACTGGGTGTCAGCCTGTTCCTGGCTCTGTCATTGGTCTGGTGTGACCTTCAGTAAATTTCTTAACTCCTCTGTTCCACAGTGCAACAATCCATAAAGTATAATAAAACAATAATTACCTACCCTGTGGGGATTTTAGAAGGCTTAATGAATGATTGCAAAAGTTATTGGATTTGCTTAAGTAAGAGATAACAGCAATGTGTTAGCACAAAAGAACAGAAACATATTGGAATGAGTTAATCATTAAAAACAGCACTGAAGACTTTTAGAAAGGGGAAAAAAAATCATCAGACTCTGACCTAGTTGGTTATGCTCAGGTGCAGACCAGTGATATTAGCAGCTTGAAACTAATATAAATTGGGTCCATTGGACCGCTGGGGAAAAGTGTAGTGAATTACTTTGATTTACTTTTGGGCTGAACTCAGATTAAAAATCAGTATGAAGAGTCCAGCTGAGAGAGATTTTTGAACACTCTCCAGTTGTGGGATAGCCTTTGGGTACATTACTCCTCCTCACACAAGACCATGGTGTACCAGTTTCAATGATCTGTGCCAATTTATCCCTTATTTCTGTTTTTTAGAACGTTCGCACAGACATTGTTATGGATGTTGGTACCAGTCTGAACCCAGCCATAGATATAGGACAGGTAAGTGAAATAGTGTTGCTATTTCCATCATGTTAATGTGATCACACTACTCTAAGCTTTCCTATTTATTATCCCTCTCCAGGTCGTGCCTTTGCAAACACAGCCTCTTAAACTTGGCACAGAACTATGTAGGGAAAGGTTCTGTTAGAGGTTTTTGGTTGGACTTTTCTGCCTTGGATATTAAGAGTATGGGATATTGTGCAGCCACCATCACACTGATATTTTTCAGCATTTGCCTTGCTTTAGAAATGAATCATAATACTCATGTGGGTGAATAACCTCATCCTAGCTTATCCAACCATAGTTGAATCAGTTTCTACGGTGTGGCATGTAAGACTAAACCCCACACCTGATTTTTATACTCTTATCTGTCAATATCAAGTCCCATTTAATTCAGTGAAAATTCTTCTGTGAATAAAGATTTAGGGTGGTAGATTCTGACCTCTGGCTGCTGCTGTGTAGAGTTCTCAACAGGAAGTTGGATCAGTCACTTACCTTGCAAATTCCTTAGTGAGAGACAAGTTTCCTTCAATATTTTATGCAGTAATAATCACAGTATCTCTCAGCAAATAAAGGTAATAAACACAGGGTTGTTTGGTAGACCAAGAGATGAATCATTAGACATTTGCGCTGGCTTATCTGGCTATCTTAAGTCCCTTGCTAACTCTACATGTTTATATGGTTTAACTCAAGGGGAAACTGCTGCAGGATTTGGTGTTTACAGGAAGGCATTGAGTTGCAGAGCTCTGCTGTAACTAAAATGAAACTTCTTTAAAAGCGATGTTTTTTCTGAAAGAGACTTTTTTTGGAAGTGGCCAAGAGGGGAAGAGGCTTTCTGTCTTTGCAGCCTGTCTGTTTGGGTCTGGGAATAAAAAGATGGGCTAAATCGAGCCTGTCAAAGAGGACTCAGATTCCTGTGTCCTTCCATGAATTACTGCAGAGGATCTGCAGGCAGAGAGAGGGAGAGAAAGGAATGTTGCATGAGTGCAGGAACACAAGTACGCAGAGCTGGGTTAATAAATGCTCGTGCCAAATCTTTAGACTGGTCTGACTGTCAGATATCTCGGTGGGCACAGAGGGCAGAGCTGCTTCATGCAGGGTTGGTCAAGCACATCTTCCTCTCAGAGCTGTTCCCCTTCTTTTTTTAATTTTTAATTTTTTTTTCTCCTAAAATTCACAGTAGAAAAAAAATATGCAAAGAAGTCTTTAGTACTTGAACGGATATAGGAGCATTTTTTCAGGTGTCTGTTCTGCTGACCTGAGAGTATGCAGCACTTGGGAAAGCATTTATACTGAAAGAGAAAGCATAAAGTAGTTTGTCTTCAGATACTTCACCTTTAGTCCTTTTAGTCTACTTGTCCTTTGAAGTATTGGCAAGTACAACTCATTCAGTGTTAATCTGCCTAGGAAGGGATCAATCTTTTAGCATTGAGGGGGGGGGGCCG
>JAWWTY010000106.1:8786178-8919566 GCA_035222235.1 Margarornis squamiger
AATATTTTACCATTGATCCCCCCCCCCCCCCCCCGCTTCTTGCTTCATCAGAAAATTCTTGTCCTGCATTTACAGAAAATCTGTTTTCATGTATTTGTAAATTACTTCACCTTCCAGGGAAATGCAGCCACATCTATGCGGGAACACAAGAATTGTGCAAAGGTGCCGAGCTGCACTTAGCAGAAGGGACAAGGGTTTAGAGGTGTAAAGATGGATATTAGTCAGGAGGGGAGGGTGGAAAACTCTGGTGGATGTCATCACTGTTTGTTCTTGTACAGGGAATAACAATGGCAACAAAAAGATTGTAACCTTGTCTCGATGCATTTGTAGATAGAAGGAGCGTTTGTCCAAGGCCTCGGGCTCTTCACCATGGAGGAGCTGCGCTACTCTCCTGAGGGGAACTTGTACTCTCGAGGGCCTGGGATGTACAAAATCCCAGCATTTGGAGACATCCCAACAGAATTCTATGTGTCTCTTCTCCGTGACTGCCCAAACAGCAAAGCGGTTTACTCATCCAAGGTGAGGTCTGCAGGCCTCTTACTGCTCTGTAATTCTGTGAAGCTGAGGTGTGATAAAGTAATCATTCTATGTGTCTAAATAGTTAATCTTGTTATGCTGTCTTTACTCTGAGGTCAGGATGTTTTCCTGTTTCTTACCAGCAGTATGTGTACTATCCTTTACAGTTAGGAGGAGCTGGAATAACCTGCACATTGCTGCCCTCATTGTCTATTAGACAGAACTGAGGCAGCTTTCCTGTGCCAGTTTTGCTGTATCAGAGGCTGCCAGCCTCCTCCTGCATGTCAGCTCCCTGGTTGCCTTTCTCTGGCACCGGAGCCATCGCTCTGGATAATATTTCCAGTGGTGTCATTTACCCAGATCTGATGTGCCAAGGTCTTGTGCCTGAGTTTTCACATTTTGCTTTCTTCACTGTTTTCACAGTGGTCATGTTGCCCTTAAAGGTCCATTATTAATCCACGTGTCCTTCAGCTGTTTGCACTGCAGTCAGTGCTGTCCCCTGTGATCAGCGAGGGCTGCACAGAGCAGGGCTGGATGAACAACACCAATGAATTTGCTTTACTTCAACAGAACAACCCAGAGAGGGGACACGCAGCATCCTTACCTGTATAAACCTGGGCTGCCCCCTCGCAGTGTCCCATTTCCCCTTCATCCACAAAGACATCTCGTCAATGAGGAGAACTTTTTGGGTGACTAGTGTCAATGACAGAATTAAGTAAAAAAGGGTTGGTAGGGACCTCAGTACTAGATGATACTTGAGGAAAGCATTCCTGCTGGTTTGCAAGGACCTCCAGTGGTGGAGCATGACGCTCTCTGTTCAGAGAGTTCACCACTGCCTTATCCGAATTCCCTTTGCTGCAATTTCAGTGCCATCCAAAAGGCTGTGGGAATGGGTTAGGCTCTCTTTCCTTCAAAAGAGCCTTGCTGTGTCAGAAACCTTGTGTTTTCCAAAGTTTCTTCTTTAAATGGACCGAGGGTTGTTTTTAGCTCAGACTTTCTCACTGATCACACCTGTAGGACTGGAGACTGTTTTACCTTCATGTTTCCTCACTGAACACATCTGGTAGACTGAGGTTCACATCTGGAAAGCAAGCCTCACTCTTGCTTGTGGTCTGTCTAGGCTGTGGGAGAGCCACCTCTGTTCCTGTCTGCCTCAGTGTTTTATGCCATTAAAGATGCCATCTACGCAGCAAGGAAGGACTCTGGCCTGACTGAACCATTCAGGCTGGACAGCCCTGCCACTCCCGAGAGGATCCGCAATGCTTGTGTGGACATCTTCACCAAAATGGTAACAGCCTCTGGTTTCACATCTGCTCCCTAGCCAGCCTACTTCACATGGAGTGTGTGTGCTAGACACAGTGGCCCATGGCTGGGATTAGGGCAGGATGAGGAGGAGGATGTGTCCCTGCCTAAGCAGATGGGTTTTATTTCATGGTTGTTATCCTTCATTTAACATGCCACCAACCGAGGGACAAATCCACAGACCAGCATTGCAGGAGGGGCTGCTGCACACTGTCATTGAAGTTGCAGTCCATCCCTCCATCCTCCAAGTGGTGTCTGTAGAACAAAGTACTGAGTGCTTGTGCTGATGCTCCTGACTACCATCTCTCAGGGAATCATCACTGCTTACATATGGTTAGGGCCACTCTGTTATTTAGTGGTGCCCTTCAGGGAGAGAGAGAAAGGAAAGTGTTACTGAAAACACTCCCTTCTCCTGAATGTCATGGTCACAAGAGTCTCCCTAGAGGCTGTGGGCTTGATCTGAAGCAGTTCAGGAATTAACCCTGTCACTGTCTCTTCATGGGCTCCTCCTCTGTCACAGGGTTGTTACAGGGCTCTGTATGAGTTGACCATTAGGTCTTCAGCTAGAGCCAGGCACAGCCTGTAACAGAAGTGCCATGGGACAGATAGCTCTGTGTTTGGAAAGACTGGGATACGAGCTCATATCTTTGCCAGTACAAAGTCACCCACCTCAAAAGGAGCATGGTGGGACATGCCAAATCCTGCCCAGAATCTTCATTTGTTGCTAACTCAATTATTTTTCCCTCCTTACAGTGCCCTTCTGCTGAGCCAGGGACCTTTAAGCCATGGTCTGTGCGTGTGTAAAAGGAAAGTTTGAGGAGCAAACTCTACTGAAACTGAGCTTACACCAGAGGAACCACAAGGCAGTAGGACTATAATGGAGAAAAAATATCTGTGTTCATGTGGCTCACACACTGATTCATGGAGCTTTCACATTTAATTGTCCAATCACTGTTTTCTCTAGGAGGAGGAATTGCTGCCAGATTATAGCTGCGATGTAAATTCAAATGAAGAATAAGTGGAAGGTGATGTTATCCAGTAATTGAAAAATCTTACAGGTTTCATATAAAATTGGTGTAAGGATGCTTATTACCAGCCAATGTGAAATGTCAGGGTGGTTGTTTCTTTTTTTTTCCTCACTATGGGGAAAGATGGATCACCTTGTTATCCTGTGCCAAGGACTTAAATGTGTTGAGCCCAGACATGCAGTCCTCTCACTGAGATGGGGGAAGGCACAAGAGGCACTGAGGGCTGGACCCTGCTGTGACACCTCTGCACTCAAAGCCAGATACGTCCTAGAGGAAGATGAGAAGGACTTTTGGTATTAGCTAACAAAGATGATCTTACCTGTGTAACAAAAGTGTTTCAGAGGAAAATGCTAAAATATGACCAATAACTGATTTACCCCAAGTTATATGACTATTGCTTTGTCTGTACCAGGGCTTTAATGAGATATTAGTTCAGCTGCTACCTTGTCTTCTCTGATTAAAGATAAAACCCAGATATACCAAGAAGACTTCCAGCAAGATGCTGCTTTGTTTGACACAACCTTTTTCTGTCCCACACCTTCACGTCTTTCCCCATATTTTAAATAGGAAAGGACATCAGAGACCTTGGAGTAAAAGAGAAAGTTGCTCCTTGTTGTTCCCAAGGCAATTTATACCAGTCTAAGGGAGGGACACAAGGAGGATGGACACAGCTGGGGATTAGCTGGCACTGGGTGCCCTCTAGGATCAATCCCTTGCTGTCATGCTATGGCCTTGTCTTCTTTTCAAGAGAACTCTTAGTTTTGCTGAATGTAAGAGAATGGGTACATTTTGTGACAGGGACTGCTTGTCTGAAAAATGTGCTGACTATGGGATGACCTGGTGTCATCTGGGTTGAATATATTTTTCATGTTGGATGTAGTGCTGGGCATCCCTCCTGACAGGTTTTGTCACAGTCAGATTTAACACTGTAGCATCGTGTTATCCCTAGATAATGTCAGTCACGTTCTGTACCTGCTCATCATTTGCAAACTTTTATCTGTTTCTCTGGCCCACAGCTTTATGAAAACATCCTTTTTCTATTTTTGCACTCCTAGGGCCATCAAAAAACATGGTGCAAGAGGATGTAACTCCATTGCCTTATATAAAATTTTGCTCACGTGCAAACTGCTTAAAATTGGCCTCTATCTTAGGACTGGATGATGTATGCTCAGTGTGAAATATTTTTTTTAAGCACTCCAGGGTATATTGCTTGGAAATGTGTAGATTTATTTCTCAGCTTAAAATATTATGGTTCTACCATCTAGAAGAAGGGAATTTATATATGTGAGTTGCAGAAAGAATTTTTTGCCTGTTGGGCTTGCTATGTAATTGTTTTATTAATTGAAATACAATATTGGTGTTTCTTAAGCTCTGAGATACTGGGCAAGAACGTGTTTTTGTTTTCTCCTCAATGCTGGCAATATGTAAAAGAGAAGAAAATATGATAATTTGTGTTGAATAACAGCTATTGGAGCCTTTGTATCCACATTCTTGGATGTCCAGGAAGGGATGCAAAATACAAAGTTTGTAATTGGTATCAGCACTGTTCCTGTGACATCCACCTCACGGGACCGCTGGGCATGCTCATTCAGACCAGGCCGATGATAAATGCCAAGGAAAGGTGACGCGTGTTAATGCAGAGGATGGGGAGACACAGGCAAAGTGTGATACTGAGGAACTTCCAGTGTCACCTCAGGGGAAAACTGCCAGTGTTCATGAGAGACCTGCTGCCTTTGGGGATGCTGTGACATGTTGGGATGTCACTAGCAGGATGAGTAAGTGCTCTTTATCCCCTGTGGCTCTGGAAGCACCTTTTTCATGATTTCAAAAAGCATTTGTGTTATCTCACATAGTCACAGTGACTGCCTGGTCAGGTTAAATTTTTTAGATTAGATATATTAAGTCTCTCTTTTGCTATTTGCTTTGTGAGTTAATTGGGATTGTATTTGCCAAGTTCTGCATATAGGCAGTGGTCAGAGCAGGCTGTCCAGTGCAGACCTCGACCTGTGGAGCTATTTTTGCTGAAGCATCTGTGAGCCACTCTTTACCTAGCACCAGTCCTTGCCCTCAAGCCCACCCCAGCTCAGGGCCCTTTTGTTATCCTTGCCCAACAATCAGCTGATGGAGGGAGGAAACACCTTCCTTTTGGAAATTCCTCACTGGAATTGAATATAATTTATATCAAACCCCTGGGGAGGGCAATGGTATAGAATCAGGGTTGCAAAGTAATTACAGAAACTGGTTTTGAGGGTGTAGAGAAAAGGGAAGCCTGGATGTTAATAGGAATTCACAGAGACATCATTGCAGTACGTGGCTGTGCTGTGGGTGAGACAGAGACTCTCAGGAACATGAAGCTGAGATTTTCATGTCACATCTAAATGTCTTAACATTTCATACATTGTTTTCCCATGGAACTAAGTGCTAGGCACCTTAGAAAAGGACTGGAATGTGCTGTGGAGGGCTAGCAGGAAGAGAAGATACTGCTATAGGATCCCCAAATTAAGGTGTGCTTTGCACTACAAAGCTGTCAGGGAGCAGCTCTCCTGCCGTGAATGCACAGCCCTGTCCTCTGCCAGGTGCTGTCAACATCTCCTCACACACGTCTCACTGCGTGGGATTTCAGCTCGCAGCCGCTGAAGGGAGAGCTACTTATGGAGAGATAAATGTTCCTTTTCTAGTACTTTCCAGTGAAATACAGCATGGATGCAAGACTCTAATTTAATTACATATAATTGGAAATTTGCTGCTTCTCTGCTTCCCAGAACTGTATCCTCAGAAGAGGAACTATGCCATCTTGCTAGACTGTAAAGTATTGCGCACAATGACGGCACTTAAGTAGTAATTGCTGTAGCTGGAGAGTTTGTGGGAGGGTGAAAGGAGGCCAGCTGAACTGATGTCTTAGTGCTATTAATCACTTGTTCCTCGGTGTGAGAGGGAGGCCAAGTTTTTGGTAACTGTTTTAGGTCAGTTCTAATCAACAGTTTTCACCATCATTCTTTAATGAGGATTGTCAAATTGGTGTCCTTGTTACACAAATGTATGTGGAATTCTCTGTGAACATCACAACAATGCAAAATAAAGCTGCTAAGTATTCTGGAGACCAGTATGCTATGGTAAAAGCCTGCCATAATTTGAAAACTGGACAACTTCAGCTCATCCTTGCTGTCTGTTTGGCAAACATGGACCCTTCCTAGAAGCTGTGAGTTGGATCAGCTGAGTGACCAAGGCTGGGAAGAGGGTGTGTGGTTGCTCCATGGAGCCACATGAAGCAGATGAGCCAGCTGGAGAGCCTGGGCTTCCATCCAGTCACACACACTGGCACCCAAGTCTGAAAGAAAGCAGAGTCAGTCCTCGTGCTTCTCTACCAGCAGGAGCTTACACTAGCCACATTGTGTTTTCCACAGCAGCACAGTGATGCCTCCTGATGCTTCCAGCCCCTTCCACAGCTGCTGAGACAAGGTGAGAGGCAGTTTGTCTGCGTGGCATGGCTGATACCCAGTCCAGGCTGACATATCCTTGTCTTAGTGCTGGTGCACAGAGCTGAGAGTTGTCCTTGGCCCATTTGAGTTGATCTTAGCCACCTGAGTGGGCCCTGTAACAGGGGAAGCCAAACTCAAAACTTGTGAATGGAGCAAATTTGTCCATAACCAGGGTCCTCTTGAGCCTAAACACATAGGAGATGTGAGGTTGCAAAACAGGAACAGTTCACACAGAACAGATAAGACCAAATTATCTGACCTTCTCTGTGCATGAAGAGACTGGGAACATCACCAGTGGTTTTCCACGAGGGTGTACCACCCTGTGTCATATCTCACCTACTTAAGCAGCATAGGGAGACTCCCGGTGACATGCTCCTTTAGGAGATCTTTTTTATCTGCATGGGGAGATTTATTACAAGGAAGACATTGCCAAACCTCTTGGCCCAAAAGGGAGCCCAGAATATGAAATGTCAGTGCAGGCAGAGCATGTGTGATGCTGCTGTGGTTTGCAGCAGGTCCAAACGACTCTAACCCAAAATACTAGGTTTGGTGAGAGTTGTTTACCCTATAACTGTTCAGTTCATGAGTATTCCAAGCCTAGTGCCTGCTTTTGTCGTGTTTAAATACAATTCAACCACAAGAAGAGCCTGGATACCGTCTCTGGCAGTGGTCTGTCTCAGCTGTCTTACATGCCTTTTGGAGCTGTGATGTGGACAGCTGTGAAGCAAAGGCCTGTCAGCATCTCGAAGTGCTTATATTTCCATTAATGCTCTCTGAAGCAGTCCCTCCAGACAGGCTACTTCTACCAGGTCTCTGGAGTGCTGAGGTGGTCTGACAGAAAACTGCTGGAAAATGGGAAAGCAGCAAGGTCCCAGCGGTAGAAACGAGACAGTTGCTTCTTCTGTTGGACAGACAGCTCACTGAACATCTGCTCTGATAACCACCTGTAGGTCCACAGCGCTTCAGTGTCGGTGAACTTGGGGAGGTGGCTGTCCACAGGCAGACCAGCCCGCCACAGCAGGTGGCCCAGCTCCTGCCTCTGGAAGCCAAACATCACCACAAAGTCATACTGGACAAGACAGGGCCGGCAGAGGCTGACAAGTGGTTTCCAAGCCACACTGGTGTTGTGTGTTCCGCTGTCTAAAACATCCTGAACAAAGCTGCTGAAGGATGGGGTGCTGCCCATGCCTTGCAGGAATGAGGCGATCAGCCTCTGGAAAGGGTCCCTGACAAACAGCACTTTGGTGTAAGACCCTAACATGGCCTCTATCTCCGTCTGGTTGAACTTGCTCAGCCGTGTCTCTTTAGTGTGCCGCCATTGGTAGGGAAGCAGCACTGGAAGAGTCACATTTTGCTTCTCTAGCTTCTCCAAAAGCTGCTGCCATTCCTCCATCCCCACTGATGGCACCTGGCAGTAGAGGAGGTCCAGTTTGGTGCTTACCCTCAGACTTGAGAGCAGGTAAGCTCTCTCCTTCTGGCTCCTCGGCAGCATGGTGACTTTGTGTGATTGGCTGCAGAAAGCTCTCAGTCTCTTCTTCCTGAGCTGCTGAACGTGAAGGAAGGTGTCCAGTGTCAAAGTGAAGTCTTCCTCCGCTTTGGGAGCCAGGTCACCTGGGAAACATCATGTGAATATGGGGGTGAGGAAAGCCCACAGTAGACCTCTGTCCTGAGTCAGCCCACCAGTACAGGATGCCATGACAGGCTCTTTTCCACTTATTCAACTGTTGAAAGGATATATCATAAACAAAGAAGATGAGTAGGAAAGGGGAGACGAGCCCTGCCTGGCAAAGAGCTTGGCTTTGCTGGTAAATGGGTTTCTGTCTCTATGAACGTGTGAAATTATGGACACTAAGACCCCTCTTTCCCCAAATTGCCATGTCTGAGGACTAATTCTGACCATAACTTTGTGTCACGTGTCCATTTGCCACTAAACCACAATTTTAGCTTATATCTTCTCACTTTCAAATGAGCATAACTGAGGTGAGCTTACCAAAGAGAAATATTCTGAGAGACTGAGGAGTAGTAAGTTGTTTTGTAGCTGAAAATACACAATGTCCTGCAAACCCTTTCCTGTCTGCTACTTTGTTAACATCAGCTCTCAACTATATGCGAAAGCAGGGGATGATTCTTAATGGCTTGGGGTGATTTAGGGATCCCAATGATGTAATGTCTTGCATCACTTCCATGTGTAAATTTTTTCTCTTGTAGATAAAAAAGCAAAAGCAAATAAAAAGCAAAAGACAAATAGAAGTGAGATGACAACAAAGCAAATACAAAAGGCAAAAGCAAATACAAAGACTCTATGAGAGTCAATTTATTTTCTCAAATTTCAGCTTTGATTTTTCCTTTTATCTTCTTATTTTTGACATGAAGAGGCCATAATGGGTTTGAATGCGGAAAATTAATGCCTGCTTTGTTACTTTATTTTTTTCAGAAGCAGCACATGTGCCTCATCTGCTCTGTGCAAACATTTGGCAGCCCTGGGGAGACAGTTTGATGGTTCCTCCTGGGTCCTTGGGAAGTTAAATATTTCCCACTGATTTGGGGAGCTGTTGTATAGGGAAGAAAAGCACTGTTAAAATTAGGCAAAGGACACCAGGAACACAGGAAGAAACACAGCTGCTCCTGCAGCCATCCTGGGCTGCTCTTTGAGTTGGCCAGCCCCACAATGACAATGTCTCCAAAATCTAGCAATGACTTTGCCATGGAACGATGGGGACTGGAGTGGAGGGATGAATTTTTTAGGCAAGAAATGCAATAGTTACCAACGTCCCTGTTCCTGCCTTCCCAACAGCATTTGGCCCTTCTCATCAAAGGTTTTGGTAATTACCTCCAGTAGTCTGACACCTGTTTTCCCCACCACACCTGAGATCAATGACCCCCTAAGGACATAAAGCTGCAGAGCTCTGCAATAAGTCTTTCTCCACAACCACTGTGCAGTGTTCTGTAGGCATTTGCCCACCAAGAACCTCCAAAAGATGGTCCAGGTTATTTCCCCCATGACACAGACATGCAGAGCCCACCTGGTGCCCAGGCCTTACCTCCTTGGCCATCTGCTGGGGTCCAGAGGAGCAGCCTCCAGCTCAGGAAGGCAGCGATGCCCAGGGCAGCTGAGATGGCAAGGCGGGGAAGGAAACGCATTTCTGGGGTGCTGTGGCAGAGCTGGGTGTTGAACACTGTGCTAGTGAGCAGGTGGGGACCTGAAGGAAGGGTGTTGGGGAACCTCCCGTGTTTATTTAAACACACCCACAGCTGGGTTAAAGTACTGTTTGGCAGCAGCTTGACTTGGGGCAGGGAAATGGCCTGAGGCACAAAAGGTGCCTCCTGCCCTATATTTACAACATCAGCTTTTGAGGCAAAATCTACCTTTTAATCAATGTTTGTGTCTCCCTCAGCACTTGGCTATGCCAGATGACAGCGGTCCCTGTGAGAAATGAACCCAGCAGTCCCAGCCCTCTGCAGGGTCCCACAGACCCACGTGAGGCAAGATGTCCCTGGTGCCCTGATACACCTTGTTCTCCACTGGCTTTGGCACCCAGTGAGTTGCTACTCAAGGGAATGCTGCTGTGGAGAGCAGCTTGTCCTGGGACTGGGGCTGAGCACTTGCTGAGCACACGGGTCCTGCCTCTGTGGTGCTGGGGGGCTTTTAAGGTAGAAACTGTGATAGGGAGTGATGTGACACGGCACATCCAGTGACACGTGGCAGGTCCACGACTAACCAGGGACTGGAAGTGTTGAACTACTGCCAGTGTCCTTTTTGCTGTGAGCTGCTTAAAATTCGTGACTGATGCTTGTTTTGTGAGAGCAGCCAGAGACACCAGGCAGTGCAGAGGCCCCATTATACCAAGAAGTGGCTGTGCTCCTATGCAGGCAGACAGACACGCTGCTCTTCCCCTTCCTCAAGGAGCTGCAGCCTGTCTGGAGTGGGGGTGAGAACCATGAAGACCAAGCCGAAGGGGACTGCAGCGCCAGGGAAGCGTGACCTGACCCCACCCAGCCCCAGACTTAGCACAGCCAAGGAGCATTTATTTACAAATTGCCTTTTCATGGCGAGACTTGGCACCTGCCGCCAGCAGCATCCCTCCGGCAATGGGCTGGCATGTGGCAGGGATGCAGTCTGGGCGCCGGACCCTGCAGCCGCAGGGCACTGTAGAGACCAAAGGATGAGGAATCACCACCTCAAAGCTCGAGGAGAGCAGGCTGGGCACGCCGACCGGGGTAGGGTACCGAGGCAGGCAGTGCGCAGGGGGCATGGGCACAAGGGCTGTGTTGCACGGGGGGGTCTGCCAGTGGAGCAACCCCGTGCGATGGAAATCCAGCTCCTAGAAGGACTTGTGCCACGGGTAGCTTTGCTGTCCTTTGGACAACCGTGGCTTTCCCACCAGAGGGTGCTCTGCGCCCGAGGAACCTCTGCAACCTCTGATGGGCGAGGTTGAGTTGCGCTCTTTCTCAAGGCTTCCTCACTGCGGCTTAGAAAATGATCTTCACAGCTGCCATGGCCACACCTGTGTCTCCTGAAGCCTCCTGGGTCTCCTCTGAGCCTTGGGAAAGCTGCTGGGACTCTGGGAAAGGCTGTGAAATGCATTTCATGGTCAAACCGCTCCTTGTCGCTCTTATGTTGTATATCTTTAGTAAGGGCTTGTTATTGATTAGCACAATATCCCCAGGAGCAAACTAGATCCATACATTCAAATGTAACCAGGAAAAACAAACAAACAAACTTTCAGTTGTTTTGGGACCCTCCTGGCATGTGTCCATTGTGTATTGACCGTGATGGGCAAGTCATGATGGGCAAGTCGTGTGCCCATCATGCATTGATCATGAGCTGATCACGTGCAGATCATACATTGATCATGTGCTGGTCAGGTGCCCGTCACACGCTGATCATGCAGCAATCATGTGCCTGCCATGTGCCAGGTAACCACACAGCCGACACATGCCAGGCACTCACATGGCAATCCCACAGCTGGCATGTGGCATGAGAAGATTTTGATGCCTCAGCTGACATCTCCATGTTTTATAAACCAGACAGCAACTACTACTTAACTCACAGGTACTGTGACACCTTTTTACAGTGAGGAGGATATGTTCCCTCTGGGTCAGGGGTTCCCCATGTTGGGAGGTCACGTCTTGTGGCCAGACCCTGCTGCATGTGTCCCTGCAAGCTGCTCCCCACCAAATCCAGAAGAAGCCTGGTACAGCCAGAGGCTGGGATGTGTGGAGGGAGGAGTGAATGGCCACATTTTGTTTCCCTTCCCAGCAGAGGACACAGATTTTCCTTTGAGCTGCAGTGCTAATCTTGCTCCTTCCAGCCTGGTGTGTCTTAGGGCAGGGGGGTGCTTGAGCAACGGATAAATAATAACTGAAAATAAGTGGTATTTGCGTTACTGTAGTGCTGACAAGCACAGCCCATGGGGGTTGCATGATCATCAGGAAATGGCTGCAGAGCAGGGCTCTGTACAAGGCAGCACACCCTGCTCCTTCCCCAGATCTAGGTTAGCAGCTGTGGAGAGCATAGAATCATTTAGATTGGAAAAGACCTCTAAGATCTTCAAGCTAAACTGTTGCTGAGCCCAATTGAGTGGTGCTGTGCACCTTCCCTGCTCTAGGTGACCAAACTGGTACTCAGCAGTGCTTCTTTGCAGCTCCCAAAGCTGCTCTTGGGCAGCAGCATCTGTGGCCCGGCCACACACCTGGGCAGCAGAACCCTGCATGGGCTGCAGCAGGAGCCCATCCACCTGCCATCAGACCTGGCTCCAGTGCAAGGAGGTACTTTTTCTCAAAGGTCTGCCCTGAGGTTAACAAATAAAAGGGCAGAAGGAGCTCTGCAAGTTCTCTTAGTTAAGCAGGTGGCAGCAGCACGTGTCTTCCTGCATGAAATACAACACTTCAGCAGGGACTGTCCCAACCGCAGCCCCGACAAGCCAAAGTGCAGCTGCAATGAGAGGGAGAACTGCAGTTTATTTTTATTTTACAGTCATAAGGTGAAAGCAAAGAGATGTTTTCTGTCTGAGGGGCAGAAAAAATAGCAGAAACCCCCTTTTGCTTTGCATTGCGTGGAAACATCACTTACCAAGTTACATCAGTATGGGTCTCTTCAGACGTTGGGGAGCAGCTGCTCTGCCATGGCTGCTTCAGCTGATGGGCTGCCATGGGGCTTGTGCCCCAAATGCAGATTTCCCTGTGTTGCCAGACCATAACTGGTTAAGCTAATTAACTGAAAGTTGAACTCCCTCTTGGTGGCAGGCAGTGCCAGGCATCTTTGTGGGACCTCATGGGCATTAGCATCCAAATACCTGTCAGAGGCCTGTGTTAATCCCATTTGTTGGTCTCTGTCTTTTTCCTAATGGACAGCAGCACTAATGGGCCAAGGGCCGAAAGGGCCTTGAGCAGCTGGCATTGCCCTGTAGATGAGGAGTCGCCTCCCAGATGTGCACAGAACTGCTGTGGAGGTATGAGGAAGAGAGAAGGGAACCTCTCTTCTCTCTAGCTTGTATCTGCCATTAAAAATGCAGTGATTTTCTTTCTTTTTACTTTGTCCCCTGGGATTTTTTTTCTTTTTTTTTGTGCTGAAAAGTTTTCTCAAGTGTCTATAGATACTTATTTAAACTCTCTACTAGGCTTCCCTTGCTTGTCTTCCACTGACCAGCAACCTGCGAGGCTGAGACTGCAGTTCTTGAACTGAAAAGCTTCCTGCTCTATGTTACAGGGAGACAGCAGCCTTTTTGGGCACAGAGGCTGAGCCGGGTGTGGAAGTGAATTCACATCATAATGTTTAATGGAATTACACAAAGGAATTAATTAGGGAATTCATTTGAAGCTTCACTTTGTTTAGAAAAAATGCTTAGTACCATCAATGTGAGAAAAAGCTATTCTCTTTTTCTTTACACCAGCAGTACAACAACCTCAATAAGGATTTCCAGATTTTTCCCCACCAATAGCTTGAACAGTATTGCCTTGGGCTGCCCTTTTTTTTTTCTCATAGGACACAAGAACTTTGGAGATATTCTTATATGCTAATAAACATCCTCTTTTTCAGCCTTCCCACATTCCTCCCTCTTCCAAATTTTGCAAAGTATTGTCTTGTGTGACCGTGACCTGTGGGCACTGGTGTGATGGTCCCCCCTTGTTCCTTGTTCCTCCTCATGCTGGCCTGTGCTTGTGGGAATGTGAACTTTGCAAAGTGATGGCAAACACTGCCTCATTTGGCCAGGGATGTTTTTACATTGTGAGTAAAGGAAGAGTGCAGAGGAAACTTTCTCATCCCCCTTCTTGTTTGGAAACTTGCAATTGACGTCTATGTTTTGCATGCAGATTTGGGTCCAGGTCTCGGCAGAAACACAGGAGCAGTTGGAGGAGGAACAACTTGCCCCACTCCCAGAGCATCATTTACCATGGAAAGTCTCTTGTTTTTGGGAAAGATGGTCCTGAGAGCAGGCCTGCCAGGCTGCTGTCTGGGTACGCACTGCACCGAGTGGAGTGGGATTCCTTGGAATGAAACCAAAGAGTTGAGGGTGGGAGTGGGTATTTGTGGATAAACTGGGGCTGCTGCAGGTGGCCTCTTCTCCATCACATCTCTTGATTCCCTGAGCTAATCTCTGTGTGCTTGTGGAAAACCTTGGCTGCCCAGCTTGCTTTGACACTGGGGTAACAACCCATTGCCCACCAACAGGATTTCATAAGTCTCAGGGGCTGCCTGGGACAAGTTTTAGCACTTTAGTACATGAACTGGAGCATGTCTGTAAACCTCAGCTCCCTCAGTCTTATGCTCATTTCAAAGATTTGGGAAATTGTGTCCATTCTCAGCTGCTTTCTTGTGGGGAACATTTGGGATTTTCTTCTGTCTAGCTCCTGCCAGATATGGGCAGCTGTGGGTGAGCTAATCTCCCCACCACCCTGAGCTGGTCTCCATCTTTTCCACCACTTGCATTCAGAGTTGTCAGTGTTAGCAATGGGTTAGGAAGGTGGACATTGGTCCTTCTGCATTGGACAGAGAGAACGAGACTGGCTTTGGGCAGGCAGGGAGAAGCCAGAGGCCATAGGGACTGCCTCAAGCAGCAGCATTCCAGGACTGGCCAGTGCTGGACCAGAAATAGTTATGCAATGTGGAAAGGAAAGAAAAGCAAGTTCACATTGCACCCAAGGAATGAAGCAGGTAGGACAATGTTTGGAGTGGTTGTACAACTCTGGCACTTCCTGTTTTCCTGTGGGCAGGAGCTGTGATTGTCACTTCTTATTCAGCTCCTCATCCTGGGAGGAAGACAGTATCGGGCTGTCCGGGGGCAGCAGGATGTTTATGTGGTAGGCTGAGTCAAGGTGCTGCTTTTAATACACCCCGGAGCAGAGTCATTGGGGGAAATGTACATTTTAGATTTTTTAAAATTTTTTTAAGGCTTGTGAACATCCAAAGTGCTTTGCATTTGCCATTGAGCTGTGTGGCTTACTGCCAGCACTGAGTGTCATTGTTTTCTAAGGCTATTATACAAGGATTTTATGAGGTGCCGTGAACTACTGGTAATTTAGGGAGGATTCATCTAATTAGTGATGCTGTATTGAGAGGTTTTGCTTAATTACTACATAAGCTGTTAAACTTCGCATGGTCTGAGCCAGGCCCGTGTCAACTTGAACAACCTAGTGGTGGTGGAGAGAGGACAAGGCAGCCATGCAACCTTTGCCATGTGCCTGCCCATGAAGAGAGGACCCCTCTCTCCCTTTTTTACTAAGGATAAGTGTATTTTCCTGAGCAGGGGACCAGGGGATTCAGTGAGCCTCAAAACCTTGAAAACTAAGGGGATTACAGCTATTATCTCTCTGCAGTGGTAATGGGAATCCCATGGGGAAAAAATAGGACATGTTTGGATCTATGTCTACAGAAGGATGCTCATGGGATTACTGGCCATCAGCTCCATCCCATCGCCTGCCAGGGGAATGGCAGCCACCCCCTACTTTCCGGCACCTTCTCATGGAGTTTTGTGGTGCAGCCTGAACAGCACAGAACCTTTTACCACTGAGCATTTCTCTCACCAGATTTCAGTCTTGCTTTGTGTTCCAAGCACTTGCCAACTCCTCCTGGCCTTCGTCTCTCTTTCTCGCAGTGTTAAACATGGTAGCACCACGTGGGAGAACACAGAGGAGATTTGGGTCTGAAACATCTCTGAATCTCCTGAAAAATGAGGTGGTGGTTGTGAAAAAGACTAGGATGATGGGGAGAAAACCTTGGATATAAAACATTACTCAATGTAGCCAGACTTTGATCTCCCCGCTGCAGTCCCTGAAGGGGAGTGGAGTTGTGGGCTGGCAGGAGATGGACAAAAAAGATGGGATCTCACAGGATTTGGGCTTATGTCTCTTATGAGTCGTCTTTTCCTGAGCCTCAACTCTCTCACTGTGAAATGGGGACTGCTTCTCCAGGCTTCATAGGCTGTGCCTGCTCTGTGTTTTTGGGAGAATCACTTTTGCTTTGTTTACAGCAGTATTTTCCCCTTTTTGCATCATTTTTTGTGCTGCTGCTTGGTCAGGTGTGGAAAGCTCTCACACATGTCTGTTGCTGGAGATGGGGGGATGGATTCTCAAGCACCTTTGTTGCTGATGCTCCTGAGAGCTGAGCTTGTTTTAGGGCGTACCTAGACATCTGCCCATTGTTCCTGGCCTCTCCCAAGGGAGTGCTGCCCTGTGATGCAGCAGGCTATCATGTTTTCTTCATTGCTGGTTGTTTCCATTATTCAGACAGCAACTCTTTAAATATTCAGAGATCTCTGGCTGGTTTTTGAGAGACTTGTAGAGGAGATGGCTGCATGGCTCACTTGGGCTACCTCCACACCTGGCTTTGTAGGATGCTATTTCTGATGAGTGATGTTTTCGGGAACTCTGGAGTCTAGGGCCCTGACTTTTACTGTACCAGAAGTGGCAGGGGAAAAAGGGTTTAAGGTCTGTTTGTTTTACATTTCTGTCCAGACAATAAGCCGGCAAATACTCCCAGGCTGTTTATATTTGGATAAGGCTGCTCTGTGTCCTGTGAAAGGAAAATGACACATCTACTGCTTCTCCTGGGGAGAGATAGTGTGGGACAAATGGACCTGGCTGCAGGCAAGCATGGCTGCCAGAAGCCTCTTGATGCCATCTGTGTGATGTGTGTGATGGCCTGGGCACTGTGGTCCAGGTAGGGAGAGCATGTCAGGGGCACAAATGCCTGTTCTTTTCTCAGCTGATGGCATTAGGTTGGGGCCAGATGCACAGGAAGGGCAGAGCTTGGTCCCCAGTGCCAGCCCCATACTGCTGCCAGCTCCTGCGGGATGTGGGGCTGTGGATGCTGGGATTTCCCATCCAGCAAGTTGTTTTTGGAGTCTGTGGGATGTGAACCACAAAACAAAATTCTGCTTTCCTGTGTTTTTCCCAGAAGTGCAGTCCCTCCTGACGTGGCAGTGCATTGGGGAAGGACAGGGGGCATCAGGGTTTGGCTGCAGGCGTTTGGGCTGGCTCTGCTCAGCTCCCATCTTCCCCAGCCTGGGCACTGGATGCCTGACTCCACAGGGGACACCCATCGTGTCCTGTTTGTGTGTCCCCATCTGATGCCAGCTCTGAGCCTCATGCACCTCATGGAATTTAGTGGCTGAAACAGAACTGGCAGCAACATTGGGGCTCAGCCAGTGAGGGTCAATGTCCAGCTCTGTCCAGCCGACTGATGGAGCTCCTTGTCTCAACACAAGACTTGTCTGAGTGGAGCTCCTTGTCTCAACACAAGACTTGTCTGAGCACAAGTGAGCACAGTATTCATTTGGGGTACACCACATACAGTGTCCCCCTTGGTGATACCTTCCTGGAGCCATGTCTTATGGGTGTGGGAGCCTCTTGCCACCATCCAGCTGAGCAGAGCTGAGGGATTCTCTGCCCTCATCTCCTCCTGCTGACCCACTCCTGCAAACCAAATGCATGCCTGTGATGTTTTCACAGCAGCTGGGCAGCCCATCGTGGCTAGGCACCACATGAAGGTTATATAAACAATCCCCAAACAGTTTTCCTTTAATTTCTTTTTTAAATCACTCATTTGTACAGAGCACTAACTGTTTACCTCACATAGTCCAGCAGAGGGAAGAACATGTGACCTTGAGGTCTCATGGCCCTGCAACAGGTCTGGGAAGAGACATTTTCTTGGCTTAAAGAGCCTCAGCATCTCCTGGGGTAGCTCTGCTGGCTTCATCCTGGGGCAGGTGCTGTGGAAAGTGCCAGGAGCTCATAGCTCCACTCCAGCTGTGTCCAACATCCTACTTCTTGATCTCAACCTTGGTCAGAATTTACTTCTTAAAAAAATTTTCTCAGGGTTATTTTTACCTAAAAGTGAAAAAAGGAGAAACTTCTCTCTCTATTGTTTTTTCCCCAGAGCTTTTGGAACAAGTAAGAGGGGAAATGGCTTTTCTCCTTCATTCAAAGATGGTAAATGCAGCCAAAAATTGCCTCCTCCCATTATTTTATTTTTATTAGTAAATCTCGTCTAACTATTTGTAAATTGGGCATTTATGTGGCTACTTTCATTCTGTGAAAATTCATCGGTTTTAGTGACCAGCCACAATGCTTACAATGGCACATGACCTCCATTTTTGGGTGCAGCAATTGCAGCAGAGCAACATAAAGTATAAAATTACCCTGATTTAAATATGATCCTTTCACCCCCTTCAAATGGTTGTTCTCAAAGAATTGTGACCATATTTTTCAGTAGGATCATGTTGGTCTCCCTGCAGATGCTGAGGTGCACTTGATATAAATATTTCCAAACAGGCTGTAGTCAAGGGAAGCAGCTTCTTGTCAACTGCAACACCACATTTCTGAACATGTGATGTTATGAATAAAAAGCCTTGGAAACACTGAAAAATCACCTGAGAAGAAAAATTTTGCAAATGAGTAAACCACCATCATTTCACACATGGACACAATTAAAGAAGAAGCAGATCTGGGAGTCGAGGCAATTTTGGTCTGAAAAAGCCCAAAGGATTTCAGCCCTGCCTCCTAGTGCAGGGCTTAAAATGCAGCAGCTGCTAAAAGTCACGGTCTAGTGCTCCACCTGCCCTGTGTGCTGAATTCAAAAGCAGGCAATGAAACTCTGAACTAATAGTCCAGAAAAGGCATGAAATGGAAGACCAGAGACACCCTCTGCCTCAAGGAAACATCCAGAAGGGGTGAACAGTTCTTTCACCCCAGCAGCCACCTGATTTTATGAGTCCTTATCTTCCCCTACATCTTTTTCCTCTGAATGTGGTGTGTGGGAACAAATTGCATTTTGAGAGCTCTTTGGAAACAGATTTCAGATGCACCATTTATAACTCTTACATAAGACCTTGTGACAGGTGTCGCCTCTGAGAGCTTGTGACCCCAGCTGGTTGCTACACCTCAGTTGAGCATCCTCAGCTGATTCTCCTGGTGCAGATGAAGAAGCAGACATAGAAGTTGAGTGACGGAGAGGTGGCTCTCGTGGGAAAAACACCATCAAACAAGTATCCATTACTTGCTTCAGCCTCTGAGGGAAGGCAAAACAGCAGAGAAGGGGTGAGAAGGTGCTGTAGAATCCATGCCATGTAGATGTGACACTTAGGGACATGGTTTAGTGGTGGGCTGGGCAGTGTTAGACTGATTGTTGAACTCAATGATCTTAGACGTCTTTTTCAACAGAGATGATTCTATGATACTAAAACAATGCCAGCTCCTGAGTGCTGGGATCAATATGGGAGTGCTGCCGCAGCCCATGGGGTTTAACTGGAGCAGAGCACTGAAATACCCCTGAGACCTGGCTCTTGGGTCATCCAGAGGCTTTTTTAGAGTCTTGGCTCGTGGTTTGGTGTTGCTCCAGCACATTCCCACTCTCTTACTGCTTCTCCATCAGCCCCTTTGCAGAAGACCATGCTGGTGTCCCCAGAGAGCTGCCAGTGCCAGCTGCCTCTATAAATACTCCTGGTATAAATTCAGAGAGCTCAGTCCCTGGCAGGCACAATCCTGCCTCAAATCACAGCCCTGAGGGTGCCGGGCTGGGAACTCACAGGCTGGAGCACTGTCATGAGATAAACATGACAGTGTTTAATATAATAATAATAATAGCTATTAATGCCTTATTAGAAGGCTTACATTGCTTTTTTCAATTGATTAATAAAAATGCTGAATCAGTAGTTCTCTGGTACTGCAACATTTCCATTCTCTTGGTCTTAAATAAGTCAAATACTTCAACTTTTGTACCAGGACAAATTGTTTTTAGGAAGAAACCAAGACCCATGTGCATGCCAAAGTGCTGCAGGCCCCATGGCAATGAGCCCGGGAGCTGGGGTGAGATGTCTGTGTTGGGTCAGACCTGCGGGTTGTTCCTTCACCATTTCATAGAGGAGTCAACACGAAGCTTCCCACAGCAACAGGACATGTTCTTTCATTTTGAAGGCTTGAGTTTCCCCAGTGGCAGCAGGCTGAAGGCAGCCCTTGCCCCCCTTGTTCTCCCCACCCTGGGCAATAGCAGCAGCAGCGTTTCTCAGGCTGACCCTAAAGAGTCATTTCTTTGTACTGTCCTTGCCCATATTGACTTTCTGAGTGTTCACATGGTGAGGTCAAGTCCCTGGAAACAGCCCCATTGGATCCAAACCCATGTGAGGAGGAGAGAAGCCTCTCTGTCCTGCCTCTCCAACAGATCCCTGCAAGTGTTAAAGGGATGGGCTGCAGCCAGAGCTGCTTTCAGTCCTGGGAGTCACACATTTTTGACATCCACAGTCCCCCTGAGAGAATCGGGATTTATTCTTAAAAGGAAAAAATATGCACTTTTCCTCTTTTCAAGGAAAACTCTCACTCACTCTTGCTTGCTTGCCAGGATGAATGGTTTGCTGGGGGTTGAGGGAAGCTTCTATTTGGCACCCACCAAATGCATGAATTCCTTCTCATGTTCCTCTTGGCACATGTCCTTTTAGCACTTGAGGACTTTTTCCTTGGTCACAGAGAAAGGCAGGCAAGAAGAGAGTAGGAGCTGGTGGGCAGCAGAGCCCTTGCAAGCATTTTTCCCTTCATGAAGGATATGAATCACTCTGAGGGCTTTAGAATAACATTTTGGGGTGTGAGTACCCACACAGGGTAGATATAACTAAGAAGAATGATGCTCTTGCATTACAGGAGACTGAAAATCATCGGCATTCAGGCTCAAAAGAGCCTGTTCTGAAATTGTGACACTCCTGTTTCCTCCAGAGCGCAGGCAGAGGTGCACTGAGGGGAGCAGCCCTCAAGGCAGGCCATAGGCACTGCTCCTCCCTGCAGCTCCAGGAACTGTGCTGGGGAGAGTGGGTACACATATGTGGGGGAGTGTGGGAGCTGTGTCCTGGGAGAATGGGAAGGGTGGGAGGAATGACTGTTCTGTACTTATATTTATCTCCCGGTTGATGGCCAGGCTCAAAAGACAGGATATGCCTCCCTGGAGCCCAGCAAACTGACAAACATCTACCTGGGAAGGATGCAAACCCAAACCCCCTACTAAAAATATTCAGGCAAATAGAGATTTTCCAAAAGAGAGTTCCGGAAATGCTAAATTTGGTGGTGATTCATCGAAGGAAGGGGGCACAGCCACTTTATTTTTTTCCCCTAAGGCAAGCAGGAACAATGTAAATCCCAAATGCTGTCCATCCTACCCCCTCAGCTGGGCTGCTGTGCTTTGAAGCGCCCATCAATAACCCCGTAGGCACCAGCTTCCCAAGAAGGCAGACCTGCCGCAAAAACAGGAATCCCTTATCGGGCAGCAGGAAATTCTATTTTTACATGAAGTTCAGATTAAAAATAAAAGGGAAATATATGCACTGCGGGTGCAGGCTAAAATTAAACCTCAATCTTCTCCCCTGATGGCTGGCTCCTGCCACTCACTGGATTGAGAAACCGATGGTGAACGCCAAGAAGGAGCCTTCTGTCACCGTCCGCTCTCAGCAGGATTTACTCTGCTGTGGGGATTTTTTCCTCTCAGCAGGCTTTATGAGTGTGGCTTAAATAAAGCACCTTGGATCAGTGCTGTGGCCAAGGCCTGTGTCCTAGGCAAGCAGAAAGAGGTTCCTTTGCATCTTCTTCATGTGGCCACTTAACATATTTCTGAGCCAAAGGCTTCAGTTTCTGACTGCCCCATCAGCTGCCCTGACCTACACCCAGCCTAAGCCTTTCTCTGACCAAAGTTTCTGCACCCAGGTGGTACAATGTGAGGTACTGATGCATCATGAGGGCCTGTGTTGTCCAAGTTGCCAGCTTTGGGTCTGCTCCCCTACAAGGGATGAACCAGCACATCTGGTCTGGATTTTGAGCATCGCTTTACAAAGCTCCCTGGGATCCACATTAAAGAAACAAGCCCTAAGCCACAATCCCCAAACCTCTTCCTTTCCTGCAGTCCAAGTCTGACAAGTGACTGCCAAAACAATGCTGTGGCTCTGTATTTTCATTACCACTGTGATTTGTACGAGAAATTCAGCCCATTTGCAGCCACGCTTTTGTTCTTCGACATCTCAGGGCTTTGCCAGCTGACGCTGCACTCAGGACTCTCCTCTGAGCTGCACCAGCTTTACCAGCTCTGTGGGCAGGGTGGTACTGAAACAAGTCTCACAGGGACTGTGAAGGTGGCCCTGGTGGCATCTTGTCAGCATTTCTGTCAGGCAGGTCATTTCAGGCTTATCTGTGTTGAACCTTGGACGGAAAGGATTTTTGCTTGGCTTGCAAAAGGCAATTAAACTGTATGTAGAAAAGTCACTGGGTAAAACAAATCATGAGGTGCACATGTCTTGGCTGGCCACACTGAAATTTTCTGTGTGTGTATATATGCATATATATGTATATAAGTTCAATCTATTTCCTGTCTGAAAAGTCCCTTTCAAAAGTCCATGGAAAGCAGGAGGGCTTTTGAGCTCAGGTTGGGCCTTTTTTGCATCACAGCAGGGTTTCCAGCTAGGTGAGAGATGTCCAGATCCCATGGAGGGCTACAATCAACATTTTGGGTCTTGCAGAGGAACTGCCATAGCTTGCTTTACTGGCTCATGGCTGGGGATGGGTGTTTTAGGGCTCAGAGGATGAGAGCTGGCAGCACTGACCATTAATGCTGACACAATCCAGGAAAGCAGAGAGTCTCCAAAAAATGTCAAGAGAAATGTAAATGGCAGTCAGAGGTTATAAACTGCATGTGGAAGTGGAACGTTTTGACGCTCAACAGGAGAAATGGAATATATGTGCTGAGTCTGGAGGGTCTCAGCCCTTGCATGCCCTGAGGGTCCCACCACTAGCAGTGCTCAGGGTTACCTGAAACAAACATTACCCACTAACTGCTCTAATTTGCTTATTCTGAGAGGGGATAAAGCAAAAACATGCAACGACTCTTGGTTTTGTTTGTTTGTTAGTTTTGGTTATTTGTTTGTTGTTGGGTTTTTTTCCTGCAGCAAAGCTTCACTCTGAGCCTTTGGCTGCAAAACGTATTTTGAAGGGTTGTTTGCTTGGAAGAAGTGTTTGAGAGTATCTGCAGCCTTCATCAGGAGAGGGAATCCTAGAAAAATCAAGCAGAGCAGCCTGAGTTAGGCAGACCCCTGCAGATGGTTAGCAGGGGGTTGGCTTGCCAAATGCACAGGTGTTTGAGAGCAGAATTTCTTTCACCTGAGCTGGTCTCTCCTCCTACTTAGTGAAATTACAGGAAGATTTGAAAAGATGGATAGAGAATGATGGTGTTGGGTTGCTGCTGAGAGCCAGGTTGTCTAGAGGGGACGGCTTTTGGCAAACAGGTAGGAAAACTGGGGAAGGAGAGGGAGGGTGAATGATAAGAAAGCATTTGATGATGATTCTTCATGCTCTTGAATGTCTAGGGCTGGAGAGAGCTGCTTGGGTTATTGTCTCAGCTGCAGTGTCATTTTTAGGAGATGGCTGCTTGATTTTGGGGGAAGGTAGAGTTGCAGTATCCGTTGCTGTCTTGTTTGTGGCTAGCCTGGACAGCTGCATGTCTTGAAATTTAATGTTGTAGCATTGTTTGCTTTGCTTCTCTTGTGCACTGAAGCGGGTATGTGTGAAGAGCCACTGTCAGCCTTGCTTGCCGATATGGGCAAGCAATTAAATTGCTTTGGGCAGCCCTGTGTGTGATTGACTCTGTGTGGCTTGCATGCAGTGAAAAGTGAATGTCTGAAAGCCCACAAAAATGCAATTCTGTGATCTCCGCTCTGTTGTGTAAGCACTTCTTACTGCTACCATTTACTGTAAGATGAAGTGGTGAAATAAGGCTCAAAGGAGAAGTGATGTAAAACAATACCTAGCTTGATTTGGAAAAACCCACTGATCTGCTGCTCTTTGTCCATGGAGTTCAATCTATTTTGAACTTCACCATGTAAAATTATCTTGCTTATGCTTAAAAGGTTTTGCTTTATTAAGCATCACCTTTCTGTTTTCCACACTTGTCACGGCTGTCCAGACTGCTCCTGTGCCAGAGAAGCTGGGGGCCTCTGCCCCACCTTCATCCTTCCCAGGGGTAGGGGCTATGCACCACAGGACAATTGGAACATTTAAAGTTATTTTTGCTTCACTTTTGTGACTGGCCTAAATATTTACCTGGCTATTTTTCTTTCAGTGAGAGATGATTTTGGAGATTAAATGTTAAAATCCTGTGTGGAAATCTTGGGGGATGTCATGCATCCAGACTTAATGTTGAATCAAGCCCATGCAATGATTTTCTCTTATCTCTGAAGGAGGGAGGCACGTGGGGCCGGTGAAAATAGAGGTACATGTGAACACGTTCAGGTTGGGATGGTGACTTGGGGTTTAGGTGGAAACCTGTGTCTGCTGTCCACCACATAACACAGGGCAGGTCAGCCATAAGCAGAAATAGCTGCCCATCTGGTGGCTCTCCTCAAGCACAGGTGACACATGTGACAGGTCATGCCACCCCCAATAAGATCGGTAAATGCAGAGCTTGTGTCCCTGAAGATTTCAGCTTTTCCTGCCTGTGATAGAAACTGCAAGTGTTGCCAGAGTGCAAAATGAGGAACTTGAGAGGTGACAGCTCAGGGTAGGACTAAAGGTGTGCACTAAAGCCGATCCATCACCCCCAGGTGGTGAAGGACTCGACGTCCTTCTCTCACCTGCTCTCTCAGCTGGTGCACTTGGGTTTCTTGGACCTGGTCCCCATTTCACATTCAGCAAAACTGAACAAATTTTGCAACACAACATGTTTAGTGGAGGAGAAAAAAAAAATCTGCTGGTCCTTCCTTTCTGAGATGTTTTGAGAGTCAAATTTTTATCAGAGGAAAAAAAACCCAACCCAAAACTCAAAACAGGAAAGTCTTATCAGCTTGCCAGGAAGCTCTATTGCTTTGTGGAAGTGTTACCCTACGGTCATTGCTACTTTCAGTAGCTGTTTGTGAGTAATTTATGGCTTTAAGATGGGCGTCAATCTTCCATGCTAGCAGGGGAGAGGCCTTAAAGCTGGAAGGAGTAGTGGTAAGAGTGGAGGGTGGAGGGGAAATACCAAGGAACAGGATTTGTATTATCTCACTACATATATTTACAATGATAAGATTTTCATTGTCTTCTATGGTAAATTATGATCCTGTTTTTGTTCTGTATTTGGATCAGGAAACAGAAAACCTATGTCTTCAAAAAATGCACAGGCTTAGTATTCAGTGACTGTTATGCAGCAGAAGTAATCCAGGGATTTGGGAGGATATGTAACTTCTTGGCAAAGGAATTTCTCAATTATTGTCTTATGGAATTCTGTGTGCTTGTATTCCAAATGTGTGCAGGTGCCTTTGTGTAAAATTATACATGGGTGTATATATATGTATATAAAAGCTATTCAAGGCTGTCACGGGGTTGTCTGGTTCTTTTTCATGTCCCACTTTTGGCATTGCCAATCTCTAATGTAGAACACTTGTTCATGTCCAGAAGTAATTTCTTTAAAAAGTCTTCCTCCAAAATGTCTTTGGATTTAAAAATAAAGAAAACATGTTATGCAATGTAGTAAAATGTATCTGAAAACTCTGTGTGTGTGCACTTTATGTATAGAGAACAGGAGTTTATATTTCAAATCTGTCAGGTAGTTGTGTTGAACAGCACTGGCTCCTTGCCCAGTGTTTCTTTATATTTTGCCTTTCTGTGCCCTGGTGTGTCCATTCTAGTGCTTTGTGGATCGCTGTCACCCCTGTAGTCACCTGACATTACAGTGATCCATCCAAAAGGGCTATTTTGTGTCCTAACAGCTGTACTGGGCAGGCATGATGTGAAGAAGGAAGTGCAATGCTGCTGCCAGGTTATGTTTGTCACATTCATTGCTGACTAAAGTGCTTGTTTATCTCCTAATTTGTGTTGGCAAACCTCTTTTGCTTAAAAATAAGAATTAAACTTTCATCTGGAAAGCTGGGCTTCTGGACCATAAAGAAAAAAGATAATTTCTGAGTATGTAACCCATGATCAAATTGTAAAAGGCAGTTTGGCAGCAGGGCCATGCAGAGGAATCGGGATGATGTCCCAGTTGAGTTCACTGTGCACCACCAGTGATGCAGAGCAGGTTTCCACAGGCTCCTAGGTTCTGGCCTGGCATTTAGAAATGCGTCACACTGTGACCAGGCTTTGGGAGTTTGGAGGCTGACATTTTTTTGGGGAGCAGTGCATTTCTCAGCATATCTTTGTGTCTTACTTGGCTGGAGGAGTCCCTGTGAAACCAACATCAGAGAGGTTAATCATCTCCATGCTTTCATCTTTTCACAGACAATGAGTGAACTTGAAATCTGGCTGTGCTTATTGCTTTCTGGGTTGACATTCCATTCTGAAAGAGATCTCTAAATATGAAGATTGACCTTTTTTTTCACCCCCCAGTTTTTAAATGATGATTTTAAACCTAGAGCACTCTATGCCAAAAAGATTCTGCATGCCACTGTCCCACACTTCTGGGAAATGAGGTTGCTTTATAATTGTTTGAAGTCTTTGGCCAAGCATTGTTGATACAGTATGATAACTGCACTGGTGTGTGAACCCATTTTTCTCCTTTAATACATTTACCTTTCTAATAGGGCATTTGAAACATTTCTCTGAAACACTGTAAACAGTGGCCTTTTTCACTCATTGGACTACATTCAGTGTTTGCACTAGCACTTCATTAGGAAGTAAATAGCTATTTGCTGGGGCTGTAAAAAAATCACTCTTCCTCTCCTTGTACCTCATCTCCTTTTCCTGGCCAGAAGTCAAGAGCCTCTTTCCCCCCGCCCCTTCCCTCTTGGTTATACAATTGAATACAAATGATCCAAGGGGTATGATATGCCAGGTATTTTGCACACTCATCTCTGGGGAGCTGATAATAGCAGCCTGTCTTTCTGGAAACAGCCTCTTGGCTGCTCACTCTTGCTGGAGTCAGCAGTTTCTTGCGGGGCCAGGAGGTGATCACTTCCCTCATCCCTCCACTGAAGGGCTTTGGGGCAGGCGATGAGGCTGCATCTGATGTTTTGAGGTGCCTCAAGAATAAATGCTGTAAACTCATTGACATGTTTGGTGGCAGAACTGCAAGCTTCCAGTCAAGGTGGTAGGGTTCTTGAAAGACATTTTCTTAGCTAGAGGGGGTAAAATGGGCTGTAAAGAGGTCTGACCAGCACAGAAGATGGTGGAAAGCCAGGTGGGAAGAGGGTCAGAGCATCCTCTTTTCCCGGGGGCTCTCCCAGTGGCTAAGGTGAGCCTGCCAGCCCTTTGTCCTGACTTTGTCAACCTTTCAGTGTAAATCACAGCTCTGGCATTCACGTCTGCAGTAAGAAGCTGGACAAATAAATTCCCTTCTGGGAAAAGGGAAAGGGCTAGAGCAGTGGCAAGTGCCTCTCGGGCTGTAACGATGGCCCGTGGCTCTCAGCAGGACTGTGCCAGCTTTTGTTCCCAACTATCCTCCTGAAAGGAAGTGGACAAAGGCTGCCAGTGCGCCTTTATTTCTGTGAAATGGAGTGAAATGTGTGAAGTGACCCATCGGAAGCAGATCATTAGAAATACTTGTGACCTTAAGTGATCTCTCCAGGGCTGGGATAGAAACAGACTGAAAGGACAATGTGTCCTCATTTGTCACATTAGCAGTTTATCATCTGCTGCTCTTCAGGGCTTATTTCTCTCCCCTGTGAAGGAGACATCCGTGTTTCCTGTTGTGTGGAGAGTAGCTGCTCCAAGGTGGCTGGACAGGCCCTCCTCCATGGAGGTGCGATCTAGTTTCAACAAGTTCTACTTGCACCAGCCTGCCCTGGCTGCATGGACATGGCACCTTGACCAACTTCCAGCAGCTTTCCCATGTTTCCCAGTCCCACATCTCAACCACTGGGACCCACTTTGTGCCTTTGGCAACTTCAATCAAGGGCTGTGCAGGGAAACTGCCTCTGTTGTACTGTTGGGACCGTACATGGGATGGCGTTTTCCAGAGAGCTACAGAACAAGGGACATTGCTCTTGCCCATCTCAGAAGGTTTCTGGGGTGTCAGGATAAGCACTTTTCTTTCCTCCTCTCACAGGCTGGATGAAGATCTATACTTCCCCAAAGCCCTAGTGGGAGAGGAAGGACAAAGAGTGGCCTTGAGAAATTTCTGTGACAAACCACAAACAAAAACCCAACACTGCTCCTTCCAGGTTCTCACGAGAGATGTGAAACTCTGACCTTGGGTCTGTACTGAAATGCTGCCAAGCCTGAGATGATGTCATGCTCCTGGGGTTTGACTGAGCTGTGTAGAGGATGGAGGGGGAGGGAAAAGCTGTTCAGGCCTGAACTTTGCCACTTCATAGGTAGCACGTAATCTCTTCTCCATGCTGTTCTGCTGAAGCACCATGCCTGAAGCTTGGCAGAGTCCTCCCTCCAGCATCACCTCTCTTTATAGGTATGGGGATTATAGCTTTCAAGGCTGCGAAAGTACAGCAGGCAAAGTGCTGGAGCAATTCACTCAGCAGAGCTTAAAGGAAAAGCATTGCTGCCAAACCTCACTGCCTCCTCATCAGTCACCATTCCTGTGAAGTGTTTACAGGGGGGAAAAAATGAAGCCACCTAAAAACCCAACACCACAGAAGCTGTATGGTGCACAGAGAGCTTTGAGACTGTGAGTGACCTATGGGTTGGTTGCTGTGGGCCTGGATATTTATGAGGCATTCAACCACTTGTGTTACATAACATTACTATACTTGATGGCTACAGCTGCCAAGGCAAAGCACACGTGTAGCTCCTTTGAGAGCTAATTGTTGGTTGTACCGTGTACTGCCTGCCTCAGGCTGAAGCAGCTTTGAACTAGGGCTTAAAAACTAGGTCCCAATGTATCATCAGTATGTGACCCATATAAATTTTTTGATTAAGGCTCCCTGTAAGACATGGGGTTGACATTCACTGCTTGCAGAACTCTTGTTCTGTAAAGATCTATGTTTGCCCCTGTGTGTGTGAAACACCTCTGGGCAGTAAAACTTCTTTCTTAATTGTTCTTCCCGTCACTGAATTATCTGTTGCCCTTGAGCAGCCTATAAGCCTCCAGACTAGCATTAAATGTCAACCACTAGATTACCTCCTTTCATCCTTTCCCCTTCCAAGGCTGCTTGATTTCAGAAGGAAGAATCAGGCCTTGCAGAGGTCAGAAGGAAGAAGGGCTTTAGGTGTGCTTTTGCTATTGTATGTTGGTGACTGCTGGTGGGACCTGGAAAGCATGCCACCAGTTCTTTTTATAGTTTAGTTTGCAAGCTGTAATTTCTTGGCAAAGAGGATGGTCATCAGTTTGTTTTTTATCCCTCTGGCATGATGAGTCAGCAAAGATGATCATTTTAATTAGAGAATTAATCCCCCTTGGTGGCAAATGGTGCAAGTTCCCCAGTTTGCCAAGGGTTTGTTCCATGTTGCAACCGGGTTGATGGGTGCTAGTTAGCTGTTATGGATCGTTAAGCTGTTTATGACATTTATGTGCATGCAGAGGAATTAAAACGGCCAACTGGTCATATGAAGTAACTCTTTACTGAGGGATTGGGTCTTTACATCCTAATTGGGGAGCAATTCTGCTTCTCAAAGTTTAACATACCTGTTAGCTGCCAGCTTGGACTCCAGCTATACAGTTACAGTACCACTGGCCATGCCTTTGCTGTGGGACATGTAAGTTTTCAAGATGGTCGGATGCAGGTCATTCCCCCCAGTCTGTTTTGTAAATTACTTAAATGTGTTAGGCAGATAAGCAGCAAACTCTTCATTTTGATACTTTTCCACTGTCTTTAGGAAAAAAGTTGCTGAAATACTGCCTTGAAAAATAATGGTTGAAGGTGGTCAGAGAAGTGGCCAGAGAGCTTTCCCTGGGAGTTGTGCTTCCTACTGGCCTCTGTGCTGTCATCACCTTATATGGAGCTTCTGTGATCCTCATCTTGCTAATAAATGTGTGGGGTGGTAAACTGAGTGGTGGGTAAAGCTATTTAGAGTTTTTACGTGGCATTTGTTTGCAGTGATCTTGTGTGGTGTAAGGACAGGAATTCCACGCATACGCCCTTAGTTTGCGCAATGGCACAGGCAAGGAGGACAATATAATCCAAGGCCTATAAATATCTCCCATGTTCACATCTTCAGAAGACATTAATGGAACCCTCGCTGACGGTTGTTTATGTGACACGTAACTAGCTGGAGAAGAGCCCATTTTAAACCTAGCAACTTGTACAGTGTTTGATAGCAAAGGGATCAGTGGAATGGGCATGCTGAGGAGAACGTGTGCTGTACTCATCAGGGATTTCTTTCCCTTGAGGCAGAGAGGAATTGTTTCAAAGTCCTGCTTTAAATACTGGCTTTGTTACTCTATCTGCAGTGCCTGAAGGAGCAGAAAAGCTACACAGTGACTGACTTGCCTGCACTAGCCTTGAATGTCATAGCACCATTGGAGAGATTGGCAAGAGGAGGTAAAGGCTTATAAGCATGAGGAAGGAATGGGAAAGACCAAAAAATAATAGATGCTATGTTACGAAAACTCCACAAAAATAACTTGGATGTTATAGTCAAGCTGCTCCTCTGGAATTGTTCAGTGCTGTTCTCTGTGACTGTTCCCAGCCATCTGTCAAGCTTGGAAAAACTTGAGGACTTCTGAGTCTAGGAAGAGCTAGTCTATAATGTCCCTTGATTTTACCAAAGCCTAAATGCAGAGCAACAGCTTGTCCCTATAATAAGAGAAACATGAAATAAACAATAGCAGAGGTGGAAGCTAACAATGATGCAAGAGGTGTAGCATGCTCTGAGGTGAATTCTGGAGAAGCTTGTCCACGTTTCCAGCAGGGCTTGTAGAACAATCACACTGTGTATGGTTAAGCAGCCCGTAACTCTTGTTCCCCAACCAAAGTTTGCCTCCACATGGACAAAGCATTAATGGAGAGCAAGTTAAAAGAACAGTTTCCAGATCTAATTTCATTGTTGTCTGAAGTTTGTGTTGGAACTTAAGATGATGGAAAAACTGATTCTAACCTTTTCTGTTTGATTAAGAATCCCTCTGAACTCCAGCATGCTGGCTAAATTCCAGCTCCCAGAATTAATTGCCTTTTGCTAAGCTACACACCTCCTGTGAAATCTTATTCAGGGAACTTAGTGTAATTACTATCCTTCCTTTCAAATAAATGGTTGTATAGTGCTGTTGATCCAATCTGCCTGTCATGCTCCACAGTAGAATTTAATTTTAAAAAAATCTCATATATTAGCCCATATAGCATGGAGGTTTTCATTCTCTAGATCCTTCCCAGAAAGAGAGAAGACCAAACGCTGTTTCTACTTGAAGGGGAAAGAAAAAAAAAAAAAAAGACCTTTTTGTTCTTCTGGCCTTGTGGAAGGTCCTCTGTCTGAGGATGGGCAGGGAGGGACATGAGAGGATCAGAGAAGTAAATGATAGTGGTATGTTCACATGATAAAATCCCCCACTCGCAGACATGAGCAAATGAATAGGTTCCTCTGTATAACTTCCTGGGGAAACCTTGTTCAGTAGTTAAGAACTGCTCTTGGAAAAAGGAAGCACTGCTGGTCACAGATAAATGCCTTTCGGGAGCGTGGCCCTGTGAACTGGCAGGAACATACACTGTCTGGAGGGTTGTGTGCAGCACCCCAAGTCCTGGTGGGCTTGGAAAACCATGTCCTTGGCACAGATGTGAGAAACAATACAGGTGGCTGGGATTACCCATAGTCATAACTCTGACGGGAAAAGTGGGAAAAAGGGGTGTGTACATGGGCAGCTGCTTTCTGGAAAGGGGATGGAGAAATACAGACACCTTCTTATGGCTGTAGTGGAGAGACAGGATTCCATACATTTTTGTATAGGTTCTAGAACCTCAGGGTGCTTAAGGTTTGGTGTGGGGGATTTCAGTGCTTGTTTTTGTGGGTTTTTGTTTTGATTTCCTGAAGAGTTTAGCAAAAGTAGCTGGATAAATTTATCTGACTAAAGAGGACTATTCACAAACTGCCTCTCTGGAAACACAGCCTCCCTAGCTGCTGTCCTGTTCCCTCTCTTAACAGGGTTGCTCCGTCTCCTGTCTTGTTGCTAAACACCAGTGCAATCGTATTAAGGAACTGTGTGCTTGTCAGTAAAACACTTGTGTTGTTTTTTCCCCTCCAACACGAGTGGGGAAGCTGCACTCTGACAGTGCCAAGTGGTTTCTGAGCGAGTGTTGAAAGAAAACCCCCATGCTGCAGCACTGTGTTGTGCACTTGACCTATGCTGGCAGAGCTTTGTGCTGCTGTCCTGCCAGCACTTCTGAGCGAATCCTGCTGAAACATCCTGGAGAGGCTGGCACAGGGATGCAGAGCAGGAGCCTCTGCATGACACGTGGAGCAGAGGCAGGAGCTGTGGCGTGTGCTGGCATACGCTCGCCACGGTGTGTGGGTGTTAACTGCTGCTACCAGCAACACAGAAAATCTGTTTCCTGTGTAACAGCGAACCCTTTTCTGAGATTAGGCTAAAGGACAGCTGCAGCCAATGCACTGAAAACTAATCTACTACATGAGTTTTAACAACAGGCTAGTGGTTTGGGTTGTGAACTTGTGTGCACAATCAGGCACAAAAGGCTTTGTGCCCTGAAAGCTGTTTGATTCCTATTACAAGAATGTTTGGCCTACCTAAGCACCTTGATGATGTATACTGGAAAAAAGACTGATAGAGCTCACCACCTCTCATCCCCTTTGAGAGAACCAGTAATCTTCTGCTGTTTAAGAAGCTGTTAAATTTCAGCATGATGTGATTAGCACAAGCAGTGTGCTGTGGCCATCAGAAAGTGATGCCCACACAGAGATAAGGCTGATTCAGAGTGCTTTGTTCAGCCTCAACCTTGTGCCTCAACTGGAGTCTGATGATGCAAATTCCACAGAAAGACCTGGACAGCATTGGCAGATGTGTGTAATGTAATGACAGTTAAACTGGGGGTTACTGGGTTACACAGAGTTTGCTGACTTTTCCCTCAATTTGCACTTACTGCTTTTGCTCTCCACCCTGATTTCCTCTCACCCCTCTCTCATCCTGTACAGATGCTAAATGGAAAGTCTGCCAACTGCTACAGCTGACACCCTCTTTCTGAGTCCTTCCCAGTACTATCCTAACTGCTCCCACTGTCTTACTCAGTGCCTCTCACTATTCTGCTCTGGGGATAGCTATCATTGTAATGAATGTGTAAAGAAGGGGCTATGAAGACACAAATAAAATGAGTCAGCAAGATTTAAGACTGAGGGGTTTTGTGTCCTTTCCAGATCTTGATAAATCTGTAGCATTCTCATCTGTGACAGGTAGGAAGAAATTCTTTCAATATATTCCTTTTCTACTGAAATTTGTTTGTTACCTTTGCCTTATGCTGAACAAGGTGAATTGTGGATACAATTCCACTTGCTTTGGCAAGAGGTTGTGATGTGACTGACAAAAGAGAAAGTAGATGTTGCAGATGTCAACCAGCCATTCAACAGTGCACACCCGTGTCCAGCTGCATTGATCTGCACATGCACATTTGGGAATGTGCTAAGGAAAATCTCATTCTGCTGCATGTGGAAATGAGCTTTTTTTTTTTTTCAGCTGCATTTCATTTTGTTATATAAAGAAATAGACAGATCTGGCCTTTCTTTTTTAATAATGTTTTAGGACCAGGGTACAAAAAAGGTTAATGCATTAATTTTTAAGACAAGTGATAAATGTACTGCAATAAGCACATCCTACATACACAGAATATATTTCTCTATATAATATGAACACAAGAGATATAAAATAAGTTATACTTATCTTGGTTTTTCATCACAGTAGGAGCTCAGCTTATATAAAGTGACAATAGGAATTGTAACAACATACTGCTCCAAAGCAACAACAAAAACCAGAAGAGTGTGCGCGCGTGTGTGTGTTTAGGAAACAAAATGGGACATTGAGGGATTTCTGCTAAAATTGGGCCTTGAAAACAAAAATTTCATAGAGCATGAAAGAAGTGGGGAAGTTCTCTTGGCTCAGGGTAGAGGTTCTGGAGAGAATCAAGTGTTATGGTGTGGTGAGAAGGGTGTGTGAAGGCTGACATCTGGGCTGGATTTGTGGGGGCACAGGCAGCAGAGCAAGCTCTGCCCACTGCCCCTCTGTGTTCTCTGCTGTTGTGATGGACCACCTACCTGACAGTGTGGGGTTTGTATCTTTACAGTAAAAATGGGGCCCAGCAGCTTTCACTGTGCACGATGAGAGTAAACACATCACTTTACAGGGATAACAGACACCACTGTTGTTCAAAGAGAAAGCACTATCCACTGGTTGTGAAATGTTCAGTGAGCCTGGGAGCAGTGTTTCTCCCTTCCAACCCATCTGATGTCTGCCTCCAGTGCCCCCTCCCTCTGTTTCCCTTGGAGGTTGGTTCTCTTGGCCACGCCTGCAGAACAAATCTCTCCTGGGGATGGAATGGGAGGTAGTGATGATTTGGAACTCTGAGTGCCTGTCTCACAGCAAACAATGAGGAACTCCAGCTACCCAGTTCAGAGCTCTTTCAGGTTTTATTTATATATTTTTCTTTAAGGACAGGGGAATGTTTGTAAAATTTGCATCTAACAGTGAATCAAGGTTCTTAAAATTCTTAACTCTGGGGTTTAGTATCTAGTATTTTAGTGTGGGCTTACATTAATTAGGAAGTGCTCTTTCGTTTGGCCAATAGCTTGAAGACCTTGTGGTTTCTCTTCACTATCAAGATTTTAGTCTCCTGAAGTTTGCATGACCCAGTAAAAGGCAGAAGGTGCAGCCAAAGCTCAGGAGTGATGCTGGCAGTTAGCAGACTTCTATTAGTGCCTATTCCACTCTCAAAAAATGCAGCCCACTTCAGGTTTTCTTCTACTCCTGCTTAACAGTCTCCTAGTCACAACAGTCTTTCTTTACCTTCTTATTTACAGACTACACATTAGAAAGCAGGGACAGTACACTGGAAGAGTTAATTGCATATTATCATGAAGGATTGGACTTCTTTGTTCTGCTTTAGATTTTGTTCTTCATACAGCAAAGTAGATATAAATCCAAATGTGATCTCACATCTAAAGGTATAATTTAAGTAAACATGTTTTTCTAGATCTTTTTTCCCCTTCCCTTTCCCTCTCCCCTATAACCTTGCTTTCACTCTGTTATTTTCCTTTTGGATGGAGGGAGGAGATGGGAAGGGAGCTCATTTGGCAGCTCATGACCCTCCAGCTTGACTTTAATGAGATGATTCGCCAAGGCAAACTCCTCATCATCCAGCATGCCATCTTTGTCGATGTCAGCCAGTTTCCATATCTTGCCCAGCACCGTGTTGGGCAGCTTAGACCTTACCATCTCCTTCTTTGCATTGGCACCAGTTATTTTACCATCGACAGGCGAGAGTGTGTAGAAGATCTCATCATACATGGGCTTGTCCCTGGCCACCACCCACTCGGCATCATCAATCCCTTCACCAGCGCCTTCGCCGTAGCCATGGCCAAAGGGACCATGCAAGGTGCCCTCAAAGGCTCCTCCCTTCACCATCTGGGTTGGCCGCTGTGACTCTTCCTGGCGTACGAGCACCATGAGCTGGGCGATGTCATTGGCCAGCATATCTTCCACGGTCTCCAGCAGCTTGCTCTTCAGAGGTTGGAACTTGCTAAAATCCTGGGCTTGCAACTGATCCTTAAAATAGGACAATATAGCAAGAGATGAGCAACATGGCTGTGCACTGTGCAGTGGTGTAGAGTGGGATGCCTGCCTGCAGCTTGGCTCAAAAAAAGTGCTATGGGAGAGGAGTGGGGAGCTTGGCATTCCCTCTGTGACAGCCCTGTCCTCAGCAGGTGATGGGGTCTCCTGGCTGGCTTTGCTCTTATTACACACTCTTCTAAGTCCTACAGAAAATTACCTCTGCTTGCAGAGTGAGGGCTGGCATGATACAGAGAGGGGAAGAGGTTTGCTCAAAAGCCCAAATGGTGGACATATGCAAATAAGTCTCCTCCTTTCCAAGCCACACAGAAACAACCTCCTTGAAGATCAAATTGTTCAAGGCAAACTGGTTCTGCAGCTCTTGCTACATCCTTCAGCCATTGTTTTGCAACCCTTCCTGCTTCTGCACTCTGGGAAGGAGATGCCACTCTGGCAAAAGACTATTTTACTTATCATCATGCACTGCATCTCTCAGATGCCATAAAGACAGTAGCATATCTGTAAGAGGTGAGCACATCTTTACATGGCTCAGATTCTGTAATCTTCACAGGAAACAAAAGTGCTTTGAGTAGGGCCTGCAAAGAACTCTCTTCTAACTGCAAAATGACCTACATTTTACCCTTCACCTTCTACTCATTTAATCCACAGGATTTGCTTCTACTGGATTGGTACAGTATTTAAACACTAAAAGACACATTTTAACAAGCAGTGAATGAGATCTCCTATTGGATACACTCCATGAATCTCATTCCCAACAATTTATGGAAAAGAAACTTTAAAAAAGGGAAAAAAAGGCAAATGCTGTGTTTTCCATAGGTAACTAGTAGCAACCTTGACAGCTAGCAACCCAGAACAGGTTTCTGCTTGGACTGAAGCCACGCAGCAATGCAGCACTGTCCAGCATTGTTTAAATATACAATATAAGGCTCTGATCCAAGGCCCTTTGAAGTTTCTGACTTTCATGAACACTGGGTCAGGTCTCAGGTCTGCAGAACAGAAAACCTGCTTCTTTGCTTAAAATAGAAAAGGGGCTTTAAGTTTTCACACCTTCATTTCTCTCTTTCTAGAAACAAAGCATGAAGTAGAAGGCAGAAAAAAAGTATAGCTCTTGGGGAATGGGACATATATAGGCTTTCAGGACACAGCTTTCATTTTAATATAAATTAACAGTATTCTTAGCCCTGAAAATTCTTCAAATTGAATCCAGAATTAAAGAAAAATAGAACAAATCATTTGCTGTAAAGTGCTATTTGAGAAATGAAGGCAGCTGTAGCTTCACATGAGCTCTACGTGTAAAAAGTGCTCATGCCCAAATATAGCTTGTACATATTTCAAAGCCCATTTCAAAATTACAGCAGGCCTTTCCTACAGGTGGCAACAATCACTGTCTGCATGGCTCTGTTGTATTCCCTGCAGTTACTCTAATGGTTTTTCCTTGGCTGTTTGGCCAAGATGCCACTCCTTACCTGCATCTTTTTCAGATTAGGGAAGTCTCCTGGTGAGATCTGATGCTCTCGTTCAATCCGAGCATAAATATCTCCCAAGTTGTTAACAAGCTCTTTCTTTTTATTGTCTTTCCCAAACATTGAGGGCATTTCCTTCTTCAGGGAACTGATGATGTAGGCATGGACCTGAAGGGAGTTAAATTATATGGAATGAAGACAAGTGTTAAATAGCACATCAGAAAATTTTTCTTAGCAGAAAATATCTGCGCCCAGGACTCAAACTCCATCTCGTCCCACCCTGAAGAGCAAGCCCAGCTCCTCAGCTTGCCTGTACCTATGGACTGTTGCTCCAGTGCTAAGTGCTGCTCAGCTGTACACTCTGGTTGTACTGAGACAAGGTGAAAACACTGTGAGTCCTGGACATGCAGACAGTAACATTCATATGCCGTTCCTGGAAGAAGCAGTGGTGCTTTTTCTCCTCCTTTTTAGGAATCTTTTGGTATTTTTTCTCAATTGATATGGAGTTCCTCCCTGTATTTTTAGGGGCTTCATTCTGCTCATTTCAAATTTTTATAGAGATAGTACAGGCTTATTTATCATTTCTGTGAGCCTCCACCACTTGCATCCATCTAAGCCAGGTATATCTCTCAGCTAAGAAAGTTTAAAGCAAAATACCTAGAGCTTAACAATTCCCTTGGTGTATGATTTGGATATACTGAATTGATCCTACATCTCAACTTGCTACCAGAGAGCAACTCTTTCCAGATACCTTCCGGTGCCACCTGTTTGATCTGTGGTTACCTTCCTTACTCTGGCCTGCCATGATTGACGCACCAAGCAATGGAGGTGCTTTCTTCTTTGAAATGCATAAGGCTAATATGCTGGGACCAACTTAAATGGATGGAAAAAGAGTAGGATCCACCAGCTCTACAAGCTGAACTGGCCAAAACCACTTCCCCATAGCTTGCATGCTGCAGACAAACCAAACTGAATGCTTGGGGGTTCCATGCCAAGACTCACCTTGGCCAGCCGTGCTCGCTTGATGAGATCATTCAGCTTCCTCAGGGCTGCATTGCGGGGCAGGCTCTGGATGTCCCTGAACAGGTCCTGCTCCTCTGCCTCAAACAACTTGCGGTTGTCAGGGATGAGCAATGGGTGAGACCAGAAGGAGCCAATGTAGACTCTGATGACCTCAGGAGTGTTGACGATCTTTCCCAGGGACCACATGAGGGCACCGTACACCCGCATCAGCTGCTGAGTCTCTATCTGGTCAGCCTTGTTGAGAACAACTCTCATCTTGTCCTCGTGGTTCTTCAGGGCCTTGATGACCTCAGAGAATTCATCAGAGATGTCCAGCTTGTGCGCATCAAAGAGGAGAATGATGCGGTCAACCCGCTCTGCAAACCACTCCAGTACAGCAGCAAAGTCATAACCTGCAAGGGGTGGAGGAAGAGCAGAGATGCAACATGAATGGGAGTAGAGAAGCCTACTCACTGTACCCGAACTACAGCTGTGCCTAATGGAGGGTAAGCTTGCAGAGGAAGCTTTCCTAGTAGACCAGGTAGCTTGATAACAGAAACATGAAATATCATTTCTTGTCCCAAAGGAGGTGAAGATGACACCCTGTTCTTCACACTGAAATGCCCAAGAGATGCACAGCTAAGGGTAGCTCTAATCTTGCATTAAGAATGCTCCAGATGCATCATTCAAATGCATATCATGAGGCAACTGCTACATTCAAACAGCTACTGCAGAAGTCTTGCATGTGGCAACAAGAGAGGTCTAGTTTGTGTGTGACTGGCCATCTGCACGGCCTACAAGGGCTGAATAAAGCTGGGTAATTGCAATACCTGCACCCAGACTGGTTTGAGATGTGTATCTCTACTGCTTAATAACTCTCAGGTCTTGTCTAGTTGTGTGAGACTTTGTTCCATCCAATTCAAAACCCAGGATGCAAATAGCTTGCATTACCAGAATAATCAACCCGTCATACCTGCTGCATATGCACAAAGCCAAATAATTTGTGTTCACTTAGCTCAGTTCTTGATGTTTAGCAGACAGCATTGCTGTGAACACCGGAGGTGGACTCAAGATAGGAACAATGGGTTCAAATTTCACATCCCTCAGGACTAAAGATAATTCATGTCCAGCGTCCTTTCTCTAGGCCATACAGGGTATGATAGTGTGCATAGAGATATCCTTAAAACAGTGGTAGCGACAGCAACAAAATGACCTTTCCTAGCTCTGTGGTGTTTTTCTCACCTTCTTTAAAGCCTCAGTGAGAGAATGGTTCATTCTCTCCCTCTGCTCTGTCAGGCTCTCCTATACTGTGCAACATTTGGGGTTATCTGTGTTGCCAGTGCTACACTGTTAAGGAAAACCAGGACAGAGCAAATGCTATTTGCATTCGAATCCTTTAAAATACTACTTTAATCTTGGCTTTCATGAATAAATGTATGATAATTAGTTCAGTGCTTTTTCCTCTCCCTCCTCTCTATTCCTTTTTCTTTCTGTCCCCTCCAAAACCTAGAGGGCAACTGGTGCATCCCAGTCATTAGATTGGAACCGCAGAAGGGAGGATAGTTGAGCTCTGATCTTGCTTTTTGCCACTGGCCTTTCCTCCCTTCTGACTAAGCAAACTGGAGTGAAATTCTGGCTCCCAAGTCGGGAGTAAAGCCTGTGTGAACTTTCTCTTCAGCTAGCATTAACTTTTTGCCACTGTGAACAAATGCAAAGTATTATTACTGGGCAGTGTTCTGCTTTAATCCATTACAGTTTGCTCCTTACAAGAAAAGGGGGTAGTGGGGTGTGGGTGCGTGCTCTTGGATGTGCAGTTTGCCCTGCTCTCTTCCAGGGGATCTACAGAAATCATTGATGGAAGAGATAGATGTTTGTCTCACCAGTGTCCTTCTGCTCATTTAGGACACAATTTAGTGCCTTCTTTAGCAGCAGTAAGCAATGTTGGGTCCTGGCTCTTTGCTCAGCTCTGTTTGAAGCTGAGAGCTTCAGAGACTTCAGAATTAGTATTACCTTTGACAAAGACCTGCTAAGCATTCAATATATTATATTGATAGCATTGTATCTTGCCAGTCCATGTGTCTGACCTCAAATAACAGTCACAAGTCAGACTCCTAAAACTGAAATAAACTTGGTCCTGCTTGCTTCAGATATTAACAGCCTTTTAACCTTAAGTGTTCTCGCTAAAGGGAGCTCACCTCCATTGCTCTAACTGCATGTCTGCTGCAAAGCTAAGCATGCTGACTCCTTCCCAAACTGTGCTAGGAGGGACCGGCAGCAGGACAAAGCTGATGCCAATACTTTATGTCACTTGGCCTGGGTTCAGACTGTAAGCTGTCCCTCTGCAAGCAGATCAATGAATTTGCAAACAGGCACCTCCCACGCCCCCTCAAACTTTGCTAAACAGAGCACACACACACACTCTTAATGTTCAGTTCTGCTGGGGCTGTACTGAAAGTCATCTGGTATGGCAAGACAGTTTATTCTTCATACGCAGAGTTACACAGCTTGTTTTTTCATCATGGAAGCGATGAGTCAGGGTGACTTTGTTTGGAGATGTTTGTGCATTTAACTTTGTCAAACCTCATTGACTGAGATGTTTTCTTGTCAAACGCACATGTTCAAATTGTACCCCGGCTATTTTTTCCAGTGTCTTTCTTGGGAGAATCAAGAGGGAAAACGGAGTCATGTTCTCTAGGATACCTTTTAATGATAGTGATGTCCTGTCACAGATCATGTGGATGTATTCCCTCTGACAGTAGAGGAGCAGACACTATTAGGCTCTCCTAGGGACTGGGATGAGGTGAGGAAAGTGTCTGGACGTGACAGCCCAACTTTTAGTGATTCAGTGAAAGTGGGAACTGATTATTTAGAAGAATCAGGAGCTGTAGAAAAAGAGTGGTATTGTAGTTCTGGTATTAACTGAAGACTTGGGATACTGACCTTAGCCCTCTGATCTGGCTGGGTCTCAGGGTTTGTCCAAAAGTATCTTTAGGTGTTTAGCTCTGATGATTTTTATCCTGTATCAAACCTGGATCCACAGTAGCACTTAGACAGTAACTATTCTGTGAGACTCTTTTTCCTACTAACAAAAAAAATGTTTCTCTACCCAGCAAGAAAAGGAAATTAATATCTGCTCAGACCTTTTGTGTTCTCCCAGCTGCAAGTTACATACAGTGAATCTTGAAAGTCCCAGTGGACTTCATTAAATGTCTAGATTGATTAGCAGACTTTCTTTCTGAGCTTCTTTGCTTGTTCAGAGATATTCTCCTGACAGCTGTCCTGCATATCTCCATTAAAGAGAGAACAAAGCCCTGGAGAGTAACACTTGGTGATGTTTCAGAGCAGTCAACAGCACAGACTCATCTGCATCCCATGCTGGGACAAAAGCCCAGCCCACACACTCCCCTTGTGTGTCCCACTTGCTTTGGCCTTTAGGGAACATGTGAGACCTCTCCTGTTGTTGCTCAGCAGAGCAAGAGAAAGGTCTTTGTGTGCACTTATAATAACCACAGCTGAATTCTCCTGTATGGAGGTACGTGGCAGAAAACCCAGGGTGTAAGCATATGTATTTTGTTCTTAAGCAACAGAACACCTTGGAGGAAAAGACAGGAAAATTATCATGAGTGTTGTACTGTTCCTCAGCATGTAGCATAACATGTGGAAAGGGCAGGTGGGACAGACCTTTGTTGACAGCTATCTACTTGAAGTCACTGACTGGTGGTGTTTTCTCACACAGAGGAGTGCCTAGAGAATTGCTATATACATGATACAACAGTAGGGTTGACTTTTTAATTTTGCTTTCAGCGTATAAAAAGAGTAGGTTGTTACTAAAGCATTAAAAGGGTGACAAAGTAAAACTCTAAGGGCAAGCTACTAATAAAGGTGTTTAAAAATAACAGTATTAATAACTTCAGAGCTTTCATTTTTGGAGAACTCTTCAATGGCATAGTAAACTTGGGACATTTTGCCTGGCTCCAGCCAGTGATGGAGGTGCTCAACACCTGAAAACACAGGAGGCATATTCTGTAACTAAATCTAAGCATTATACCCTCGCTTTAATTTCCTTACCCCACCCCTTTTTGATTTCATAGATGCACAGGGCAGTTTACTAGTGTGTGAGCTGATCTTCACCTCCAGTCAAATTAGGAGTTTTCATTGTGTCCCTTGCTCATTTCACTGCAAATGTTTCTTTATGCTTCTCTCAGTGTTGTAGAGTGTTGCTAAGGCCTCTCACAGAAGCATCCAGTTACTATCTCTGACTTGGCAGTGTTTCAGTGATGGGTGAAGCTATCTACACACACAGTACAGTTTTATTGTGAAGTTACAGGGCGTTTGGGAAGCCATCTGCTTGGCAAAGCTGTGTAATTGCAAAACCATTATTAGGGGGATGTTCAGACAGAACTGTAAAGGGGAGAATTTTCTCTTCAGTGATTCCTCTCTGTCTGTTGTACTTGCATTCCTGTTGAAAAATATGATGCATATTTAAACATTCTCTAACATAACGGATGCAGTTTCTTTTATAACCTCCAGACAAGGTGAACATGAATAGAAAATAAATCCCAACCATACAGCACTAGGAGGACAAGATGAACACGATTACAGTTTTATTCCATCAGATGTTTTTTTCTTGGAACAGGTTTCCTTCTGACAGCATGAAAAGGACTCCACAGATTTAACACAAAGCTGACAAGTCAGCAGGACTGTCAGTGGGATCAGCCTACAGAGAAAATGATCTTGCAGACACCCTGCCACCTAGACTCCATAAGGCAGGCGGGTTTCCTGAATACTTGTTTGTGCACCATTGGAATAGGTGGCAGAAGGCTTTCACCAAGATCTGGAAGGATTATGCAATTTCATTTCTGTCAAGTTAGACCAGGCACGATACAGTCTTTATGCTGACTGTGGGAAGATGAATGATACCTGACCCAGCACAAAATCTGCCTGTCTGTAGCATTTTAAAGCCAACTTAAACCAGTAATGAATGGGCATGCAATGGTTCAGAATTTCTCACCATGTAGCTACACTGCTTGTTAGTTTGGGTTTGGTTTGTTTGTTTGTGCTTGCTGGGTTTTTGTCTGGTAGCATGCATACTATTGCTTTTCCTGTTTTGTGGAACCATGGCCACAGGCCCTGTGGTAGTGGAGTTCAGGTGGGATCAAATGGGAACAGAAAGATCAAGAAATGCTGAGAAACACAAAGCTCCTGCTTTGCACCAGATATCTCACAGCTTGCTGTCACTACTGCTATAAATTGTGCTGCTGCTTTTAGCAATTCAACTCTTTCCTGCTGAATTTTAGTCACTGGGAGCTTCCTTCTCATCTTTCTAAAGCTGGTGTTATAAAGAGATTGAAGATTTACCATACTGTGCCACTCTGTAGGGCAGAGTTTTACAGCTGTGTCCCTATCTGTCAACTGATAGACTGGCTCTGTGCATCTGAGGACATCAGAAGATGGGATAGCTGACATAGTAAACACTGACTATCTAGAGAGGGAACAGCTCTTCGGAAATGAAATGAATACTGATTCCAGGGAACTAATGACTTGATTTGAATATTTATAATTAAATAAGAAGGTTTTGAGGCTTAGTCTAACTTGGTCACAGTGATGTCCCTGACTGAAAGCCCTTCAAAGTTTAGGGAAGAAGACTTATGTCATGGCAAAACATGCAGGCAGTCCACAGCTGAAGGGGAGACTGTGCCAGGAGGGGCAGGTGTTACCCGAATGTGACAGATGGCTGTAAGCAAAACAGAAGGAAGGTCACACGATGGTCAGAAGAAGAAAAGGGGGGGAGGGAGAAGTGCCACATCCCTCTGAGGACACATGAAGTGAGCGGGAAGCTGGGTGGGTGGCTGTTGTGAGACCCAGAGTGCGATGATGTCACAGAGAGAGAAGGGTGCTGGGACTGGGTGGAAGAACAGTGATCTGAGCAAATTTCTCTCAAGGTGAGGAGCTGGTAGTGCCAGCAAGGAGAGGACAGAGGGATAACGAAAAGCAAGGATGGGTACTGGATACACCTCACTGCAGTTCATCCTAAAACATCTTTGTAAAAAGCTGCCATACTCCTCCTTGGAAGTGGCTGCCTTCCAAGGGAATATAAAGAAATTCCTGTAATGTGTATCTGTGGGTGTGTTGGGAAGTAGACAGAAGTCCTTTGGGATGAAAAGATTTCTTTGAACACTACATGTCATAATTTCCAGAGCAGGCCTCATCTTGCTGATCACTTCTGCCTTTGCCTATACTCACAATCTGTCTTCGAGCTGCTGATTCAGAGCACTGGCAGTTACATCACCCAGCCAGTGCTCTGCATTTCTTCCTTCTCCGCAGCAAGAACTACTGGAAACATTAAATACATTTTGGAGACTTAGTTTCCAAAGCAAAGGCAAAAGGACTCAAAGCGCACCAGACCTGTCTGTGTTCTCAGCTAGAAACAATGCTAACATTTACATTGACCAGTACCTGGAGTGGCAGACTGTGTGGCTTTTTGCTTTCATATTTACTGCAGGAGCTTCAGGGTTGGGAAGAGACAGGGAGCCTGACAAGGCTGTTGCTTTATGTCAGTGGAAACAGAATGAAACCTCACTAGGCATGTTCAAATCAGGTGGAGTAAAACTGATGAGAGTATTGTCCAAAGCTAAGTTTCCTTATAACAGCCTGTTTAGCATCTATGTCAGAACTTTTCCCCTCTACAAGTTTATAGTTTTGCCACCTGTGACAGATGGATTGAATGTTTCCTGGTACGTGAGCCAATTCTGAAGACACTTCCTAGCCAGATTTTGAGACCTCAGAAGGCATCTGAATATAGGCCACATATTCCAGAGAGGTCAGTGCATAACAGCATTGATGTGTAGCTGGGATTCCAAGGAAGTTTTTTTACTACAGTGTCCAAATGCAAATGGAATTCTCCTAGTACACATAGCTTAAATTTTGGGAGAAATCATGTTCGAAAACAAGGCCTGAAATGGCCACCAGTAACTGATAGCTATCAGTGACCAGGAAACAAATTCCTTCTCCATTGTTACTCAGGATGCTGAAAGAATGCATGATGGGCATAAATAATGCAAACTGATGAGATGCTGATGGGCATGAATATCTTTCCTTGATGAAACAGATACTTAGGATATTTCTGGAGTGCACAGTGGACAACAAGTGGACAAGCTGAACAGCTGTTCTAAAAATCAGACTTGTTTAGTAACACAAATTAAGTACTTGCTGTATGTTGGAAAGGGCTGTGCTTTTTTCTTTTTTCTTTTTTTTATTCTTACTATCTCTGCAGCCATTTATATGTTCTTTTGTGTTACTTTTACTTCCAGTTTTGGAATAGCAAAACATATAAATACTTCCAATGGAAATCATGGAGATGGACCCTCTTCCCTTCTCAAACATAATGTTCTCAAAAATAATATTTTTCCCAAAACTCAAATATAATCTTTTTGTTTGTATCCTTCTTTCAGTTCAGAAAAGTTACATGAAGCCATGAGCGTATAAATATAAATGATGAGAACAGTGTAGATTTTCTGCTTATTTTTGTGTTGCTCTTAAGAGGAAGTGCAGAACTGTGTGACTGTAGGAGCTGAGCCTTTCAGTGGAACCGTATGTGTTAGGGAGACTGATAAAATCAGGCAAGTTGGCAGAGCAGCTACTGCACTGCAGTAATGGAGGTGAACTGGGAAGTCAAAACTAACCAGTGCACTTTCACCCTCCCAGGCAGAGTGAAATACAAAATATAAGCAAACATCACCAGTGGGGAGTAGTAAAGCAAATATTTGAAATACCTCCCCCTTTCAGTGGCTTTTAGGGTGGATGCCTTCAGTCGTGTATCATGCTGTTGCTAGCACACGTGATAAAACTCTTTGGAAAAAAATATTTTCTTGTTGCCATTGTACCCTAAACAGCATTGCATGAAGTGGGAGAACATCAATTCCCTTGGTGTTTTTGCCTTTCCCTTCCAAGCATGGCTATTTGAGACACAGCCAGTCTGAGAGCTCTGCCCTGCCCAAGAACTTGCTATTAGCATTTTTCTTCTTGCTGTCAGGCGGGTGAGTCACTAAGTGTCCCTGGTGCTGAAGGTGCTGATCATTTGGGAATTCTTCCTCCTCAGGGGACACAGCAAGGCTAGTGTGTACAGTTTTTTTCTCTTGGCTAGGGATGGGATGCCTAGGCTGCACTGTAGCCAGCAGAATGAGTAGAAGGCTGAAAAAGCGCTGGAATAGTCCATGCTTGGAAAGAAAGCAGATGGGGAATGACACTGCCAGTCCTTACCTCTTGGCTAGGACCTTTGTGTTCACTGCTGATGCAGGCAAGGGAGGTGGCAACATAGAGAGTGAAGATGAAGCAAGTGTTCAGAATATATTCAGGAAGTGCTACCCCAAAATCAGGGATCAAATACAACTGGGCCAGGCCATCACTGAACTTGCCAGACTTGGATTGACTCATCTCAGGGCATGTGTAGGTCGAGACAGATGGTCAGCAGAGCGTGTAAGGCTCAGCCCCCCAGGGATGGCATGGCCACTGAAGTGAACAAGTTCCTGTTGCCAGGTGGCTCAATTAGCATGGCAGACTGCACAAGGTGATGAATTATGAGGAAGTCCTAACTCCTGCCCTGCCTCTGCTGTACTGCGTGATCTGTGGTCCTCCCCTCTGTCTTCATTTATTTCAGTACACTCACACGCTTCTCATCTTCCCTCCCAGCAGGACCGCCTGGGTTCATTATGTGACACCAGAGTTTTGCAAACAGATAGCATTCATATTATTATCAAATTGTCAAAGCATACAGGACTGTGCTGCTTTGGTACAAATACCTCCACTATGGGCATCTCTGCAGCCTGCTGTTGCCTCATGCTCCCTGGAAACAATAAAAAAAGGAGAAGGACACAGAGCAAGAGACAAGGCAATGCAATGATTAGCAATTTCCATGCAGACCTAGATCCGTGCCCCACTGTGTAAAAAAGACCAGAGGAGAAATGGCTGTCTTCCAGGCAAAAACAATACAGAAGCAGTGAAGGGCAGGATGCTCTGGGCCATGACATTCTGGAAACACTTCCCACCAGGCCAGTAAATGAAACCTGTATATCCTAGGGAGTCTAGTTACCACACCTGTGACACCATGGGTGACCACCACCAAGTAGTGCACAAGTCACAGGAGCTCAGCAGGACAAATCAGTGCAAGCAGCTCCTTGGCTACACTTTTCACCAGAGCCTGAGAGCAGCAGCTGTGTCAGTGCTGGTGATCTCACTGCATGCCAAAGGGAACTGGACTTCAGCTATGACAGACTGCATCACCCTCAATTGCTTGATAGACCTAAACCTGCAGGTCTGCTACTGGCAAACTTCCTGGGCTGCTCTGTGGGGGGACGGGGGCTCTTATGGAAAAGAGCCAGTGCAGAGCTGTTTCTTGGGATTATACAGCATTCCTTGGAGGAAAGCTGGCTACCCATTTGCAAAGCCCTGCTGCTGGCTGTCTGAGGCTGACAGCTGCCAGCACTAACACCAGGTGCTGGTGCACACACTGTCTGTCCAACTGGGAAGGGACTCTGTTACCTGTCATATTACTCTTTCAACAGCAGTGAGGCAGTGACTTTAATTCAGAGTTCAGTTCAGACAAACACAAAGCTTCAAAACCCGGATTTGGAACCTGAATCAATCTTTTACACCCAGTTTCCTTGCTCCTGCTTCTTGAAACATGGATGCAGTAAGAGGAACATCTATTGCTTTGAATTTCAGGAGTATAAGGTGGCCTTCATGGACTGGTAAACTTCGATAGCATGGTATTCTGCTAAACTGGCACTGTATGGATTAGCTAATGCTCCTGACGTCTAATGGGAAAGGAGACAGACTTGTCATGTTCCCACTGAGAGGAATTTCCTATTTTTAGAAATGCTGCTGGTTCTCATGGGATGGGCAGGCTGGGAAAGGCTGTCATATATTTTGAAATTTTACTTTTCCCCCCAACAGATGCTTCACAATCTGCTTCCCTCCCTGACCCTGCATTACAGGTATCCCAGTTTGAGGGTCTTAAAACCTACTACTAGCAATGGGGGTAAGAAGAGCTCTCCTGTTCTCAGCAATTAGGAAATGTCAAAGTCTCTTGGGAAATCTCTGTAAGACTCCCTCAGGTATTGCTTCGTTACCAAGTGAAATCTGAGCAGGCCAGGAAGGTAAAGAAGAGCAAGTGCATTTTGTTGTGTCATCAGTTCTTAGCACTGTCTTGTTTTCTGCCTAGAAACCATGTTATTGCTCTATTTGCCTCCAAAACCAACTTGCTAATCAATTCAGCTGGCTTGTAAGCTTGGTGGCAAAGGTGCCAGCCTCAACACTTTTTCCTATTCCTCTTCCATAGGAGCTGGGAGATGAGTACTCCCTTTCAAACACCAGCTTCCTTGAGATAGGCTCAAGCCAATGCTCTTCCTAAATACAAGCACCTCAACACTCCTTTGACTCTTTCTGCTCCCTGTACACAGAAATTGCTGGAGTTGTCCCAGCTTCAACAGAGCTATGTTGATCTAAACCACATGAGGATCTTGTCATGTAGCTATTGAAAGGTCATTCGATGTGGCCCACATGACCAGTTTCAGTCTGTCCTGGATGCAAACCGTGACAAAGCGAGACCCCCACCTACACTGTCCTTTTAACTGTTGTTAGGTCAGTTGACAGGTTGTGACAGTCCCTTTGTCTGGCTAGAGATGCAACAGACAAAATTCCTGGGATGGCAGAAATGATCAGGCGATGGCTGTGCTCCATTTAGAGTTCTTGTCTCCTGGCAAAAGGGTCAAATGACCATACACCGTAGTCACAGGGCCAGTGTGCAGTGCGCCAATTTTTTGCCCTTAGTGCACTTAATTGCACTAAGGGCAGAAAAGTCATCCAGGAAGAACCTGTTCCACATGCTAAGACAGGCCTGCAGCTCTACAAATAGGTATAGAGTACAAAAGCTTACAGAATTGGGATTCCCCTTTAGCCTCCTCAGCTGTTTCTGGATGTTTGGAGAGCCATTACTGCCTTGTGTCAAAGTGCACCAGTGACTTTCCTAACAGTGCACAGCTGTGCATCAGCATGTTCTGGCATTACTGGCATTTATTAGAGTAGCGGCAGGAAGCATATTATTTAGGTTGGAAAAGACCTTTAAGATCATTGAGTACAACTGTAAACCCAGCGCTGGCCTTGGCCCACTGATCCAGCCCATCAATATAGATCCCTCCACAAATCCCTCTGTACAGCCTTTCTACCCTTGAGCAGACCAGACCAACGCTCCTGCCCAGCTTGGTGTCATCTGCCAACTGACAGAGGGTGCCCTCCATCCTCTCATCCAGATCATCGATAAAGATATTAAACATGACTGGTTCCAGTGCAGAGCCCTGGGAACAACACCTTTGACTGGCTGCCAACTGGATTTAACTCCATTCACCACCAGTCTTGACCTGGCCACGCAATCAGTTTTTTACCCAGGGAAGAGTGCATGCATCCAAGTCATGAGCAGCCAGTTTCTCCAGGAAAATGCTGTGGGAACCAGCATCATGGGGCTTACTAAGGTTTAGCTAGGCAATATCTTCAGTCTTTCACTCATCCAGTAAGTGTGTTGCCTTCTCATAGGAGATCAGGTTGGTCAAGCAGGACCTGCCTTTCATAAACTTGTGTTGGCTGGGTCTGATCCCCTGCTTGTCCTGCACGTGCTGTGTGTTTGCCCTCATGATGATCAGTTCCATGACCTTTGCTGGCACCAAGGTCAGACAAACAGGCTGTAGAATGGGACATCAAGACCCACTGGAAAGCTGACAGAAATTTTTGCAAAAGGAGGAGCAAAAAGTGTCAGTGTATTCTGCAGAAGGATACTATTAGTTCTGTAAATAGCTGAAAAGTAGGAAAATCTTGCAACATATGTCAGGATTTGAATTAGTGAGGAGATGTGGGAAAGGGGCTTGAAATGTGTTCGTTCTGACTCACCTACAATTTCTTTTTTTCTTAGTAACAAAAATATTTCCTCCTAAGCAAGTTTTCTGCACTGTGATAGTCCTACAAGAGAACTGGCTGCTCTCAGTGGCATTTTTTGAGTGGAAAATGTTTATACCATGTAATATAAATTTTTGTTTATCTCTACAACACTTTCTGCTGAAGGGAGGAATGTTTCCACAGCATATTTTCCAACCTTCTGATGAAGGCTGGCACACCTTGGAATTTATGATCCCCTAGCAATGCAGAGACCCATGTTGAAAAAGGTTAATGCAAGTTTTCAACTAACTGTAGCTGTGCTGTACTGACACTTCTTTAGTTAAGATCCCTGTGGTGGAAGATCCCAGCAAAACAAGACATGGCTCTGTGCAAGGTGGCTATTAAATTAAAAGAGAAAAGGAAGTTTTCAAGAACAACTTCAATGCAAAAGAGTGTTATAAAACTGGAAAAGTCATGAGTCATCTGAAAGCTTATGGGAGGGGACATGGAAATATGGGAAAGGTCTCAGTACTTTTGGGCAGAGCCTGTGCTGCTGAAACTTAATTCTGCATTGTTAATGGGCAGTGTGAATGAGAACTGATCTTCTCAAACCTGAATGCTGAGATTACTATTATTGTTTTTCTTTCAATGAATGATTACCTACCAGCTTTATCTAAAGAACCTTCCAGAAATGTGAGCTATGCCACCCATTACCTTACAGAGCAAGAAAGTGACCACAGATGTTAGGTTTAAAAAATGCCCCATCCCTGTAAGTTTTCAAGGCCAGGCTGGATGGGGCTTTAAGCAACTCATCTAGTGGAAGGTGTCCCTGCCCATGGCAGGGAGTTGGAACCAGAGCATCTTCAAGGTCCCTTTGAACCCAAACCATTCTATGATATAGTGTCCCCAGGACTTCCAGACTCCCCACTACAATGGGGAACCTGGATGCCAATGGCTCTTAAATCCAATCCAGTCCTGCACCAGTTTTAGGAAGCCTGGTCAGTGCAAGAAACCTGATAGGTCAACTGAAAAGAAACCAGACTGATTACAATGGGAGCCTTGGCTATGGGTCATCAGGAAGCCACTGAAAACAAGTGCTTCTGCAAAGCAGATATATATTGACCCTTTCCAATCAAAGTCTCTTCCACGGGGAAATACTGGACTATGACACAGGTATTGCTCACCTTCTTAGCAACCTTCCCTGAAAGCATTTAAATTCTCTGCAGGAGGTTAACAACGTGTCCTTGGATTCCATTTGCAAAGTCATGTTTTACCTCTAAGAGGCTGCTATTGCTGCTTCTGTCTACAGCTTGTACAGTTTGAAGTGAAACTCATAGAGAGTTCTTTTGGGTTTCACTACTATCAACTGGAAGAGAACTGAACTTGGGACTTACCTCTGCTAATTCTCTGCTTCTCTCCAGAAAGAATTCCTGGTGTGTCAATGACACTGATGCTCTCTAATACAGGATTAGGTAGCTGGGCACAAACGAACCTGTGTGGAAAATACATGTGTTAAAAAAAAAATGACAAAAAGTACTTGTGCTGAACATCACAGGCAGCACAGGATAAGGCATCCTCTTATCTTTCAAGTCTTCAGCTTGAGCTTGGAGCTACTGTTACTTAAAGAAATGAGAAAGAAGGTAGAACTAAGTACTTTTCTCTGACCACTTTGCTGCTTCTGGAACATGGGTCTCAGTCATGACCTATGACAGGTTTTCTTATGTGGGCCCTCAAATTGTGAATTATGAAAATATTTGGGTTTTCACTAATGGGCTGTTTTGATTTTAGCAAGAAGTGGTATTTGTTTTTCTTCCCTTAAGCATTCTCCTGTAGAGTCCTGAACTCAAATGAACTGAAATAACTTGGTTTAAAAAAAAATAAAAATCAGTAATGTTGTAGAACTTTTATTCTCTTTCAAATCTGGTCTTAAATAGACATAAAGTGTGCTATTTTTGTACTATGGAAATACTAAAGCATAGGCAGCATGAGTTCTGAAGAGGTTGCTTAGTCTACCTCAAGGTAGGATCAATGAGGTATTTCTCTAAAGCGTTCTTCAAATCTGTAACAATGCAGACTCACCAACATTTGCTGGGAGTCTACTCCATTACTTAATAATCCTTACAGCAAACCCTCTTTTTTTTAACATCTACTCTACAATTACCATGCTACAATGCCACTCAGTCACAAACACAGTAGATGTGGAAAATGATTTATTTTTCCCCTCTTGCCACAATGTACACTATTGTCATCCTGCCTCCCTTCAGCCCTTCCTCTGTAGAAAACAGTTTGGTGTCTTTTTTCCTTTTTCCTCTCTCTTCCAGCTCTCTCTAGCTGCCTTTGCATCTCATTTGTAAATCCCTGAAGACCCTTGCAGCCTTGCTTTGGGTCCTCTCAAACTGCTCCACATATTTCTTCAGGCATGATGCCACAAGCTGACGTACTCCAGCTGTGACCTTGCCAGTGGTGAGCAGAGTAGATGGATTGCTCCTTATCTCTTACATATGACAGTCCTCTTTATGTACCTCAGTAAAATGTTTGCTTTTTTAACAGCAGTATGACAATGTTAACTTACATTCAGTTTGTAATCCACTGCTCCCCTCTCTGCAGCTCAATTTCTGTGTAATAGCTCTTTAGCTGGTTGCTCCCCATCCTGTATCTATGCAAATCACTGCCTAAAAAGAGTCGCTTGTGCTTGTGCTTAGTGGGTTGCAGCTCATCTATTTCAGTTGCCAGTAACAGCAAAGGACAGTAAAAGCCTATCCACTTACGTGGCTCCCGGTTGCATTTCATGGACTGACTTTTTGTGAAGGCATTCCAGGCAGCTATAAATGTGTGTGTGTATGCATATTAATAGGGTGGTTGTGGCATCCAGGCATAAAAACCATGCTACTGTGGGAAGAAGCAGAAACACAGAGAGGATGGGGGTTGCAACAACGTTCATTCTATTAGACAGGACAGACAGGGCTCTGCAGTGCTCTCATGAGTAGCTAGTTCTGCTGAAGCCCCTGCACCCCTGAATTCCTTAGGCTACACTACAACCTCTTCATAATTCTTCTACTTGCATGATTCCAAGAAGATTCTGACAAGAGTGAATCTTCATGGGTTAGAAAAGTGTCTTCTCTCCTAAGCTGTCAGGTATTTCAGACCACGTATTACAGACTCTCTCTCACATCTACAGCTTGGCAGGTGGCAACAGGGTGCACCTCATGCCAGAGAGAGGGACTGGCTTGATTATCCTCAAGTGCCAGGCGCAGCAGCAGAGAACAAAAGGCCTAGAAGGTCATGTTACTCCCTTGTCCTGCCAAGCCAGGTTTGCTCTCCATTGTTACAGCCCTGACTATTCCTTGTGCTCTAATATTAAATGGCTTTGGCAAGGCTCTACCAATTTCCCTAGGAAAAGTACTCCACAGGAGATGGCAGATATAAGGTCAGAGGCCAGCATGAGTGAGTGCATTCTGGCTCTGTTGGCAAGGTCGTTAAGGCTGCTGCCTTCCTGCTGTCCCAGCAGAACTGCAGGACCTCAGGGAGCATGACCTAATTCATGGGGCCATATGAAGGGTAGAATGTGGTGCCAAACTAGACTTGCACTAGCTCTACAGGCAGAGCATAGCACTGAACAGGGGACCTGTCACCCATGATGTCTCCTGCTGTTGGCAACACAAAAGCAGGACTGACTCCACCTTAGCTTCCCAAGACAGACCTTGGGGATGGGGAGACTCACAACCCAGTCAATGTGATTAAATAGTAATGGTTGAGATTCCTGATTTTGCTCCAGGCTCTTGGTGCCAAACAAGGCCTTCTGATAACACAGTACAATCTGTAATCTCTCTGCTGGGATCTCTCCAGGGCTGGGGTTTGGCCAGCAGAGTTGGAGTTAGGAAAACAAGCCCTCCTCTCAATACCCAGGAACCACCTGAGGCAAGAAGAGGCAGACAAGAGACAGGATTCTGCAGAGCTGCTATCTTCCTTTCAGCCCTGGGCAGCTTGTCAGCCCTACCTCTGCCCTAATGCCCAGGTATGGGCAGGCACTCCATCTCCTGGGAATGAAGGGAGGGAGGAGATAGGCTCTGAGCAGCACAATTTGCTTGTTGTCTCCCAGCTAAATCCTGACTGTACCACTCTTCCCTTGTTTCCTGGAAAAAGTAGATCCTGGTTTCTGCCGGGGAGGGAGTCTCAACTAAGTTTAGATGCTCACTACTGGAGCAGCAGGCTCTGCATGCCACAAGACAATGCTGTGGGCTGCCACCTCTCAGGCAACACTAGCTTGACCTCTGTGAATTCTACTGCCTTGTGCTGCTCTGCTCCTTTCCACTGGTGCCCAGTTACCTTTAACCATACACGGGTAAAGCAGACTTGCCCATGGCCACTGTTATCTCAGCTTGGAGGGGTGGCTCCCAGAGATTAACTCCCCTCTCCAAATTTCCTGTTCATAGCCTCCGAGCTGAGGGCAGGACCTTGGCATACACACAGAAGCAGCAAGATACGTGCAAGGCAGAGATAGCTCTGCTTGTTTCTAGCCATGAAGCCAGGCCCACAGCAGGAGTAGGTGTGGGTAGCTTGATCTGGTCCAGTGGGTGCACCAGGACTTATATCTGCTAAATTTCTGGCCCTCTGAGTCAATTCTTGCCTGTGTTAAATTTCCTAATTAGCTGGGCATTACCATCTGCATTTTCAGCACTGTGATGCCCACACTGCTGACCTAGTCCCTAGTGTGTCTTCCTCTATCAATTTAGAAATCATTACTCCCTCTTTTCTAATGTCAGCAACAAAAAGGTGTCATTAGCTGCTGTGGCTACTCCCTGCATTGCTAGAAGGGTTGCTCTTAGGCCGGTGCTGAATCACTGCTGTGTCCCTCTGCCATGCTGTCTTCATAGGCACTTGCTTGACGCCTTCCTGAGAAGGAAGAGTAGCAGAAGAGTAACAAGAGCACAGCATGATACAGTGAACTAGGTTAATGGATGCAGAGATCCCTTGCTGTATTAGAAGCAAATTGCATTCAGGACACATCAATCAGTTCAGTGCAGAAGTGTTTGCTTTTTTGCCTTCCACGCCTGGCCTGATGTTGCTTCTCTGTACTGCTGTTCTTGGCTTTCAGCAGAGCTGTTCTAAATGATGTCCTCTTCCTCTATCTCTGTACTCCACACAAGAGGCCTGTTAATTTCTTAGGGCAAACAACCCTTTTCCCCTGATGTAAGGAGTGGTTAGTCAGGCACAGATGTTCTGGGCCCAATAAAACATTGAAAACTTCTCAAAGTCTCTCTGGTGCAGGACCACGTTGATGTATTTGACTGATGGCCCTGTGCAGTGATCAGATACTGATCCAGAGCCACCCCGAGGCACTGCGAGGTTCTTCACACAGCAGTGACTCCAGTTAGGTCCCTCTTCTCACATCAAGCTTCTCATCTTCTCTCCAGGTCCCTTCCCTGTCTCACTGCAGCCTACGCCAGCACTCCTGGGGTCAGTGCTGGTAGGAGATGCTGTACCCTCTGGGATAGACACTCTCTAAGCTTTGAAGTTAGAAAGGGAGCCAGAGCCCAGCCCAGCTTTCCTGGCTGTTTGGCTGAGCAGCTGCCATGTTTCCAATGTCTCCCACACTGTGTTAGCAGGGAAGGCGTTGATGATGGGTGTAGTCAGTTTGTTCCCATCTGCCTGCTGCAGCACAGTTTGTGCTCATCTAGGATATGGGCGTGTGCTGTTGGCTTCCTGCAAGGCCTAGGTCCAAACTCGGCATGGTTGGGCTGGGTCTAAGGGATGGAAAGGTTACATACCTTGTGTCACAGAGCCACTGTCCAAAGCCCCTGCTAGTTTTCTTTTTTATGGGAAAGACTTTAGAGCTGTCATCAGTTTGCACGTGAGGTTATACATATAAAGCATTGGAATGGAAAGAGCATAGTTTTGTCCCAAGGAGGACATTCAAGCAATGTTTAACAATGCAAAAAAGAAAAGACGTGGATATCGTGCCAGTTTGACTCTGGTATTGACTTCAGTGACTGTGTCTGGTTGGACTATTTGGTCTCAGGGACCAAAACTGACTGCAGAATGAAGAAGCTAGAAATATGCAAGCAAGGAAGAGCAAGTGTAATGAAGAGATTTAACTCTAGTCTTCTACAGGATGAGCTTAACATGTTGTGATGTAATTTTTTTTTGTTTGTTCCAATGAAACAAAGGTTTACGTCACTCGAATTTATTCATCAGCCCTTCAGTAAGTGACTTCTGTGCACCTGGTAGGACTGGAATGGCTTTGCATCAGCCATGTGGACAGGAGGAAAAGAAGTGTAATGTCTTATCCCTTTACATTGCTAGCTATGCTGTTCAAGATGTTCTAGCTTTACTCTCCAGAACAAATAAGTTCTTGAGTACTGACCTGTTCAAAAAGGCATTGCCAAAGGCATTGAGTTTCCTGAACGGTTTTTTGGGATCCACCACCAACGCGTTTCCAGGAACGATTCCTTCCACATCTCCTTGCATAACAGCTATAAAGGAGTCAGTTGTAGGCTCTGGTCCAATCCTCATCCCTGGGAAATCCTGCTCCAGCAGGTACCTGTAGGCGAAAAAACAGGGCGTGGGCATGAGACATGTGCTGCCTAAGTCCTAAATGAGTGGTACTAAAGATTGCAGTATAATTATGAAGCTCAAGAGCATGGATCCTGCCGAGACTATTTTTAGCACTGTCACTGAATTGTTTGATAAATGTTGTGGTCACTTTTCTACTTAGGATCTCTGCATTTAAATCTTATTTAAGGTGGATTAAGAAGTTGAGACGATCACAGCTGCTGGGAAGACATTCTCATCATGTTGCATCATTTTGTGTACTTCAGTCCTCAAGACATTTGGAACAGACTTAGCCCAGCAAAGTAAAAACAGCAGTTCACTGCAATCACAGAGTTAATCCTGAAACCTTACTGGCCTTTGGTGCCAATATCAATTACTTCACTGCTCCTCATTTCAGCAGACACATCCAACTAATGTGCTTAGCCCCCAGTACAAATCAGTCGCTCAAATGCCAACTTCCCTTGTATTTGACTGTGGAAGGCTCAAGTCTCCCTCCTCATGTGCTTCTGCAATGCAGCTACAGGTCTGCACTACAAATTGCTCAAGCATATTGAGCATTATGCACGTGGGTGGTGTAGTCCAGTATTTGTCATCAAGCTAAATACCACAGTCAAGCACAACACCCCTTATTATGTCCTAAGCCCCTGGCAAAACTCCCTAAAGGTAAAGTTTGGCAAATTTCAGGGAAAGATAGTTACCCATGGGGCTGGAAGACTTTGAATAGGACCCTGAAAGCACATCCTGACTTACCCTGCCAGATTCGGGGTGGATCAATGATGTGTGCATGGAATAGTTCGCTTTGGCTCATGAAGGTGCCAAATGCTATTGCTGAGGTCAGGTCTGTGCGCAGCATCCCACCTGCTGATCCTGACCATTGCACCCCTGTGGCTTGCAAAAGGTACTTAGGACTGGTCTAGCCCTTGGTATGGGACGGTATCAGAGCACCTAGCCTGCTGATAAGTTCTGGAGAGTTACTTGAAAAATAAAACAAACCAGATCATGGAAGTTAGTGTAGTACTGTGCTGCTTGTTGTCAGAAGGTAGCTGGCACTTCCTCTTCCACTGCTTTGACCTAATCTTTAGTAGGTAAAGATAAATATAGAATTCCTGTGATGTTAAAAGTAGATTACAGGGATGTGGAAAAGGAAATGGGAGAAGGGCTGAAGATTTTTCATAATTGAGACTGGTGTGTTTAATAACCAGCACTGGTTCACTCAGGTGAGTCTTATCAGAGAGGGAAGTCCCTGTGTGAGAGACTATAGAACCACTGGCACTGAAGGCTTGCGATAACTTTTTGAGGATTCCTGCTTTCACTGTCGTTTCAACATAGGTAATCGCAATCCAGTGTTTAAGGAACAACAAAAAAATTGTGTTTGTTCAGACAGATTATTTACAGAGACCATGCCATAAAATTTGTCAGTTTCCCAAGGGGCAACGCCAAATCAACTGGGTCTAGAGGTAAAAGAAAAGGTATACCCAGGACATACTGCAAGTCACAGCTACTTATCTGGCTTGGTACATGTTAATGAAGAGAATGCTGCAGCAAGAGTAACTCCAGCAATGATATCCATAATTCCCTTAGGAGCTGATGACCTCCTTTATTGGTGTATTATCATGTATTTCCTCATTATCCGAAGTGATTTCCAAGCCCCATGCTCACCAGAATGCCACCAGAAGTGATTCCTCTTAATTGCAGCAACTCTGAGATGCAACAGCAGCTGTTTAGCAGTTTTCCAGAAAACTGAAATAATCCAGGGAGGATTTCAGGAAGGGAACAGCCCTCTGACCTCCTACAGTAGGTTGGATACATCCTATGTATCTAAACCCTATGCAGGGGTTTCTCAAACTTTCCTATAAAAGTGAGTCATTACCTAAGAAAAGCAGACTGCAGGTAGTGCTGGTGTGTGTCACTCCCTGGCTGATGATCACAGTACACCTTTCTGGCAGCTCCAGTAACTTCTCTCTAGCTTGAACCACCCGAGAACAAGGAGGGGCTCATCTCCCACCAAGGGCTCTGTAGACTGTCATATGAATGTTCTTGGCTCCATTCCCTGGAAAGCTCTTTTACAGTGCAACAACCATTTGCTAGGTTAGAAGCCACATGGTCAGACTCTGGAAACTAAACTTGTGCCTGCTGGATGGCAATTCAAACACTTGGGCCCCAGTGGAGGTGGCTGCCATGCCTGTCACTGCCAGCAGCTTTCCTCTGCTCCTACTTTGTAGATCACTTTTCATCTGACCTAAATACAGTAAGAATGACAAACAGATGGGAATTTACTGAATCCATAGAAACAAATCTTTGTGTTTTCCCCTTGCAAATATTATACAGAAAAGAACCAGGCAGTGACAACAATTGTCAAATGCAACAAGTTATGTGTTTTTTAGAAATGCCCTTTACTCCCCATAGCAGCCTTGGTATAACAACCACCAGCTTTTTACAGGTTTGAGATACACATGTAATGTGACAATTTTTGAGCAGTAGTAGAAAATAGCCAGGGGGTGGGAGGTTGTTTGTTATTTATAGACAAAGCTTCCAAGAAAGTCTAACCAGAAGTCCTGTGTATAATAGCAACACTCCTTCAAGCAGGCTGCTTGAAAGAATTTTATCACAGCTTCACTCTCCTAATGTTTCAAAGCATTTCCTTCTTGTACAAGACTTTAAAAAATATGAAACAAAAAATCCCAACAAAAGCACTCTCATACAGAAGCAGCTACAAGCCAGAGTTAATTGACTTAATGTGCAACAAGTGGTATGAAATCAGAGATGAAGATTTGCACTGCCCAGTATCACAGCATCTATTTTAAGTGAGGCCTCTCTGGGAGATTTGGGTACATTGTGCAGCAGGGTGTCGGCAGCACAAGAATCTCATTGTACTCAGGACAAATACAAGGGGATTTATTGACACTGCCTGATGGGGGGAAGGCACTTCTGCTCGGCAGCGACACAGGCTGCCTCTGCTACCAAAGAAGCTAGAGAACACATGCAATAGTCACATTTGTGGGGATTTCTAGCAGAGCAGAGCAAACAATAGCTGTGGAAAACACCAACCAACAGCAAGCAATTTCCCCTGCCAGTGCCGCATGCCTTATGCTGACCTACAGAACACCTTCAAAAGTCTGGGGGAGTAGCCTCCTGCCAGGTTAGGGAAGTCTGCAGCCCCAGGCAAGGTGCAAATGGATTATTTTATGACCAATTTGCTTTTTAGAGAAGTGTCTAGAGATGGCATGTGGCTGGAAGAATAGTGCTGTTTGCCCATTTCACTCCTGTTTCTGGTGAGGGACAAGGGCAGGAAAGCTGCAATTAGTGCCAGCCTGGCTTGGGGTACTGTTTCCCGGGAGGGTTTGGAGGAGTACAGGAGGCAGGCACGGAGGTGCCGGGCTCCCTGGGCAGGAGTGCCGCAGGATGTGGGGGAAGGGGCTGCTTGCCCGTGATGAGTCATGCAGGAGCCCTGCAGGATGCTGCTGTGTGTGGCAGCAGAGGTGATGCGGAGCGGGAAAGGGAAGAGGGGCAGAGCAAGAGGAAAAGGTGACAACTGCCTGGTGCAGGCAGAGATGAAAGGTTCAGGGCCACACAGGGAGGTCACACCAGAGCTCTGTGTGTAGCCTGTGACAAACAGTGTGGAGAGACCAGGACGTGTAAATGATTAGCTCTAGGAGGAAGGGGTGGCTACACCAGAAAAGCAAGTTATGTTGACAGTTAGTAGGGCTCTGGCAGGCTTGTTTATTTTATTAGCAGGATGGCTGGACTAGAGCCAGTATTATTTTTAGAAAAGACCATGGAATCTAAGTTAATTAGGAGACTAATGTTCTGTCCTGCACTCCCACCTCTTACAGGAAACATAAAAAGCAATAACGTTACAAAGGCAGGCTTCAGTGACATCCTGCTGTAGCTGTCAAATATTCCCAGGTAGAGGTACTTCCTTTTCCTAACCAGGATTTCAGATTCCAGCCCTGCGGAAAAGCCTCAGCCAAATGTATGCTGAGGACAGAAATGGGAGTGAGCACAAAAGAGATGATACAGCACGAAGCAGGAAAGGAAAAGCTGCAGTTAGCAATGCTACATCTTTCATTGCAGAATAAGACTCAATTCTGTGTCACTGTAAGCAGAGGAGAACTGCCTGGTCTCACTTCACTGGCTTTGACCCATACATCTCACCTCCCTGTTCTCTGGCTCAGCCTCTAGGAATGTTTCTCACTGCTAACCTTGACTGCCTTCTTTCTGCCGTCAGCTGCTGACAAGGGAGCAGCCTCACTACAAGATGCTGTAGCTTAGGTGCTTCAGGGCCTTGAATTTCTTCCTTGTTTCAACTCAGATTTCTCAAAACAAGGAAAGATGTTTGGAAGATAGACCTCCCTTAGGTGCGTGACTAAGGTTCTTTATCCTTTTTTTTTTAATGGTGTCCTGGGATCCAGGTGAACTGGGACTGAGTTCATTCCACATGAGTGTTTAGTGGCAGTAAATAATCTCCCTAAATTGCACGGCAGTACAAGTAGGATGCAATTTAAGAGTGGAATTGATACGTAACGATAACACTAATTATCCCCCATTCTGATGAGATTATGGCAGGAATGTCCAGAGGCTGTTTCTTGCTTCACTCTACTGCTAAGACATAATGGTTGTCTCCCCTCCCACTTCCTCCCCCAGTCCCTTTTTAACTCCTCCCTGCTCTCAGTTTTAGCTCCCACTTGCCTTCCCACAATAACTCTGGTGCTAATCTGGTGCTTATCCCAGCTCTTTAATGACCAATGCCTGCGAGCTCGTGCTGGAAGCCTATCACGAGCAACACGTGGTTTTCTGGCACCTCCTGCCTTTGATGGGGAGCATACTGGAGTAACAGACCCTCACACTCCTCCCACTATTAGAGGCCCTAGGGCTCTCCAAGAGTTCTCAACTTTCACCTTCTTATACCATATTTTAAACAAGAAGACTGCCTTCCTGGAAAGCCTTCTCAGATCCATTTAGCACTCCTGTGAAGCTGCAGGTCCCAGTCACTTCTGCCTGACCACAGTCCCTGGGTAGGGCTCATCCCAGCCCTGTGTTCAGAAAAGGCTGGGAGGACAAGCACAAACGAAACAGTGATCAGAGAGGCTCAGATCCACTTGCTGACATCAGAGCAAAGACTCAATATTCTCCTTTTGCCTGGAACATGCTTTAGGCACCTGAACTGTCTGCAAAAGGAGCTAAGACTTACAGAAAAAGGACGTGACTGAAGAGAGAGAGGCAAAGCCAGAAAGTCTCTGTTAACAGCAGCATGCAGGTAAGACTACAGGGAAACACTGATGCTGGCAATCCAGAGAGAATTAGGAAGAGGGGCTTTAGTTCGGCAGCCATATCAGGAATTCAGCAACCTCCTTACGTTCAGGCTCTGAGTGCCAGTAACCCAAAGGACAGAAAAAGCTTTTCAAACAGGTTTGGTATCAAGTCACAGAACAAAGATCTGGGGTGGAACCAGGGAGCTGTGCTATCCAAGCTAGCCTCCCTAGTTTTCAGAAGAGTAACTCTCTTTCCAAACGTGTCAAATGCTTCTTTGTGTCATTTGCACCCCTCCAACATCTACATGACCTGCTCACAGGAGAAAGGCCTTTTTACTCTTACACTTTGTTTGCCAGGTACACACCAAAGTAGCAGAAATGCATTCTGTTCTTGGCTCCCAGACAGGACATTTAATGGAAGAATATTTCAGCACATAAAAAAAAGTCCCTGCATTTCTGAAGGTCAGTCCTTAAGAGGTACAGTCAATTTGATTCACCTTTCTCTACTCTCCACAGCTCCCTCCTCCACCAAGAAATACTGGTAGAACAAAGGGCCGGCTGCTTGTGGCTTGCATCCAGATTTACACTGGGGTAATTCCACAGATTTCAACACAGCCACACCAGAAAAAGGCTGGAATTTAACGCTCAGCTTATGAATCACATAGGAAACACAGACAGCGCAGCTTCAGCTATGATCCCAAGAGAAAGGCTTGCTGCAAGTTGAACAAGCAGCGTGGCTGAACAGAGGTCCCTGCAACAAAGTCCAGCTGGAAAATTTAACCCTCTCTGGGGCAGTTTTCTATCAGTGAAATGATAGAGCTGCTGGCAACTGGTCTTTCTTTACTGTTACAGAAAGGAACTTGCTGCTCCCACCATCTCAGCAGAGCAGGACACAGAACAGGACTTTACTTCTGGAGCCCCGAAGATGGGCAGGTCTCCCCCATGCACAGGCACACATGCTTCTCCAACTGGGTTCTGAGCACTGCCACTGGGCACAATGCAGAGAAAGACAGACACAAGCATGAGACAGATCACTGCAAATCAAAGCACCTACACGAAGGTTCCCTAGGTTGCCGCACCACCCACCCAAAAGCTACACCAAGAAAAGCACGGCTATTAGCAGGGCCAGCCTGGCCAGAGCAGCCACGGGGAATACCCCGAGCGAGCCTTCCCCAAACCTTTGCACTTTGGACGGCCAAAAGGGCCCCAAGTGACTCACATCTCCGCACTCATGCCCTGCCTGCACTCCTCAGCCCTGCCCCGGGCTACTTTTTGCCACGTCGGTGTTTCTTGGGACATCTTACACAACCCGTCTGCTTGTGAAGGAACACTCCGCCTTTGAGTGGAGGTGACTTTTCAATGAAAACCTGTCGATGGGCACCAGGGGCACGAAAGGGGGCAACAGCAGGGGGATGAAGGCACAGGACAGGTAGCAGGGACACGTCCTGCCCCACCGCAGCCCAGGGACGCCGAGGGTGCGGGCAGGGCAGCGGGCGGCGGGGTTTTACCTGATGAAGGTGGTCTTCCCGGTGGAGTACTGCCCCACGAGGAGCACCATGGGCTTGTTGTCGAAGTCGGCATCTTCCAGAGCGGGCGAGTGGAACTCGTGGAACTTGTAGTGCTCTTCCAGCGGCAGCAGCTTGGTCTTGTAGAGCTTCTTCAGGCCGTCGCTGACCGTCTGGAACACCTCGGGGTCCTTCCTGCGGCGGTCGTCGGTACCCAGCCAGCTGAACATCTTGTGGCCGCCGGACGCCAGCTCCGCGGCGACCAGCGGGGCTGGGCGGGGGGCGGCGGGCAGGGCAGGGCTGGGCAGGGCAGGGCAGGCTGCGGGCGCGGGCTACCCGCGCATCCCCCTCAGGCCGGGCGGGCCGCGCTCCCCTCCAGCGCCCACACGCGAGGGCCGCCCGCCCTCACGCCACCTGCGCCGGCGGTTTCAGGCAGAAAACAGCCCCCGCGGGAGGCTGAAGGAGCGGCTCCTCCGCGCAGCCCCGGCCGAGCGGCACCGGCGGGCGCCGCCTCCCCTCACGCCGCCGGCTCCCGGCGTGGGCATGGCGCGGAGGGCGGCCCGCCAGCGAGGGGGCCGGCGCCGGAAGTCGGCGGGTCCTGGCAGGCGCCGCCCGTTCTCCCCGGCGGGTGAAGCCGCGCAGGGCGGCGCCATGTTGGACAGCGGGGAGGGGCCGGGCGCCACAGCGCCCCCTGGGGGCCGCGCCGGGGGGTGCGGCCCGGCCGCCATTTTATTCGCTTCCTCACCTCGCTGTAAAACAAACCTTGAAAATCCGCTAAAATAAACGCGAGCGCAAATCTGGGAGGGGGCCGGCTGTCTCTGCCAGCCCCAGCGGTGTCCCCAGCCTTTCACAGAGTCACCGGGTGGGCCAGGTGTCCAACCTCCCTCCCGGGTCAGGCAGGGTCATCCCAGAGCACATGGCACAGGGTGGTGTCCAGGCTGCCCCCGAACGCCCCTCTCTGCTCAGGCACCTGCACGGTAAAGTTGTCCTTCCTCGTGTTCAGCTGGAACCTCCTGGGCATTGGTTTTCAGTGGAGCCCATGCCAATGTGGCAAGAGGCGGTTTTGGAAGCGGTGTCTCCATGTGGGAGCTGCTGCCCTTTCCCAGCCAGTTACGGTCGGGAGGAGCCCAGAGCTTGTGCAGGAAGAGGCACTGGTGCGTTTTTATCACGGCATTTTTTCAACCTTTGCTTTTTTCCCCCCGCCATGGGCGGCGGGCACACGTGGGGTGCCTGGAGAACGATCCGTGTGGATTTCTGTGCCCGTGGCTGCGGGAGCAGACACCTTCGTGGCTGGTCCCCGGCGCTGGCAGGCTCTGTGGCACGGCCTCACCCTTGAGGTGCCAGGGGTGAGAAAAATCTCTTTTATTCGATTTAGTTAGGATACAAATATCTGTGAGATAAAAGAGTTCAGCAAAAGGAAGGTTTCTACTGCAGCACGTGCTGAGTACCCTGGCCACGGAGGTCCAAAAAAGCACACACCCACCCCAAAAATCCTGCTTTTTATGTGCCCCTAGGGTCCCGCCTTGTTAGTAAAATGAGAGGAGTGGGCCTTTTCTTCTGATTGGATTTGACAGGGAGAGGGGGTCTCCTGGTCAGAAAGACCACCTTCCTCTGCACACAAAGAACTTGCCACGTGGCAGGGCCCATTTCAGCCATATCATTGTCTATTTTCATAATTCCCTATTCCCGAACGCAAATTGTCCCTGGCACCAGTTCCAGACAGGACCTGGTACCTTACAACTTCCACGATACGCCTAAAGAAGATAATTCCTGAGTTAATGAACTATTTGCTTGTAATAAAACCATATTCTTTTATTTCCCACACCAGGGATGGCTCCAGGGTCTGGTTCTCTTTTTCTGGGAGAACATAGCAAGCTGACTTTATTTTCTGAAGGTCAGGCTTTTCTGCTTTCCTGCCAATGCCTAGAGCTAGTCTGAAAGTGGAACTGATGTTTTAAAAACTCCTTAAGACAAATTTCCCTCATTTCTTTAGTTTTATAAATAGAGACTTTTGCCTTTAAGAATTTGATGACTCCTTTTCCAGTGAAAACTCCTGAAAATGAAAAGCCCCATAGAGTTCAACATGTTTTGGTAAGAATTACTCATTTTGTAGGAAAAAAAATCGCTTTCGTCTTCTAGATAATTCTGCCATTTAAGGGCTGTGCTCCTCCAGTGCCAGTCTGGCATTTCTACAGCTATATATGGAGTCTCTTTGGTGCTTGCTTGTGTTCTCCTCGGAGCTGAGTAAAGGTCAGGCCAGGAAGCCTTTGACTGTAAATCAACCCGGGCCACCTTGATGCCTTTCCTGAGTGAATGAGTGAATGAATGAATGGGGGAGCAAAGCAAGGGTTCTGTTGTGCAGGCTGCAGGAGCTGGCTGCTACAGGTATGGCACAGGCACGCTGGTTCCCCATTTACAAGATGAGAATATGAATCATTAAATTGCATTAATCATAAATATGTATACTCAAGAGCAAAAAAAAATAAAAAATGTTTCCTTGCCTTGTCTAAAGAGTCCCTTTCCTTTGGATTTGTTATCACCGGGGCAGATCACAACGAAACTTGACAGTCGTTATAGACTTTCTTTAGGTATCTCACAAATATTGCACAATTTTATTTATTTTTCATTCTGTTGTCTTAGCCGTTTGAGACTGACTTCCTCAAGAACTCTCTTTACCTTGAAGTATAGAGCTTGCCAAAAACAAAGGGAAGTAAAATTAGGAAAGGAAGTTTCAAGTATAATTAGTTTTTTCTTTCTGCCAGAATCAAACTGAAAGTTTTAATCCATTTTAATTGTTTATTCCTTTTCAATTCTTAAATGGGAGTGTTGTAATGGATGGTTTTCTGTTGGACAGATTGGTCTCATACTGCAATCTTTAGTAAGGTTTTCTTAAGAATAATTTACATTTTTTTAACTTTTGCAAGCAGAAAAAGAACAAAACCAATTAATTTTTTTTTCCCAAATGATGATTTTTCATTGGAAGTCACTGCCGGAAGAACAGTTGTTTTTCTTGCATGTTTCTTAGCCATTCAAATGTAAAGACCCGCTCTTGACTCCCCTGCACAGAAGCCACTCTACTACAGTGCTCAGGGCATACCTGTATCTGATACTGATGGGGGTCTGCTACTGTCATCTACTATTGAGTTTGTCTTTTATCTTTAAAGCTGTGATAGATGAAACTTTTAGTTCTGTAGTTTCTCAGTCGTGCCCCTGCTCTTGGTAACAGGGCTGGCTGGCACTTAGCTGGATGCTTGCCGTGACCAGGAGGGAAAGGCTTGCTGGAAAAGATTCACTTCCACTTTGCTGAAAGTCAGTGAGGCTGGACTAAGTCATGTAGTATTTGCACTCAAACCTCTTTTTGGGGGTTGAAACACAATGTTGTATAACTGAAACTCATTTAATGTGAAATGGTGACGTGTGTGTTTACTTATCTGCTGCCTTAGGTTGGACAGGTTTATTTCCTACAAAAGAACATCTGAGGATAGAGACATTAGCAAGTCACCGATTTTCAAAAGAGGTGCTGACTCAGTCCATAACACTTTGACAGTTTCAAGAAGCTTGTGGGAGCAGTGTAGTTCAGTAAAATTAACTTCCTGCCAGTGCAGTTACTGCCACTGTTTGTTCATTACCAAGTATGAAACCTGAGTAGACAGTGTCAAAAGTTCAGGTGGTGATGGGTTCAACAGGGAATAACCAGGGTTGTGGGAAAGGAAAGAGGGGAGAGGAAAGCACAGTGGGCCCCCAGGATTAAACCAAATATGCTAACTTGGTAAGTAAGGGAAGGAGAGTTTTCTCTGGTTCAGCTAGACCAAAATTCTCAACTGCCTGCTGGTGCCAAATGGCCTATATGGAGACATAAAATTGTCTCCAGCATAGTCTATCCCTTTCCTCACTCATTGCTTTGCCTTTACAACTCAGAAAGCTGCTGTCTTCCTCTCCTGCCCTCACTGCTCCTTCATATTCCTCTGAAATATTTCCCATTATCTTTTTCCTACCACTGTTCAAGGCGTCTGACCTGGTACACACCCTGTCCTTTTCCCTACACTCTTCATGCTGCTCTTACCATCTCGTTGCCTGGGGTGGCACAAGGTGCTGGTACCCAGAAGTGCCACCAGAAGTGGAGAATGCAGGGTTGGATGATGTACATGTAGTGGGTGGGAAGCATGCTTGCTTCCAGAAAATTCATTCCTTGAAACTGTACAACAAAGAAAGCACATAGAAGACCTGACTGATATGAAGTCTGTAATAGTGCTGAAAAAAAAAAAAATCCTTTGAGCCCTTCACCATCCTTGCCGTGCAGAAACTCATCAGTTTCTCCTATAACTCTAGAATGATTTTGGCTGTCTTTGTTATAGGACACACACCTCTCTCAATCTTACATAAATGTTCTTTGCAGACATTGTTATGATTTACTGATTGACAAAGTGTCATGTCTCTGTTCTGAGTAAATATGGGGAGTTTGAGGATATTTCCTCTTTGAACTTCTTCTTACCTAAAAACGGAAATCCTGTTAAAATCTACCAAGGCACACTTGAACACATCTTCCAGTTCTACCTTGTCAGTCATATATGGAGAGATGTGGAGTTTTGCCTTGAATAATCAAATGACAAAATAAACAAGGAAACTGCTGCCCACTGAAGCGATGGGTGAGTCAAACGGTAGTCTGCATAATGAGCTGACCTGTTCTTTCTTGTCTTCTGTAGAGTATTTTGCATTGAACTATTTCAGATTTTTCTGTCATTACGCAATATGCCTTTTTTCCCCGCCTCCTGCTTCTACCATAGTGTTTGATAGGTTAGGACAAGCTCTTGGGGTTACGTATGCAAGACATATATATATGCACACACATGTAAGCATAAACACACACATAGGTAGAGACAAATATATACTATTTATAAGCATCAGGAATCATTACCAGTGGAACAATTATCCTTCGCCGTGAGGACACACCTGGAGAAGGTAGGACATCAAACACCAAGTGCTGTGTAAGAGGGATTTGGTGCTGGCATTTATCACTTATCTTGGGCTAGTACAGAGTTAGAATTTTCCAGGGGTTTGAAAGGAGTATAACTGTCACCATGGCATGGTGTTGGGATGAAGCTGTCCTCTGGGATCAGATGGGAGTATTAATTACACATTGCTAGCTGTGCTGAATGCAGCAGCTGCTGCTGTACTTTTCTCTGGAAGGGCTGAAGAGAAAGACGAAAAGTTTTATCAGCAAACATGAGAAGAATGATATGATGTAAAGCATCTAGATGAGCCACATCAGCTGCCCTGCATGTCACAATTCCAATGTTTATGTCTGCCAAATGGTTGGGAAAAGAGGCTGGTGTTTTAGCTATCCCAGATTTTGTCCACTCTTGTTTTCTCAGTTTTGTTGTTTAGAGCCAATTTAGCTGATGCTTGATCACTAAGTATTTTGCAGAGATCAAAAATCTCGTATGTCTTTAATGGGAGTTGTGAATAGTCAGAATCTTTAATGATTGGGATGCTTATAAATAGGATATCATAACCTTAAGTGCTAAGGGACAGATCTCGAGTAAAGAGGATTTTCATATTTTCACTGATTTCAAAGTAGCTTGGAGAATTAGTGCAGCAAAGAATATGTATTTTAAATTCTCAACCAGAGTCTTTAAAAGTGAATCTTTGGCCAGGGTGTTACTGTTTGAAGTCCGGAAAGCCATCCAGGCATTTTTGTTATAGACATTTTGTTAAGATCAGTGGGAAGCTCTGGGGCAGGTTCACAGCTTGGCCTTGAAAAATCTCAGCACCAGAAGGTGTTCATCAACTTTTGGGCCAATAATCTAAGCACAGGAAGTTGAGGGCAAGGTCATCCACCTGTCTGTATATTAATTCATTTTGTGAGAAAATATAATTCAATGCTTCTTTCCAGGATATTTCTGTTTGCTTCAAAACCTCTCAGGAAGAGCAGGAGTCAGTTTTGATGTGGATTTTTTGGTCTTTTTTTCTGAAATGCACCACTATGTTTAATGAAAGACTTGAAGCTGTACCTGCAAGTGCTGTTTTTATACTGTTGTACAGAGACTACTGTTGTTTAGAGACTAATAAAGATTAACAAAGCCTAGTAGACTGACATTTTAATTTTGACTAATGACTACTAATTTCTGCAGCTAATGTTCTGCTGTATTACAAGAATGGTTGTAAAAGATGGCCCTGCATCATTTGTTCTGCTCATCCTAAAATTTATTATTTTGCATGCAAACATTTACTCTGTTCCACACAATCAGGAGAAGCTCCTCAGCCGAGATTTGGATTGTCTTTATTAAATCCAAAAAGCTGGGCTGAGCTCTGTCAGCTCCAGGTTTAGCCCTCAAATTCTCCACTGTCCCAGTGTTGCCTAAGATAAATCCTCTTGTGGAGTGAGTAAGAGTCTCTGAGAGAATTCGTTCATGGTCCAGTTACTTTTGCTAAAGGTGAAGGATTTTCTGTGGATTCTTCAGATTCTCACTTTTAAGACTTACGGATGAAGCATTTAAGATGTTGAGAAGATCCAGGGGAGCTCATAGGATGCTAATGCAGTGGAAGGACTTATATGAGATGGCAAACATGCTAACTAGGGAAATGTTCAAGGAATACAGAATCAAATCCATTTAACCTACTGGCTCATGGCTTCCATCTAAAGCTTTTAACCTCTGCTACACTTGGCTGCTTTCCCTTAGAATTTTATTTGCTGGAAGGGACACGTACAGACTCTGGTCCGCTTGTGAGGGAGGACACAGTGGACACTGATTCAGTCTGGTTCAGCACCACTGCTGAGTGGAATACAGGTGATTTCCAGGTATACCTTGGCTAGTGCTATACAACTGTACTGGGTGCCTGCTCCTACCTGACTGTGGCCAGACAGCAGGCAGGAGTTTAAAACACAAGTGGAACACCTTGTAGATGCCTAAGAAGTCACTGTTCATGACACATAAAATGCTTCATTGCATCTTTTGTTCAAAGATTTCCAGGTAATTCAGAAAAGTGTTTAAAACAACACACCTACAGGCAGGTTCAGCTGGGATGTTTTCAAAACATACAAAGTAGCTGCATCATTAACTCTCAACACACCCTGTTACAGTCAGGGGTGCTGGCTGAATTTCTTGAAAATAAGGCTACATATTCAGGAGATTTAAACCTCCAGTTTTGAAAGCACTGGGGTTTTTTTCATACTATCTCTAGGTTTCAAGGCCTATATAGGAAGTTCAATTATTTTCCAAGTAAATGCCAGAGTGAGGTGAGAACTGGTGAAAGGTTAAAAGGATTTTATCAGGCATTGTGCATGCTCTGTACACCTAAAAATCAAGTCTCAAATATTTGCTCTTCAGTGTAGCTCAGAGTATGCCAATTACTCTCCACTTCTTTTCCCGGGGAGCAGCAAAATGAGAAATTCTTCTTCATACATGTTTTGTCTATCCACATAAAGTGCAGCTGGTCTCCAGGCTGTTTTTTTCCTCTTGTTTTTCTCTTAAATCTATCTCTGTCTGCTGCTCATGTTGTTGCAGCCATGAAGGCCACTGGCTGTAAAAATGGAAGGTTTGGAGGGAGAGATGGTATTTTTCATTTGGAGAAAAAGTGAGCAAGTTGTTAGGCACTTAAATCCTTTTTCAGGTTGAAATGTCTAGTGTACAACAGAAAATTGAGTTTTTGTTTCCAGGGTTATATTTTGAAGACTTTCTCTTAGTTGCCCTTGAGGGTCAAGCCTTGTGGATCAGTTGAAGAGCAATTTTATAACAAATGAGGGCTCTGTGTGGGAGGACAGCACTATCTGTAGTTGTTTGGTTTCTCACAGGGAATGCTGGCAACCTTCAACTTCTATGGTGGTAACAATCAACTGGTTCCTAAGACCAGCATCCTCACAGGTGCCTGAAGCAGTGATTTTGAGTCTCAAAGAGCCTGCTTTTCAGGGAAGCCTTCCAAATACTGTATCATTATGGTATGTGAACCATTTATTAAACTTTGCATCCCAATTAATTTTTTCAGTCCACACTGTAATAGCTATGATTATGATCACCTTGTTGCCACTGATGGGAGTGATTTGCCTGCTGAGATTTTAGTCATGATTTCTCCCATGAGCCCACCACTTGCAGCAGAAGGTGATGCTAATGTTTAACATAGCTGCTAACATTAAAAAAGGGCTAGGGCATGACTCTTTGCTGTTTCTAGTGGGGGGATGAGAAACATCTGTCTTGAACGTTACAAGGAAAAAAGTACCTCAGCATGCGATTTCATGTGTGAATCTGTGGTATTCAGCAAGATGGAATGTGATCTCTTGGGGGAGATTGTATCATTCTCCAAAATGAAGCAAAAAAAGGCAAAATAACTATCAGGGAGGGGGGTGTGAGTAATGGCTTTGTAACACCTAATGTATTTCATTTTCTGTTAGTCTTGGGGTTTTTCTGGGGGGAGGGAAAATAACTTCATGCCAGAATGTGATTGAATAAAGACTGTCATTCATGTTGTAACACATTATGAAAATATCCTGGGGAGCCTAAAATAGTCAGAGAGACTGAGAATAACCATGTGTATGACTTCAAAGCCCTAGTAAAAGTCAGTGGGGTCGCTCATTTTGATTTTACTCAGATCTACAGCAATGTAAAACCTTGAAAATGCAGTGATGGGTGCTATGTTAGAATTGGATGGGTTCCCACTTTTCCTGGGAGTGGCACTGGCCCCACCCACCCCTGCTGTCTAAGGAGAAAATTTTAAAAGCCATGATTAAAATGACTTTTTATACTTATTTTAATTTTCAGGAATTCTTCTGAAGAAGCCACACCTCGTCCCAGAAAACCAAGTGTTTCCAGCAGAACTGTGAAGTGTGAGATCCCTACAGAATCCTCAGTGGAAAACAATTATCCTGGTGATATTGGGGACATCAACATGCCTTTTCTGCAGTGCATGAAAAAAAATAAGTCACCTGTGCCTTTAGGCAGGAGTATCTTTCAGAAACACACCCCTCCCATCCAGCAGAACTACCAGGCTTTGCTGGAGTCGTGCTTGAAGAACAAATGTCTGTTCACAGATGACAACTTCCCTGCTCACATCAGCTCTATTGGAACAGGAGCACTGCTAAAGAAACTACCCCGAAATTTACAGTGGAAGAGGCCACATGTAAGTGACTTGCAGTGAGTACTGTAGTGAAGAGGATGATTACAGCTGATAGCCAGCAAATAGTTTTGGCTTTGAACAGACTACTCTTAGACTTTAATTTAGGTGTACTTTAATGTCTCCAGAGATTACATTTATTGTATCATTTTGGAAGCTGGAATTTTGTAACTGCCTTTGAAGGACTTGTTGCCCAAAATCATAACTAGCCTCATGCAGTTTATATCCAGTGATGAGGAGGCAGGGAGAACAGGAAAAGGGAGCAAGGGGAGCTGGTTTCCTTGGAGCTCACAATTATGGTGATCCCACTGTGATTCTGTGATGACAGTTCTCATGGCAGTGGTTCCTCTCTCCAAAAGTCAAGATCCTGACTTTTTAGAAGATTTCTGAGTTTCTAGATAGTTCTTACCCTTTGATGCCTCTGTCTTATGGACCACATATCGTGGTGCTGGAGGCTGCTACTTTCCCAGGCAGCAGCAGGTGCCTTATCCTCTTGCTGGGCTGTTTTTCCCCCCTGCTTAACTGTTTAGTCTATTGTACTTAAAGCAGTCTTCTCCCAGCTCTCAAGGATGAGCTTCTACCACAACCAGTAACTGACAGTCAGTCAGTGAGCTGGTTTTAGTTTTGGGGGCTTTGTTTTCTACCTATGCCCACATTTCCAAGACCTTTGCTTGTATCCTGGGCTTAAACTGAACATCATAACAAGAGACACCTGGTTTGCAAGGTCACAGAGCAAGTTCTCATAACAAAGGGATAGATAACAAGTCTAAGAGGCCAAGGCTGGGGCCTGGCACAGTTAGATAAGGCCTGTTACTGGCAATGGCAGTTTTGTTCTTCCTGAGCCACTGAGCAGAGTGCTGACAATCAGATCTTCCTGGATGCAGTGTAAGAATTACGTGAGAATTTCAGAACCCCTGACTCCTTTTATTACTGACTCTGTAAGGGAATCCTGCCAGGTAATAGGAGATAGCATTTCCAAGCTAAGTCATTTTCTAGCTGTCATATTTTGTCAGGTTTAAACAATTCCTCAGAAGAGCTGAGTTTCTGCAAAACTCACGCAACTCATGAGGAAAGTAGAGGCATCTTTGTAAAGCAAGCAGGAGAGCTTGGGAAAAGCAACCCTCATTCTTAGATTTTCATACATAATTTGGTCTTGCAGATGGTTTGTGTTAAGTCAGGATCTGCAGGTAGTGGAAGAGTGCAGTCCTCACTAGCCTGAGCTGGGTTGTGCTGGGCACTGTGGCTCAGGTAGCTTTATCAGCATAGAGGGATTTAAGGAGAAAAGATCAGCATGAATCCTGGCCTCTACAAAACCCTTCAGGTGTCCCTCCATCCTCTGTCTCTCAGTCCACTGTTGTGCTGCTCTGCTGTGATTCTTGGGGTGTCCTGTGTAGGGTCAGGAGATGGACTCGATGATCCTGATGGGTCCCTTCCAACTCAGCATACTCTATGATTCTAAAACTGCCATATGAAGAAGGCTGCCATTTACTCTGGATGCCAAACTTATGAGAGCAAAAGCTCTCTGAGTATGGATGCTATGCATCCTTCAGTCCCTGAGGAGATGCTGAGATTCTGCTGTTCACCCTGCAGGTTCGTAGCTTGCTGCATCTATGACTGATGGCCTGCAAACTGAACACCCAAATTCAGCAAGGACAGGGCTTGGTGTCTGATTACTGTAACTGCCTTCTGAGGGTTTTCTGCGTCTTTTTTACTGCCTGTAGGGGAAGCCAACAGTGTGAAACTTAGCGTGAGCAATTTCTGGGTCATTCGTGTGAAATGTAAGTTTGACACTTAAGTTATTAATTTAACCCTAGAAGCACTTGTGAAGGGAAAAAAAATAACATTATTTCTCTCTGAACAATTATTTGAAGACCTGCTCTTTTCACAGCAACAGGAATTTCTGTAGCAGCCATCAGTCTAAGCCCAAGTGTCAGTCAAATCATGGAGATGTCAGTCAGGTTAGCTGAAAGTCTTGCTCTGCCATTGTAACCTCTTTTGGCTGAAATTTGCATGGAGGAGCAGGACTGGCAGATTTGAGGGGTTGTCTTCTCAGCATGGTGTTCATGGAAATCCATGGCAATGCATTTGAGCACCAGTGACTTGTGCTGGAGACCAAACTCCATGTAGACCAAGCACAGACGTGTGCCCAGGCTGGTGTCAGGTCAGTCAGAGTACATCACACTGGGTTTATAACTGAACCAGAACAATGTCTGCTGGGACAAAGGGACCATAAGTATTTTGAAATCTTTGAACAGGTAGAGGGAATGTTTTGTGTCACATAGCCATGAGGTTTTTACATTCTAGGCTAGGGAACTCACTGGATTTTGTGTCTTATGAGATTGCAGCTCTGCCTACAGAAAATCCTTGACTTTCAAGCTAAACCAACTCATGTTACTGATTTGGCTTTTTTTTTTTTTTTTTTTTTTTGTTCAGTGGCAAAAGCTTGCTATTGCTTTCAAATAAGTGATTTATTTGGAGCTTTATATGAAACCAAGGGTCTTTTCAAGTGCTGAACAACAACAAAAAAGTGAAGTATTTTAGTAAATTGTTGGAATTAATGACCCTTGATGATTGAGGGTCATTATCTGCTTTTAGCTCACTCTATTACCTACTTTTACTGACTCAAAGCACTGGAGCTTGATTATCATAGTGAATGATGATGAATATTTTACAGTGGTATCAGAGAAAACTGCACTTGCTCCAGAGCTGAAGCCACTGGTAGAGTATGAAATTATTCCTGTTCTTCACAAATTCCTACTCCTGTACATGCCTAAAATGGGCTTTTCAAAACTGCCCAGGCAAACTCTGCTTTCAGTACTGAAGTGTAACCATTGACTTCTGGGGAAGCAGAGTGAGGTCAATGCACAAAGCTTTACAAAACTCCCTTTATCTGGTTTTCATTCCACGTTATCATTAAGGCGGCAGCCAATATGAAACAGGGAGTTTAACTGTGAATTCATGTGTCACTGAAATGGCTGAAGTTACAGATCACTCCATTACTGTCACTCTTTTATCTAATACCATATTGATTTATTTTCAAGCACTTAATTTTTCAATGTTCTGTGCAGCTTAGAGATCCATCTTTTCAGCCACATGCCAAACTGGTATGGAGTACGCTGAGAATTACACCTTTTATGAAATTATATCAAATCAGGTAATTCCGTGTGTCTGTATAATGAAGTGTTACATTAAGCTAAACTTAGCATGATGTTAAATTAAACTGTAGTTTCATTCTCAAATTTGAAGCAGAAATTATTTCAGTTTTGAGTAATCAGAGGGATGTGTGTGTACACATATTTATTTCACTAGTTGTCTACAGATGTCTACAGAGGAATATTTAGAATAATTTAAACATTAAAGACTAAGGAAAGCCTGTACTTAGAGCCATTAAAACCGAGGCTTCTCTTTGCTATTCCACTGCTACTTCCATCTGTTTTATGGGGCTTCTTTCATACCAGTGGGTTAAACTAGATTAAACTGGATTAATCTAAGTTAAAACAAGACCACCCTTGTTTCACAGGACTAGGACTGTGGGTTGATCAAAGTGAGGTGTAATGGATCAGTTATCTTGCTACTTGGAGAGGGAGGGAATTGTCAGTACAGGAATGATGATCTGAACACTCTTTTCTTGAAAGGGAAATTACTAGGAAGCAGTGGAAGGGAAGGAAAAGTTGCCTTCCATTTCAGCAGCAGAAGTTATAATGTATAGAGCTTGCAACGATAAAGACAGATGATGAATGTGTTCCAGAATTCTGCTGGGCATCCTCACCAGTCATCCCAAGAAAGGGCAGATGGGATCTAATGAACATTTTGTGGGAAATCTTAAATTTAAGTGTGCTCAAGCAAACAAAAGGAAGAATGAGTCACTCTAGATGGTGCCTGGTATTATATGTACTGGAAAAATGGGAAATCAAGATTTAGGTTCTGTGAATTATGAGAAGTTGTGAATATGACAATTCTTGACGTGTGTTTGAAGAGAACTGTGTTGCATTCCTGAAGAAGTGTGTGGCTCCACACTGTCCTGCATCCCTTTTCACTTTGGAGGCCCAAATGTTTGAATCAGACTATGGGATGCAAGGAGAAACTTGTATGCCCAGCTGATCTGTTTATCTGCAATGCTGTGGGTAAACATAGAGCATGCATTTGTAGCAGTGTGTGTTCAGTCTCATCCCAAAATTTGTTGAAAACAGATTTTTTTTTTTTATTATGAAACAACCTATTTCCAGTCAAGCTCAGTGACAGTTTATTTGGAACAGTATAAATCCCTACAGTGGATAAAAAAAAATCATAGATTTTTGTGTCTCTTATGGCATAGGAACTTGCCTTTTGGAAATCATCTGTGTCAGTTTGATTACATCTGGAACAAAAGATGTGCCTTAGTAGTCTTCAGCCTCCATTAGCTACATTCCCATATCAAGGACACTGCAAGCTTTTTGAAAAAAAGTATTCAGAGTAATTACTATTGTGAATTATTGACCACTTGTTCCACATATTAGAGATTATTAACCTTACTTGTTCTCCATTATTTAAAGGAACTATATCACTTGAGAAAACTGAGTGTTCTTAGGTGGCCAGCAAAAAGATTTTATTAAGTTGAAACAATTTTCTTTAATTATCTTTCAACAATTCACAGTTTAAGAACAATTGCCCTTTTAGCAAAATGAATATAATGAACCACTCCAGAGAACTCAGAATTTGTTCTGTATAGGAGTCTTTGTGTGTTGGTGTTACGTAGTAGGAGAATTTCCCCAGCAGATGGGACCCATTAATTAGAGGGAAACCAGAAGAGCACTACGAACAACCTGGAAACCAAGAGCAAAACCTGAGGCTGGATTAGGTATGTTCTGATTCACTGTGCCTGAAGAGAAGCTTCTCAGCTGTGTAGTGTGAATGATTCTCCATTGAGATGGATTTCCCTGAGGATCTCTGGTTTAGATTGACTTGAAAAAAGTAATGGACTTCTCTTGGAAGAGAATGGACTAGATATCCTTGTGCAGGATGTTTTCTGATACAGACATTCAACCAGACTTTATCCCCCTGGAAAGAAAAGTTTATAAGTTTTGGAAATATGACTGATTTTACTTCTTGTTCATATAGTGCTGTTATATTCAGCTGTATATTCAGCTTTACCTTGCTCTGGAAGAAAATAAGATGAAAAATCGTACTGAAATCTCTTTTAGGAGATTTGGACTAGGAATTAACGTATCATACTGACAATCTTATTGCCCTCACCTGTTGTTAGATGCTTTCTGAAGTTCCACCCAGCTAAATAAGGGAAGTTTACAAAGTCTGAAGGTGTTGCTGCTTCACTTACATTCCCCTTCTGATAGGTCTGTAATCCCTCACTTCCCTATTATAGCCCTGCTTGTAATGCCTGCAAAGAAAGCACTTGTAGAATCCTGCAGCTCTGTGTTCTTTAAAGTTTTGATTGAATAGTGATTAGGCTAACCTTGCTTAGACTAGAAATATCCTGCTTTAAATTTTTGAATGCCTGAGTGAATCCAGACAGAGGATAATCTGGAGAATGTGGAACTGACTCTGAGCACAAGCCCTTTGACACAACCACCAAGATGCCAAATCCAAGTCCCCCTCTTTGTTGCTGAATGTTTCTTGCTTGAATTAACACATACACAGCAGCTTTCCTGAGGTAAAAGCACAGCAAAAGGCAGTATTAGTTTCCCCACGACGAAGGCTGAGTGAGGTCAGCCATGTGTCTCTCATATTTTAACACGGAAGAGTTTTGTCACCTCATCTGTGTTAAGTTGTTGTTTTTATGTAGTTTTGTAAGATTTTTTTCCTTGGAGCTGGAGTTCCTCATGCAAATTTACTGCTCAGCAGGGATAGCTTTTCTTTAGCAATGAAATTACCTTAATAGCATACCTAAATTTAATGAATACTCCGAGTTATCATCAGAAAGAGACATTGTTTGGCTTCATTTCTCAACACAAGATTACAATCAAACATATTTTTTGAAATTTTTAAGCTTTAACAGATTAGGACGTTAATGAGTTCATTATATGCATTTCTCTCACCTTTCAAACAATTTTCAATGCACCAACTTTTTGTGGTCTGTCAAGAAGCTTCTTAACTCTTCTCATGCTCTTAACTCTCCTTCATATACATGATAAGGAAATTTACTTGTTTTCCTTTTATATTAGTCAAAATAGAGAGCCATGAGAAATAAATCCAATTCAATATTTTATAGATGATCCAAGTAATTGAGTAACCCAAGTTTAGTAAAGTGTGAAAGCAAATTCTGCAACTATTTCTGATATTCTTCCAAGGATGAGTTTTAATTTTAAGATTTGAAGGAATTCCATTCTAAAAGAAGGGGACAGAATTTTGAGAGCTTACCATCATAAATCATCCTCATGTCCAACTGAATATTTAAAATAAATTTACCTTTTCCCCACAAATATTTAGGCTTGATATTTCATGAGGTCTTCAGTTATTTAGAATGAAATAGTAAGACAAAAAGAACAGAATCTGAATCTGTTTGCCTTCCCATTTTCTAAAGATTTCATATTCTTACAGATAATAGAAATGCCTGTGAAGCAGTAAAGCAAAATGTGGCCACTCGACTCTGAAAGATACCAGATAAAAGTCTGATTCTTCATTCAGAGAGGTCCATCACTTTCAGTTCCAGTCTTACTTGCACTTATTGTCAGATAGTGTCTGTCATATTTTCATAATTAAGATAAATCGATAGGGTTCACTCTCAGCTGAGTGATGTTCTCCAAGTCCTGGTTTTCTTGACCAGCTTATAAAATAAAGATGATGAATAGATACCATCTATGTATTTATAAGATGTACCTCGTGGCAGCTGGATAGATTTATCTTTGTCTTTGTTTTTATTTCATGAAGTTCATTCTCTACTGCTCTGGTAGCATGAGGAGTATCTGTGCAATTCAGTTTGAGGTTTTAAAATCTAGGAGAACTGCAGCTACAGATAAAATAAAAAACCTTAAAGTAAGGAGGGAAAAAATGCCCCTTTTTTTCTATTTGTGTACAAATAGTCGCACAAAATCACGAATATCAGAGCTTTCTTCACGTCTCAGTGATGTCAGACGAATTTCTGTGAAGTTTCCTTAGCTGTAAGCATGAACATAAAAGGGCTGAGCTACAGACTGTAGTACAGCTTAATGTTATGCATTCCTTCCACTTTTTAGAACACACTCTAAATTTTCCTTAACTGCAAAATTTATCTCTCAGTACAACTGTACTGCCTCAGTCTCTCTCAGACTGTTTAATGTTTTGCTCTTGTCAGAATAATTTCCCTAAGAACATAATGCCTCAGCACAATCTACATTTAAAACTTTCCTTAAACGTGAAGACAAAAAAAAATAAAAATATAGGTTTTCTTGTATTTCCCCAGTAACAGATTGGAAAAATCACCTTGGCTTACCCTGCATTCCTTCCTCAGGCTACGTTCCCATGGAAGTGTGACTTTGATGGAAGTCATGAGTAAAGAGTGCTGAACAGGACCCATTGTGATTAGACACGTATTTTGGAAAAGCTTTAGGAATGATAAACTGCACAGTTGCAGTGTAGCTATTTTATTCTATATTTAAGAAGGGCCAACGAGATTTGGGATCTTCTAAAAGAGCAAAACGGATAATAAGAAGTATGTTCTCTCAGTTTTCCTGAAGGCACTTTCTTGTCAACTTCTGTCATGCTCCAAAAAGTGTAAAATATATTGTTAGAAACTAAATGAAAACTTCTACAAGGAGAAGCTTTTTTGTCGGTGTAATGTAGGATGAAGTCTTCTGAGAATTCACAGGAAATAGAGTGGTTGAGAGATTAAAAAGCCAGCAACACTACAAACAAGTAAAAGGTCAGATGGGGCCATCACATACCAGACATTGAATAATTCAGGGTTTTGCTGTGCATGTCACCTGCAGAGCTCAAACAGTTGCAAAAAGTGCAGAATCATGACTTGCTGACCCCTGGTAAGAGCACAGATTATGAAAGACCAATATTGCCAATGCATTAATTAACGGGCACCAAGTAATGAGCTCAGAGCTCAGGACTGTTGTAAAGACTTCAGCTGGTAGAAGGAAGGACAAACTGTGGTTTGGGGGCTCAGGCTGAGCTGTGCATCCTGCACTGGAGAGCATGGTCAGGCTGGTCGCCCTAAATCAGACCCTTAATACTTTTATTTAGCTTTGTATGATAATTGGTTTTCTCTGCGGAGCATGAGGGGGAGGACATTAAATAGCAGCTGGGAGTGAGACTTGGCACCAGGCAGCCGCTGCATAAGTAGTTAGGAGTGACAATGAGTCTCTCTAGGGAATCATGTACAGGGTGTCACCTGCTGGCTGCAGCACAAAGGAGCCCCGCGAGGAGACTGATAGGAAATAAAAAGCATACAATTAGGAAATACAAAACCGAAAATTACTTTGAAACTCAGTAGGGGTGCACAGCAATCCACTGCTCAGGAGCAGATGAAAACTCCCTGGGTCAGAGTCGAGTCGTCCGAGTCCCACACAGCACGGCGGATAATGAGCCCATTGCCAGCGAACGTGTCGGAGCAAAGTCAACTATTGGAAGTGTCAGAACTGTCAAGGGCAGTTTGACTCACCCGATGACAGTGTTGGACCCGTGTCACTTAGAGGCAATCAGCAAATTAAGTTTGAAATCCCCAAAAAGATTATGTCAATTTAGAGGCGATGCTGGAATCAATACGCTTTGGGATCTTCTGGTGAAAGAGGGATGTACGCTGAGTCATGTTTACAAGCTTTGGACAATGGTCTGTTAAAGCAATTATAGTCACACGCCAGGCTGCTTGGAAATCAATACCTGCAAATGTGAGATATTTACATTAGTTTTTTATTTCTGCACAAGCCTATTTGAAATAAACTAATCATTTTCATTCTCCAGGCCTTGAGTTACTGCTGCTTAAAATCCATTTTATATTCTACATTCAGGATTCTTAGAATCAGGTAATATTATTACAAATAGTCTGGAAAAAAAAATAGCAGACCTTGTTTAAAATTACTGTCATGTACAACTTTGGAAAGAACTTGAATGTTCTGTGAAATGAACTTGATTTACTGTCACTTGTCTTTACTTCACTTTCAGGTAGATTTCCAGTGCATCAGTCCTGTGATGCCAGCCCTTTGTACATTTACTTAGCCACCCTTTCAACAATCTTGATGGACTATTTTGATTCTTTAAGTCCTTTCTCAGAGTAATTTTAAAGAAACTAATTAAAGCCTTTCTATTGAATAATACATGTGCTTCACCCTCCAAAGTTTTGCTTTAGGGACTCACATTGACAAAAATACATTATATTCCTTTCACTTAATTTCATTAGTGGGACTTCTTTGACTTTGTGGGAACATACAGATTTTCCTCCAGAGCATGTTAGAGCACAGAATGATTAGCAGAGCATTAGGAAGAACCAGAGCCCAGGAATAATGTCAGCTAGCCCTATGGCAGCAGCCGAGTTCCAGGGCAATTTGGTGATGTTCTGTTCAATGGTGTATAAAATAGGGATGCTCTGCATTGTTCTTCAGGCACTTTCTCTAGAACTCCAGCCAAGTCTGATACACTAAATAATCCAGACTTAAGTTTTCCCATGTAGCAAGTAGTATATTTCATGTACTGTATTGATAATTAAGTCCACTTAAAATCAGGATTTTTTTGGGTATGCAAAGCTAGGAAAGATGGTTTGATTCTTGTGCTTATGCTGCTAAAAATCAAAAGAGATTCTACTGAAATCAAGAGGGTTTTACTGGTGTAAAATTAGGTTAAGGAAGAGAAGAATCCTGCTCTCAGGAAGCACTGAGAGACAAGGGTAGCAGTGGAAAAGCATTGGCATTCTGCTGTGAAGGGAAGCTTCCTGCAATAATGAGTGCATAGCAGAGGCCAAACAGAAAGCAATACATTTGGGTTCGACATCACATTCACCTTTTGTGGTCTGAGAACACATGAGAACAAAAGGAAGTACGAGCAGTGATTTCAAATTTCTCTTGTTATCCTTTTATTTCTTTCCTGCTTTCTTTTCCTTCCTGTCAGTTATCAGTGATCATCATTTTAAAACCACTTGTAGTTCTGGGAACAGTTCGTACTCCTTTGTTGAAGCATTTATGATTGTCAGTAAAACTTTTCAGGCTATCATTTTATTTAATATAAGCCAGTCTTATTCTCTTTCAGGCTACTAGATGCATTTTTCCTTTTCATCAGCCAGTCAAGTTGTGCGGTTGTGCTGTATGTAGGAAGTTTGGGCTTAATGTTCAGAATTAAACTGCATTTATTCTCATTTTAGGACAGGTCTTGGACAACCTTGGTGGTGCATAGTTATTCATATGCAGGCAACTTGCTAATGTTGAGGGAAATTTATAAATATGTGCTATTATTAATACAATAATTATTATGTTTTTTTAAGTGCCAGGTCTAATAAAGTGAACAAATAGAAAAAGCAGCCAGGGCTACTCATTTGAATGTTATATCCAGTGCAATTTACAAAATTCACATTACACAGATATGAACTCACAATAATACATTCTTTTCAAACAGCAAGAACTATCCAACTAAATAATTTTTCAGTTTGAAATGTTAAAAAAAAGCTGTTGATAAATTAAAATATGAAATTGACTGAAATCTTCCCACTGCTGAGTGTCTGCAGTTACAGCTGCTATTTCACAGATTTGAAAATACAACTTCTAAACCTTTGCAGTAGTGTCAAGACTTTCCCCACTAGGTCAGCCACTCATCCTCCTCCTGGTTCTCTGATCATTTCTGTATTGTGTTATCCAACAGAATTTCATCTCCTCTTCTATCCTCTGCTACTCTTTCTGTCTGTTTCCATCACTGTCCTGTCCTTGTTTCCTTTGCTGTCTCCCTCTAGATAAAGCATCTGAATATGATGAGGTTAAAGGCCACCACAGTGCTGATGATTCACAATTCCACATCCTTGCTCTCCATCACATATCTCCTGTAGACTGTGAACTGAGATGCCACAGTCAGAATTATCCTTCTGATGGTTTTTTCCAAGCCCTGACTGCTTCTGGCTTTTCTCGCTGTGTTGCATCCAAATCCTGAAGCTTTGGGGATGGGACCCCAGACTAAATAAAAAGAGTGGAACACTAACTCAAACACAGGCTTTAAAGTAAATAAAATCTTCCTATGTAGCAATAGAGGTGACTAGAGATTTCAGCTCTTCATACCTTACTGTGCAACAAGGTGGCAGCAGAACTAGTGAGGGTTTTTCAGGTTTGTGTATAAAATTTAAGGACAAGGCTAGCTGTTCTCTGGTTGTTACAGGAGCTGAATGTGTGACCCCTACATTACACCCAGTCAGTGTTTCACAACAGATCCTTGCTGTCCTTCAGCATGAGAAGTTTCTCCAACAGCAGAATTTTGGTTTTACCACTATCCTTTAGGATGCAGCTCTCTGATAGCATAACTAATGACTTCATTAACACAATTAAGGCATGCACTTGGGTATGTCATTGCTTTTGTTATGCCCTGAAGCAAGTTTTCTTCCAGGTTGTGTTCTCTGTTTACTAACAAGTGGTCATCTGCACTTCTATTTCTATGCTTTCTTCCTGTGCCTCCCTCTAACTCATCTTCCGTCCCCCTGGGATTCACTCCATAAGCAATATCATTAAAGTCATTGACAGTTTGGTCTTCAAGAATAACAGTTTCTTAAAAACATATTTATTTGTATGTGTGTAATGCTTTTTCAACCATTTGATTAGTGATACCTAATTATGGCAGTGTTACTGGGAGTTTTCAAATATGTTTTTTTCATATTTGTTTGATTTTCTGAAGCTTACAGTATCTGTAAATAAACTGCTTCACACCTGATACTCCATTCAGAAGCATTTTGTATCTGCCTCTTCCTCATATGCTTTGATGCCCATGTATTTGCTGCTCGCTAGAATCCTCATTGTGTTTTCCTGAGATTTCACTTGATCTTGGATATTAAACTTATCCATTTGTTTCAAACCTGAGACTACCCAGAAATGAAAGAATGACCTTTCACTTTTGAAATGGGGAATTATTTTACCTTACTGTGCTACAGATATGACATTTAAAAGGCACATTACTATAAATAATGGGAAGTACAATTTGATAAAATTTGATTCTTTTTGTGCGGGTTACAGGATAGAGCAGAAAATGTGTTATGAAGTTTTCCCCACTTTTTCCTTCTAATTGTTCAGATTTGAAAAAAAAAAGAATGAATAGGTGACTACATAGAAATGCAAGAAACATTTTGCATTACCTTACTTTCAGACAAGTTCTTACATAAAATGTGAGGCTGATACCAAAAGATAAAGCCCAGCAGTAATACCAACCTGCTGTTTGTTTCCCTTCTGTGCTGGACACTGAATGCTTCTCTAGTTTGTTCCAGATGCACAGCCCCTCTGGTTTTCCTCTGGCTTAGCCACATTTAGCCAAGGAATCCCCACAGCAACTCGACCTGAAGGGGTGATGTTTGCTGAGCATCGTTTCCACGTGCAGTCGCCGTGTGTGACCCACCACACACGCACAGCATGTTGGCTTTGTAGGCTTGACCTCACCAGGGTATTTCCATTTCCTGGCTCAGTGTGAGTGCAGATAGTGCATAGACATTTTACCAGTGCATTTTATTCCCAAAGCCTTCTTGTGGTGCACGCCATACTCCTCAGACTGTGGCTTTCTTTGCAGCCAGGGTTTTGGTTTATTTTTTTAATCTATCTCCTTGTTTAGTATTTAATAAAACTGTAGAATACTATTTTGACTTTTTAAGGGCAGGGGCTCAAGGTGAGCAGTGCTACACAGACACTGTCCATATTTGAATGAAAGCAGTGTGAGGGCATAGACCATATTACAGCTTTGTAAGAAAAAATAGAATACAGTATTTAACAAACCTCTTAATATTATTGATATACAAATCTATAATATATTTTGCCCTATAAAATTTGTACAGCTTTTTAGAGTTGCTATGTTGCAGGCAGAGAAGTAGGACTGGCCTTGATGCATTTGAACAAGAAGTGCCACTTAATGCCTGATAATATATTTTAGCATCTTTAACCTTCCTACCCTCAGTGATCTTTCATGTGGGTTGTCACAGTTCTTGTCCCAAACCCTTTCTGTGGGATCTGAGCAGTGTTCCTGACAACAGCAAAACCAGCTCAGGTAACTTCAGAGACAATGCAGGAAGAAGAATTGGGATTTTCAGTAGCTCTGCTGGTTGATGTAATATTGAGGAGAGTTATGCAAACCCATTTCATACATGATTTAAGCCAAAATTAGCAGGTAGAACAATTTAAAGAAGCGATAATCTGAGTCCCAGCAATGTTCATGAAAATTCCAGTGTAGGGGAATTGTAAGATGAGAATGTATTCAAACTTGCAAGTACTCTATTTTTGGTGTCATAACAGAATTTCTACTACTCTGTGATCTTTCTTGTGATGTTTACATTCCAGTCAGAAGATCTGCAAAAACAACGACACAGGAGATTTTTCCCATCCAGTCTGCCTAGTGGGTCTCTCCCCCTCCCTCCCCCTGAAATACATCTATTTAAAACTGCAAAATCTCTTTAATCACTGTCTTAATTGTAGTAAACCTGACTGAAATTGCTTTATTTAGTTGCCACAAAAGGAACTGTTAGATGTAAAATGTACTGGCCATTGTAAATGTATCATCTGAAAAGGAGTATTTTTATTGGATTTCTGCCCTTTCTTTTCATTTTCACCCAAATCCACTCTCCTGTTGGATTAAAAATCAAAAGACCAACTGCAAAGCAGATGTCTCAGGATTAGAATGCTAAGTTTTTTTTCTTTATTTCTTGATTTAAAAAGAAAAAAAGAAAACGACAGTAGATTATAATCAACATTGTTTATTTCACTGCTTGACTTCCTAAATACGAGCCACTGGATTATCAGCTTGTCTGTGGATAATCAGAAAAGGCCAAGAATTGCCTGTTTTGAAAATCCTTTCTAACTGGGAGTAGGAATCTGTATCTAGCAAAGCTGATGGCAGCTCTTAATTCCTGATTAGTGCCAGTTGAAAAGCTGTAGAAATTAACTGACCAGACAGTAATCAGAAAGCAGAGAGAGACTGGGAATACCCGATGGATGAACTGTGATTATTAGCCTGACAGTGGAGACCTGGTTGCAATAGTCAAGGAAAACAAAAAAATAGCTTTAACATCTGTAGAGATGTTCCAAAATGCAATGTTTTAATCTCTGAACTGGTAAGACATTTGGCAACACATCTCCGAATGAGCAGGGTTTGAAGAAGTTGCGTTCACATCTCATATGGGCTGTGTGTGGTTGGGGTGGTTTTGGTTGCTTGGTTGGGTAAGTCAAATTCCTCCGGCTTAATAAAAGAACTCCCAGGTAGGAAGCTTAGAGGTTTTACAGGAATTAGTTTGCAAGGTGTCACAGGGTCCGTGCTTGTCAATATTCAGGATGACTCAGAGCTGTAAGTGAATCTCAAATGCCACAAGTCACCACTGCTCCTTTATCATGTAGGGATACTTTAACTGAATTAATATGTAGTCTTTATATTCTAATGTCCTCTGACTCCATGACACAGAAACCCATTGAGTATCATGAATTCAGACACAGTAAGAAAATTAAATTGTGACTCCAAATTCTTAAGAAACTTAAATATCTTTAATTGTCCCAAGCAGTGGTTTGCCAGCTTATAGAATTTCAAATGCTTTCCTGACTTCTGCCTGCACTTTTCCCATTATTTAATTTCTTGATCTAGTTTTGAGAAGGTTCTGTTTTATTCCTCTTTTTTGTGAGTCATAGTGACCCAGTGGCCTAGTGTTAGTCACACATTTATCTTCTCCTTATGATGTGGAAAGAATTGTCAGCAATGTGACCTTTCTCTTTTGAATAATCTTGAGCATTAATAGAAAATAATGCAGAACGAGCACTCTAAAATTCTTCATTGTAAGTGTCGTGTCCTCAGCTCCACAGTGTGCTTTCACAGTGAGACTAATTCTTTGTAATGACACTGAGGGTATATTTAGCTTGCAGTAATGTGACACTCTTTCCTCTCCTTAAAAGTTGCATCATTTTCTTGGAACTAAATATAAGACAGTGTAGATCTTTCCTAGAATGCTAATATGACTCACTCCTAGTTTTGTTAGTCTGTCACTTGATTATTATTAGATCATCAGGATAATGTTTCTGCAAGAAGTTTGACTTTTTCATACATTACTTGACCAGCTACATTGTTTCTCCAGAAAGTGTGAATTCATGTCCCTGATGGCATTTCTAGTGTTCAGGATTCCAAGAGCAACAAGTAGAGACCACAGTACCAGCCAGTGGAAGTTGCCTCCTTTATGGGCTTAGTTGCCATGAACATTAAGGTCTCATCCTGCCTCTCGTTCTGTAGATCACGAAAATATCACACAAGTGTATTTCTTAGAAAAAATGATTCAACTACCAAAGGTGTCAGAGAGACCTGGTGAACAAGTGTGTCTGTTGGACCAGTGAAATGCATTGAGGTGTTACAACTGACATAGTGCCTTTTGTTCCTGTAGTTGGTAAAGAATTCCAGTATTTAAAACACTTCTAACAGATTCAACTCAGCAACTCATAAATTAATGGAATGCAGAGAGTCAGAAGAGAGGGAAATTTTATTTTTGAGTACGTATCAATTGCAGGAGAGAGTATTTTTGTGTGATGCATAATTAAAAATGCATATTATGTCCAAAACTCCAAATGTGAAGAAAATGGTCATATAAAAGCATTTAAAATTCTCAGATCTCTGTTTTCATTTCACCACTGGGACAGAGATGAAAAATCTTCCAAGAGGCAAAAACCAATAGGAATTTGTGTGTGTCATCCAAAATGAATATGTGATGCTTGACATCAAAAGCACTCAGAACTGATAGCACTGAAGTGTGTGTGGAAATAAATATGTGGTGCATGGAGGGGAGAAGTGGAACAACAGATCTGAGCCTTAATAAGAGTGAGAGTAAAAGACAAAAGAGAAGAGTGAAACATTGTGTAGAATATAATGAGCTGAATCAAGAGGAGAGTGCTCAGAGGAGATGGAGATGTGAGAAGTCATGGCACTGCTGAGTTAGAAGATAAGTCAAGGTTCAGAAGCAATGGGCAGATTAGTGGGGCAGCTGCAGGCAGAACAAGGAGAATTAGTTACAGGGAATTATGTGAGCACTACTCATTGGGAATTAATTTAAGCTAATGAGGATTTCACTTTATGCAAAGACTTGGTGCCAGTTTGAAAAACAATGGGAAAAGAAATGGTTAAAATCTAAGAAGCTGCAAGAAGCATTGTCAGAAATATCTCCATGGAACCTGTGTGTTATGCTCCATAAAACAATTCAGATTCCGTATCTGGCTTGGCAAAAGTCTTCTCCTCAGAGTGGGAATCTTGTCAGAGTTTGGCACTCAGAAAAATACCCAAATGACAAGAGATCCAAAGCAGGTGGTCTCCTCTAATGTTTGTCATGCATAGCTAGAAGTTTCTGGAACTGCAGGAAAGGAGAAATAGCCAACATGCTGTGTTTGTGATCTCGTGCTGCTATTCAGCACTTGTGTGGCTAAGAAGAATTATAGAATGATGATCCTTCAGCACTATAGCTATAAATTGTGCTAATATAGTAAGGATGTAAGTGTTAAGTAGTAGCTAAATTTCACCAATTTAATTAATGAAATGTAATGAATACATTTAAGACCCAGAGAACCTATTTGGATAAAATGGAGGCATTTTGTAAGTCTGCAGCAGGAAACAACACATGGGATGATCAGAGCACTTCTGAGGTATTTCAGCTGTTCTCTTGTGAAGCTGGTCACTCTTTGTGTCTTTAATAGGAGGGAGACTTGGTTTTCATTAAATGGCCCATCCGTCTGCAAGCTAAGAGATAAGAGGATCACAGAAATAACTCTAATATCTATCAAACTCGATGGGGTTTGCTTTTTTTTCCCTTCTTCCTTTGAATAAGGAGAGGTATATTTCTGTTGTAGAATTTTTCTCATTAGTATGAGAGGATTTTCTCATTGTTAGCAAGTAAATTAAATAAATAATTGGCAAGACTTGATCATTTGCAGCCTAATTTTCCTGTACAGTTTGGGACATAGATGTGTCCAGGATAAAGCATAATTTGTCCACTGGATCAGTGCATAAGTACTGATGTTAATATGGTCATGGAGGGATTTGTTAAATGTGCCAAGTGAATTTGTTATAAGTTAGATATGAAATCATTTACAATTGATTAATGCAGTTTGGTTTGAGAAGTTGGGAAACAGGCTACTTATGGAATTTTTGCTATTGTTTTTTTCCTTATTGCATTTCAAGGGCTTCTAAAAGGAAAATGGAGAAATAAAATAAATCTTGTATAGAAAGGATAATGATGTGTGTAGGAAAACACAATCTTGTTTGTAGTAGGAACTTTGAGAGACAATATCGGACCCAGTTCCTCTGCAAGAGTTCCCTTTCTAAAAGTAATTGTATTTGAAGTATCTGTAGCTGCTCTTTGTGGTAATTTTTTGAAGAGGAAAAAGTCCCTTTACTGTCCTGCCTGTAGGTTTTGGGTGCAAATGTAGTAGTTTATTTCTTCTGACGGCTCATCTCACCTAACTATTTTCTCATGCAAATATGACCTTTCTCTCATTTCATTGAATTAAATGAAATTATGGTCTTGTCAGGACTTGCAAATACTTCAGGAAAGGCAAAAAGGTTATCTGAGGAGAACTGGACCTGTGGACTCCTCTGGTGTTTGTTCCTTGCCTTTTTCAAGAAAACAAATATTATTTTTCTCCTTGCTAACTTCTCTTCCTTTTAATGATGGAACCCCTCTAATGTCCAAAAGTAGATTGTAAAGGTACCTTTAGCCATTCTGGGGCTTGCAGTCGATTTCCAGTGTCCTGTGTTTCTGAATAAAAGTGAAGACTAGACTTGCTTCCCAGACTTTTTTGTTATAATTCAATAAATTCTCAAGAAAGACCAAAACATGCCCTGGGAGTAATGTACTGCAGACTTTTAATAAAAGAGTGCCAACTATGCTGCCTCTTCCCTATCAGTACTCTCTCCATTTCCCCTCATTTGATGCTTCCTCAGTTCATCTTCCTGATCCCAAAAGAGCAACTCAAACATCCTGGCAACACACTGTGTTGTTTAGCATGGCCACTATTGATATTATACTAAACAAACGGAAATAAAGATGAAAATAAGGACAAAGCATGCAATTGAGGCATCCAGAGTGGAAATAACAAAAAGGGGGCAAGCAGAAGAATAGCATGTTCTAACAGTAAATGATATTTTGCATTATATTCTATTCTTCAATTTCCTTAGAAGACAAACAAAAAAGGTCTTTAATAATAACGTTTATCTTAATTAATTATATTATTAATAGAAAGGCAGTTTAATAAGTCCTTGTTGCAATGCCTGTATTTTTTCTCTTTTTTTTTTATGCAACCTTATATTTTTATCTATGAGATGCTGCCTGATATGATGAAGCAGTAGACTAGATATGATTTCTGTTTTATTTGGTGCCATCATTTTGGATCAAATTATTATGATTTTTTTAAGCTCCTTACTTGTAAAATAAAGATCAAAGCTGTTGGCTTTATCCATCACTTTTCTTTTTTTTTTATTCCAAAGCCAGATAAATCAAAGGAGTTCAAGTCACTCAAAACAACTTAATACAGATCTATTCATGACTGGATTGAAAACTAAGAATAGACTTTGTAATTTTTAAAAAATAAGAAATTGCAAAGTTTAAATATTGGATTTTTTAGTAGACTGTAGAGGATTTGAAAGCAGAGGGTATTTTACTGCCCAAGTTTGTTGTTACTAAATTGGTATGATCTCAGAAACTGGGGATTGCAGAGGAACCCTCTCATTTTGCACACTTACAGATGTAGATGTTGAAGCAAATTTCTAGTTTTATGGCTGGCCTGTCCCATGTGGAGCTCTAAGTCACTGCAGGACAATATTTATCATATCCAGCTGAAACCCTGGCTCTGTCATCCTTTCCAGTCTGCCTTAGCCAGGGGAAGGGAGGTCTCCTTCTGCTGGGCACCATTCTCCATGCTTCAGTCACTTTAGTGAATAGGTGTTCATTCTGACATACTCTTTAGAAAGGTTTAAAAAGTACCTCTAATAATGTGGTGCTGTCTCATCATTTATCTTCATTTAGTATTGATGTTTCACTAATCTGATTGAATATGGAGGGGCACAAAGTTTTGGCTGCTCTTTTTTAGTGTGGATGTTCCTTTGTTTTCTTGTTTTCCTTGTTTTAGAAGGAGACAGTTTAGATTAGTGCCTGCATAATTCACAACATTCTGGAAGAGTTTGTGTATCACTCTGCAATTACCTTGATTGCTTATGCATTTTGCAGTTTGGAATTTGGCTCTGATCCTTCTTGGTTGTCTGTTTGCTTCTTGCACTGACTGTGATTGTCCAGTTCAGCATTACCTGTGCAGAATGTGCCCAAACCCCTTGTGCAGTCCCCTTGGTGGATTAACAGGTGGTGGCTTTATTTGTATTAATTGCAAATGTAGTGTTCATTACCTTCTAAACCTGTCACTATCCTCTTTCTAGAAATAAACCCAAAAAGAACCTTTGCTTTCAGCTCTGCCTGTGGCTTTTCCATCAATAGGCACCAATAGCAAAAAGTGTGTCTGTGGAAATAAATTCAGAGCACACGTCTCTCTAAATTAGTTTTTTTGGAGGAGCGTTCAGAAAAGATTTAACTTAATCATATTCTGGAACTATTAACTGCAGTATGTTTGACTAAACAACTTTATCTACCTGAGCATAGTCAGAGAGCTCTGAATTCTGCAAGAGGTATTCTTCCCGTGTGCTTGTTCAGAACATTGTGGCTCATGCAGCAGCTGAGCTGGCACCCTGCGAGGCACAACAGCAGTTCACAGCCAGACTTCAGAGTGCTTGGAACTGAGAGCAGAAAGAGAATGTTGTGTTCTTCCTTGGCTTAGTGAGTTCAGGCTCTTTTTTTATTTACCACGAGGCTATTAGGAAAAATACCAAGTAGCAATAAATGAATAAAGTCTGTTCCTCACTTCCAGTATGTAATGTGTGAAATCTATTAAAAACTGATTCTTTGCTAAGTTTTTTTAACCTGCTTATGTTCTCTGGATATTGAGGAAAAGGAAGTGCACATTATTGTTCCTTTTCTAAAGCCTATTTATTTTACTGTACAGAATATTGCTAGAAGTTATCCTTAAGCCCTGCTCAAACACAATCATGGTTAAAAACCCCACCAATGCTCAGTGATTTATTGGTGAGTTATTGGTGCCATCTCTGCCAGGGCAGCAGGAACAGCCGTCTAGACCTGTCTTAGCAAAGTCAAGTTGCCACAAACTAATCTCAGTTTGCTCATCCACTCTGCACATGAGAGGATGCACCAGATTTCATTTTGACTGTGTGTACTGGCAGTTCTTGCGTCAGATTTTTGGTGGTTTATCTTTATTACACAAATGATCCTTTTTTTTTTTTTTTTTCAATGTTTAAACCTTTTGAAATGGCTGCAGAAGTAAAAAATGTGATCCATTGATTTGGGGATCAGTACTTAAAAACTATTAAAAAAAAATCAGTTAAGAAATTGGTGTAGCAATAGTGGTGAGATTAAAATGTCAGGATTTTCATGTACTCAAATCTACTCCTGTATTTTGCCAAGCCTTTGTATCTCTCTTGCTATTAAAGCTATTGAGATGCTATTTGTTGGAGAAGAGGTTTTCACTTTGACTCTTCCCAGTGCAAGTGCACTATCCATCACTGCTCCGACTGGAGTGTGCACCCTCTGTGTTTCCACTGTGGACTGCTCTGCTGCTGCAATAATCATTTTCAAGTTGCACTGCTCCCCCCAAAACTAATCTGTTCAGTTGAGGAGAAAAACCCTAGGCAGATGGTAAAGGAAACTAATGTATAATGTTTTATTTTACAAATTGTGGTTAATTTCAATTTCATTCTATAATCCTTGAGGAGCAAAGCTTTCAAAGTCCCATGGGATAATATGGAAGAAGAGCTTTATTATTTAGTGGAAATTAGACTATAATTTTCAAACTTTCAGTCTGCATTTAGATCTCCAGGATGCAGCTGAAAGCCAGAAATAGTTCCTTCTTTTGAAAAACTAGTTAACTTCTGCTGCAAATGATAATTCTATCAAACAGTAGGTAGCTCCCATGTTCTTTCTCCTGGTTCTTTGATCTTTCACACCTACAAAAATTCATCACAGCAGGAGACAAGAGAAACTGCAGAAACTGGAGATTCACCAGATTGGCAGCTCTGCCTAGACTGGATCATTTGATCTTTCACAGAGTTTTTCTGAGGAAGGGCAACTCTAACAGAAACACAGCTCTCAAATTACACCTGTATTTGCGCTGCAAACTGGCAGTAAAAGGGTTTTTATTTGTCTTTTAAAACTGAGGCACACTCATGAATTCCTAGATATAACCACTAGGATATAAGGCTTGATGTTTGTACAATTTTTTCCCCTTATAAATGAAAAATAAAGATGAGACTGGCCATACCGTAACATGTGCATGATGAAAATAATGCATGTAAAGTATCTGCTAGAAAATTAATTAAAAGAACTGAGTTCTAAGTTAAATGAATACACTTTTCTGTGAGAGAATCTGACAGGAAGCTGCTTTACCATTCCTTCTAAGGCACTACTTTATTAGTGGATATTGATGGCTATGGTGAATGCTGGGTTTAAAAAAATATATATATATTATTTTTAATCCTTTTTATAGTCTGACTACTGCTCTTACAAATTGTCAGGATAGCTGTGCTAGCTTATTCTTAGCCCTTCTTACTTAGTTTTTGACCTTCCGTGAAATTCCCACTACTTAATCAGAAGAAAATTAAATTTCCTTGGATCACAACACAAGAATTTTGATAAATGGTTTCTTTCATTGCACTTTCCTGTAAGTCTTGTTTTTCCTTTTGTGTAGAACATTTATACAACTTCCATGAACAGCTCACTTGGATTATTACTTGCTAAGAAGACTTATTTTGACCTTGAAGGTTTCATTTCATTTCTGAACTAAGAGCAGATATCTCTGTTTGGTAGTGTACAAAATCTTAAGATGTCCCTGCTGAACCTCCAGTTTCAGATATTCCTCCTGCAATACATACTTTATCAGCTAACTTTTTAAATAACAATATTATGTATGTAGTCTTTTACTTTCAGTGAGGATAAAAATACTTGTGCTCTTTCAGTGGTTAGTCATCTACTGCTAAGTCTATTTCTTTTTCTGTAGGTCTATTTTTAAATGTTTTTTTTTCTAATTTGTATTACATAGAAACACAGGAAAGGGCATTAAAGAATTAAAGAGAGACAGAGAGCCGTTCTTTCCAGTTTTCTTTCCAGTCATTCTTTCCCTGGCACAGCCATCACTGGTGTCTGTGCGGGTTGGTGCTGATCTGGATCACACGAGGGGCATGGGCCAACTAGTTTTTGCCCTCATGTAAGCCCTTCAGGACCCACGTTATTTACTGAGGGTTCTCTGGTGTTTATTGTTAGTGGGTTTGTTTAGTTTGGAGCAAAGCTGGTTGTACCCAACTTACCACATGAGGCAGAGACCTGAGCCTGAAGAGCTGTATCCTCACAAAGCCACCCATAGAACAAACCCAACCGACCAAACCATCCCCTTCCAAGCCTCAGCAATATCAAGTGGTGGTGAAACCTCAGCTGTTTAGCTATCACTCTATATTTGGCACTGTATCTGTGTTCACCTATGGAGATCAGTTAACAATTGCTGAGTTTAATTTCTCACTGGATGTTCATCTCTGAATAGAAACAGAAGTGCACACGTACGTTGTAGATACATCAGTGAATGAAATTAGAAGTTTGGAAATCTGAAATGGGTTTGAGCAAGGTTTGGCTCTCCTGAAATTATTTCTTTCTTATGGTACAAAATGAGAAGTACTCAGTGGTTTATTGAAAAATATATATTTTTTAGTCTGTTACTGTGAAAAGCTGAGGAAATGTTAAATGATGTGGTGAAGTAAAATACTAAAAGTTGTGTAAACAGAAACCACTGATTTTCATAAATATTTAATAAATCTGTTGGTTTTGTTTGTGGAAGTCAAAGTGTCACCTACCTGCAATTAGGCAGCTTTTGTTTTGTAACCGTTTTCCATAAAACTTCCTGTGAATTCAGTAGTTCTTTCCCAATGTTGTGATGAAAAAACTGAAGGCTTTTTAAAAGCAAAAATATCTCCTTTCCTTACACCTGTGTTGCAATACTGTAGAATAAAATAATCTGAACCTCCACGATGATGAAAGGTTTAACAAGGCATGTACGTGAGTTGTTGTGTCTCCCTCAAGAGGACAGAAGTTAAACCTTTTTTCAAGTGTACAATTTTTCCTGTACTGTTCAAACATGTTTCCTTCATGAGTGTCTCTATATAGTTTGCATTTTTCCTCCTACTGTAGTAACAGCAATATGGAAGATTGTTTTATAATGGTGCAATACAGCCAGTGCAGCAATCAATAGGAATCACATGACTCCAAGTGCATTCATGCATCAAATAGTAACTTATCAGGGTTTCTAGGAGTTGAACAAAGTCAGTACAGAATTGTCAATTACAAAAGAATTTGAAAAAAACCTTTCATATCTATTTTTCATATCAGTACCTACTGTGTCTCTGTAATTATAGAAATTCTGCATCTTTCTTAAATGACATTTTCTGTAGAATCCTGACGAAGTTTTATTAAGTAGAAGTCATTTAAATGAAACGGGCAATGCTGAAAAAACTGTCATGAGGGTACTTAGTTTCATTAGGAAATGTCTTCAAAGTTAACTTTACCATGTTAGTCACTTAAATTTTTAAATCTCTTACATTTTTATCAGTGTTATTCACCGGGGCTAAGCACTTAGGAGGCTTTAACAGCAAAGGAGTACTTTGCCAAGTTAGCAGAACTTTTAAATAATATTTATTGAGACAATCTCAGAATATTCATATGAGCTTTGAAAGCAGTTTTGGAAGTATCTTTGAAAGCATAGCATGTGGGTCCACCACTGATTCACAGGGAATCAGGGTGGGTTGCTCGCAAGAAATGCTATTTTGACAAACCAAACAGCACAAACTGAAGCAGCGTGTTACTTGCTGGATTTTGAGCTCTGTAAAAGCTTACAGGGCTGCAAATGTCCACGTTTGTCAGGATTATCAGGTAAAAGTTAATGTCAGCGTGTGCAGTAATTGAGATATAGGCATGGAAGTGCCATTGCAAAGCCTGTTTCTCGTGTTGCTAATGCACGAGGAGAGCGGGTGTGGTGGCAGGCTGTGGTTCAGTGCCTGCATTAATAGATGCAGTGATAGTAATACAGTGGGAGCAATTTGTCCCTGAGGATGCAGGAGGACTGACACTCAAGGCAAATGAAATTTTTCAGGAGTGTTGAGCGTTTGCAGTTTCCCTAAATCATTGCTGCCACTTTCAACATAACCTGAATTATGAATGCATGTGCTGATGCACGGTGAGAGTGGCTTTTTCTGAGTCCCACTCTAGAGGAGACTTATTTCAATAGCTAGGGCTCGATTATTGGTGTTAAAAATTATTAACTGCAGATTTAATGGATTATTTTGGTTAGATATTATCCTTTTGGAATCCAATAGGCACAATTAAGGGAGGATGTCATATTCAAAAAGTACCCTGAGAGTACTCTGAAGATGTGCTAGCACTGGTATCTCATGGTGTCCCTTTGTGCAGGGATGTGCCTTTCTTTTGGGAGCCTGTATGTCGGTATGTTCCTGTGTGGGGATAACTCTGTCTGAGATGTGACTTGGTCTGAATTTTGAAGAAGATGAGAAAGAGTAAATGGCTGATAAATTCATGCTTTGATTTGCTTCCTGCTTCTGTCTTAACATCTGAAGTTAAGTCCATTATACAAATCATCTCTTATTTATTTTAATACACTAGAGTTTGAGTTATGTAGGACACATTAAAGGCTCAAACCCAAATTTTGTGGTAAATGGGTTAATGCTGAGAATGTCCAAGATTGGACAATAATCTATTGTCCAGAGGATAACTATTTCCCAAGAGTTATTATCAATAATACATTAAGGGGGTTTTGACTCCATATAGAATCAGAAAGAAAATGAAGATGCTTCAATTTGACGATGCCACCCCCTACTCTGATTAATTTTATTCTTCCCTTGAGACAGAGAGCTAAATGCCAAATGTCTCACACTACAGTCCTGTATAACTGTTTTCTCTCCCACTCGATGATACACAGCCCTTAATTGCTTACTTAGTCTCTCTATGTTGGTCCATTTTATCACCTAATTAGTTTGTGTTTGAAACACCATTTGGCAATAACAATCCAATCTGCTTTGCCATTTGGTTCTTCATTAATTTACTTCCAATGGTTTGTTTAACTGAAGGGAAAAAAAAATAAAATAAAAAAAAAAAAAAAAAAAAAGAGAAAGGAAAAACAAACCAAGAATTTTTGCCACAAGGTATCCAACACGTGAGCAAGCTCCTTTTACAATGGCACATTGAAGAACCCACACAAGTTTTTGGTAGATCAGCTCGAAACTCCACTTGGGTTTGAACTTTACTGCAGTTTTAGCTTGAGAGGACTGACACGTCTCTATTAAGGGGAAGATTGGCAGGTAGTGAAGACAAACCCCAAATGCATTTTTACTGGATGTTATAATTCAGGCCTATTATCTGCGTTTACCCATCCAAAGCTCCTTGTCCGTTGTAGTTCTGTGTGGTGTCACAGAGAATCCCTTTATTCTGTTAACTGTGTGCAAAGACATGTCATTCCAAGCTTTCAGAGCAGTAGATATTTTCAATATGTGATCGTCCTTGAAATAGTGTTTGATAACTGAAGATGCTCTTTGATGAAAGGAACTGCCTCCTTCAGCCATTTGTTTTCCAAAGCTGATTGCCTGTGGCATGATTGTTTTACCCATGTCGGAATAAGAGAATACACAATTTACTTTGTGCTTTAAATCAGGGAAACATCCTTGAATGAAGAATAAAGTGTTGTTCTCAAGCACAAAACAATATTCTGAACTATATGATAAGGTAAATTTAGCACCTATAAACTTTCTTACAGATAGAAAATACGTAATGACACTTCATTTTCTCTGGAATGTAGCTAAATGAGGAATTGCTGTAGGCAGAGGACAAAGAACTCCCAATGCCCTTGTAGAGTGGTAGGCAGTGGATAAGGAGAAAGAAATTCTTAAGACCCTTTTACTGCATAATAATTTTTTTTAAAAAAATTCTATTGTAGCATGATACACAATTAGCCCAGAAAGAGAACCCTCATAATGAACTTCCTATTCCTTCAAGTGATTTTGTTAGCCATAGTTAATTATGCTGTGTAAAAAGACGACATGGTTCTTTGAATAACTGTATTTCTCACCCCCCACCCCACCCACCCCCAACACACATTTGTCACCAACTGTTTGGGTCTGCAAACTAGACTGATTAATAATGGTAAAAAGAAACTGTAAATCAGTTATAGCTGATGCATTCCAGACATTACAAACTAGAAGTTAAGAACTTTTAGTCTCAATTAATTTGATTTTTAGTCATGTTTATCCAGACCAGACTGTTCTTTCTAGAGAAGAAAAAAGAGTGGGAAAGGTAGAAGTAATTTTTCTCAGCTTATGATATTCTGAGTCTTACTTGTACCTTTGATTCTTATAGATAACTTTAATATATTTTACTTACAAAAATTAGTCCAGATTTTATGGGCCCTCAGCATCCAAAACATTCTGCATTGATGAATTCCTCAGTTTCAATACAGGTTGTCTGAAAAAAACCCAAGTTGTTTTGATTCTTCTACTCTTAATGCAGTCCAATGCAAACACAGCAAACAGGCAATCTTTGCCTCTCTGTGTCACTCACTGCGAAGGTTTCGTGTCACACACCCCAAAGTCAACTGCTCTGCCAGGAGAGTTGGTTGTTGGCTGTCCCTCGTACAGAAAGCCTCCCATACCTTTGATTATGCTGGCTCTGGGTTTTCTCAAGTACCTTACATGTTTTTTGATGAGTTGAGCCAAGCTTAGACATGGTATTGAAATATCTGTTAGTGCTTTAGAGGGCGTTTCATGCTTAACTGCCAGAAAATTATAGCTCCAGTCTGTGGTCGAGGAAGAAAGGTGTCTTTAACATTTAGATTGACATTACCCGACAAACAGATGAATCTGAGGGGAATGTTTGGTTGTCTTTTGGCATGTTTTTCAAATATCTGACTTGAAGTGAGAAATAGCTGGATTTGTTCTTGCTCTGAAGTATTTACATCTCACATTTGAAATCAGCATGCCAATAGGACAATTAAGGATCACAGTATCTCTTACGTGCATCAGATCAATATCATTAGTGTGACATATGCAAGTCAGGATTATAAATAGCTCCATATGAAGAGGACTTAATGTCAGTTTAAGAGAATTTAATGAGTGAGTTACATATGTGCTTATTTTGTACAGTTCCCAAATGACTTGTATAAGGATTGCAGCAGACAAGCGATGACACTCCTGAAGAGAGTTCCTATAACTTTTGGAGAGCGTTGTTTCAGAGTAGCCTGTTTCTGTAGTCAGCAAACATCTTCCTTGCTGTCCAGGCAGGGGCAGGGACTAGTCCTCTGTGGTTTGTGTTCTTTCCACGTGTCTGCTGGATTTGCTGGAACTGCCACTCCAGCTCGAACACAGAGAACTCCCAGCAAAGCCAGCTCGAACAAAAAGCCTGTGGCAGGCAGCAAACTGCAGCAGCTCTTTGCCAGGGACTGTGCAGCACTCCTGTTGCAATCATTAAAGCAGCAGGCAGCACTTGTACTCATAGGACCCATATCTGGCAGTATTATTTTCCCCCAGGAGTGCAGAGGAAGTCTTTGTGCAGTTTCATCTTAGGTATGTGCCCTTCTCTGAGATGAAAACATTTTTTCTATTCTAGACAAGGTAAATACCAAGAGAAAATTGTAAAAAAAATCCTAAATATCTGATTGCCAATCTTATTTTTCTTAATATCTTTAGAAAGTTTCTATTGATACTGTGGCTGTTACTCTGAAATTTTCCTTCGTGGAACTGACACATCTCAAGCTTTGCGAGGTTTACAGGCTGTGGTCCTAGTTTCATTACTAAATATAGTTGAAGTTGATTAATGGAGGGTAATGAAAAACAGTAATTGTTCTGAGGAAATTACCTCAAATTTTTATTAATCTGTGGTTTGTGGTTAGATATCCATAACTTATTTACCTTGAACAGACTAGCATTAACCTTTCCCTTCATGGATGGATGGGCAAATGGATTTTCTATTTTTTTCCAGCTCTTCATTCTTTTGGGACCAGAAAGGTGACCAGTGGTGACAACTCATTACTTTAAACAACTTCTGTATTTCAGAGCAAAAGGTGGGGATGGAGGTCTGTGGGCTCTCCATACGTGGGAATGTCCACACGTCCATCATTGTTCAGAATCAGCAACACTAAGCAAGAACCAGATTAAAACTGCTCAAAATAGGATGGGTTGAACACTTTAAAACAGTGAGACTTGATTTTTGCAAGCTCTAATCCAGCCCTACTGTTCTTGTAGTTATTTATCCCTCAGTGACTCAGTTTGTGAGGGAGTTTTCACACTTTTTGCAAGTCAACAACTCATAAAGGAGGGTTTGGGTTTTAGTTTGCATGTTGTGTTTTGTTTATCCTGTGCTGAACTTCATTGTAAATATATCTTCCATTATTCTTTCTGGAGGGGAAAATCCCAGGTTCCTGTGGTCAAAGTTTCACACAAGCTCTAAAGAGACTCCCTACATGGAGACCTGAATGTACAGGAAGTGATCAGTTGAAAGCACATCATGTTGGTTGTCTGTAGAATTCTTTCACAGTAATCAGAGGTGGGGGAAAATCTTTTTTCTTTATTTATTTTTAATCACTCTTCCTTCCCACAAACTGTTCAAACACATAGGCACTGTTTTCTTTTTTAAGTTTGAAGGCTGTTGATTTTTTCAGAGGGCTTTTTTGCATTCGTCCACCTTGAAGTGTTTTTACATCACCATAAAGACAAGTACAAGTTGTGTTTGTCTTCTGAACTGTGCTTTGGGGATGTTCTGTCACAGTCCTGATATGGATCTGAAAAACTGAATGAACCTAAAATATAAATAAATTTTTTTCTCATAATCAGCATATACAGAATCAAATCACAGTATGCACTAATGAGATGGGATGAAAACTGACAGTACACAAATCTTTGTACTTCTGAGATTTTCCATGTGTGTGTGTTTGTTCTCAACACTGACTAATGAGAAAAGCTGAAAAATAAATGATAATTGCTTTTTATCCAGGAGTTTATGAAACATGCAAGAATGTTGCTTTGTGTCAATGCTAGAGTCTTTCCCAAATAAATCTACATATGGAGAAGGACAAAAAAAAAATCAACATTGTATAAATGTAACAGCTGAAATGCATGTTTGTCTGAAAGAGTAAGAAATTAGGGAGTAGCAGCCATAGATGGATTTTCAGCATCTAGTCTGTACACTGCAAATTGCTTTTATCTGCTTTTAAACTCCTAGGAATGCTTGAGTGCTGCTTTCTCTAAAAAGTGTGTCTATCTTCCCTCTTCTTTCTCAGGAGAAATCATAGAATGGTTTGGGTTGGAAGGGACTTTAGAGATCCCCTATTTCCAGCCCCCATGCCATGGGCAGAAGCACCTTCCACCAGCCCAGGTTGCTCCAAGCCCCGTCCAGCCTGGCCTTGGACATTCCAGGGATGGGGCAGCCACAGCTTCTCTGGGCACCCTGTGCCAGGGCCTGCCCACCCTCACAGGGAAGAATTTCTTCCCAATATCTAATCTAAACCTACTATCTTTCAGTTTAAAGCCATTATAAATAATTCCCTTGCTTAGCTCTCCAAAGGATGGGAACAGCTCAGTGCTGCTCTCGCCTCCAGTGCAATCCATCTCCTCCTGACTGGCTGCTTTCAACAGGGGTGAAAAAAAGAGCTGCTTGAGCAGCCTGAACTGGGGAAAAGAGGAGTGATGTTTGGGAAGAAACATGACCAGGGAATTGCTGTCTGTGAGACTGCAGGGCTGCTTTAAACTCTGCTTTATCTCAGTCAGGGGCCTCTCCAAACAGCCACGGATCTTTACCAAAGTCACTCCTTTGCAACCAAGTTAAAAGACATTATGAAAGTTTGTGTTTGTTTAGCACAAAAGGCTAGTGTAGGATTTGATGCCAGTTCATGTATTTCCATTAGAAACATGCTTCCCGTCGTCTCAGAGTTTTGTGAAAACAATAGGAAAATGATCTCAGGTGTTGAAAGCCTGCAAGTTGTCTCGGGGCAATACACAGCCTGAAGGTTGCTTCTTTCCCATTTTGAAGGGTGAGTTAGGAGTTTCCCATCTCCTTGGCTGCTGCTACAAGTAAGATGTTGCTGGGTTTAGGCAGAGAGGGAAGAGTTTTGACTCAGATTTGTTTATTAAAAAAAAATCCAACTGTGAATAGTAACTTTACTACTGATTTAAATGTGAGTATGTTTGTTATAATGAAGTATAAGCCCTAAAGTATGACTGTGTTCAATAACGCTTGTCTAAAGCAATAAACTTATCACATATTTATTGATTGTTGATACTTTCTCTATTGTACAAAGCAGACAACCTTCCTAAGTGAACATCTTCATTCTTTGATGTCCAAAAAAACCCCAAATAAGTGTAACTGCAAGAAGTAGCCTGTTATTTGTGGATTGACATGAAGTCATCAAAGTTCCTGCAAACAGTCTCTTTATTTATAGAAATGTCAAGAGCTTACTAAAAGCTTTAGTCAAGCCAAATTAGTATTGCAAATTATATTAATTAGAGTATATCAAGCTATATTAACCAGTGTAATTTATTTTTATATTAGAAAGCTTTAAATGGGTGCACCAACACTAATTAAAAGTGTATAGAAAACCTTTTTTATTACCAGCCTGCCTTTCTTGTTCTACAGGTGTCAAACCATGCAAATGGCTAAAAAAAACAGAATTTAGGAAAACTACTAAAATTAAGTCTAAATAGTGCTGAATAGTCCTATAAATGGACTTTTACAGCAAATATCAGAGTTCCCTGCAGGTTTTTGAATATGATGTCAGATACTGAGCTGAAAATAGAACAGGAATTTTCTGAGCTTTGCTTTGAAATATGAAAAAAGAGAATTTAATTGAACTGACTTCTAGGCAGAGTGATTCAAAGCTCTCATTTGAAATCATCTGATTTAAAAATAATATAGTAACATGTTGAATACTGGAAACATTGTAAAATCACAAGTTACTCCTTGTGATAGCTAATGGATTTTGAGCACTTTTCACATGTAATGAGATAAGAAGTAGATGTACTGGTCACAATTGTTACTGATTTCTGGTTTTCCTTGGAATCTGCTCAGTTTAAGGTTGTGTGACTTTTTCTCATGCCATATAAGGCTCTACTTCTGTGTATATATGTGGAATTTTTATTTCTCCCCTAACTGATTATCAGTGGTTATGTTTGTACCTTCTAATTGCCTTCATTAGCACAGAATCATCGTGTCATTGCCCCAGGAGTGGAAAACTTCATGTTTTATAAAGTTAAAACATTTCCCAGGTTGTTGTCTATGATCCAGCCAGACTCTCAGTTGTTTTAAAATAGTTCAGAAAGATCTCACAACAGCCCACAACTCTTTTTCTTCATATATTACATAGCTTTTTTAAAGGCCTTGACAAAGTCTTTAAACATTGCATGTTCCAGGTGCATTGTATTCTCACACGAAGACTTTCAAGTGTAAACAGTGGCATTTGTTTTCTGAGCAGAAGCACAAAATGATTCTTCATGTTTAAAAAAAAATAAAATAATTCTCATCCTTAGTTTTTAAGTCTGTATTTCTTAATTACTGATCTGCACCTCTTAGTTTGTAAGTTATCAGAGCTCTTATTATAACCTAAAGGGATATATGTTCTTATTTTTTCCAGATGGGTTGTGGGGGGGTCTGATGGTGTGGGGGTGTTTAAGATTGATTAGAGAGTGGCTGCTATTAAAAAGAGCTCTTTCACTGCCTGGGCTTTGGTTTGATCTGGGAAGGAATTCTTGGGAAGCCTGTGGGCATTGGCAAATGTTTCCACATGTCGAGGCAGTCGAAGTTTGGAGCAGTTTGGAGCTGTGCAATGAGTGACTAAGTGCAGAGCCCTGGTTTGGTTTGAAGTGTCCCTCTTAGATAACGACACGCTGGCAATTTAAAAATCCTTCTTCATTAGTTTCAACCAAATGCCAGCCAGACTGCATAGCTCAAGAAAAAAAGAAGCCTGTGTCAACAAACTAACCACAGGAGGCTCTTGCTTCGTAATGATGCAAAAAAATGTGTTAAAATGTTAGTGGAGTGTGGGAAGTCAAAGAAAAAAACCCTACTTTTGTCTGATCTGACACAGAAATAAGTGGATTGATCTGACGTAAACAAGTGGATTAATGGGAGTCACAATGGTTTGCAGTCATCAATATGTTTTTTGTAATAAACTGGTAGTTGCAAGAGAGGGAGAAAAAACCCTCTACCCGCCCTTCACTGATTCTTATCATAAAAGAAAACATGAAAGGAAAAGCAGGACAAGATGTATATTTCAAGCAAACCAGAAGAAGCTTTCTTTCCTGTTTGATTTTGCACTTGGGGAATTTTACTTCATCTCTCCCTTCAAAGGTAGCAGAGAATTCATTTACTGTAGCCTGAGGTTATAATAGCAAAACAAAGGCTCGCAACTTAACATACTTCAGAAAAAACAAAATAATTCAATTAGACTAACTCACTTGGTTGTTCTTGGACATTTGTGAAGTTGGGAAGGACACGTAACTTCTCCTTTTAAAGGAGATACTCTGTCCGCTGGAAAAAAGACTGGGAAAAGGAAAGGAGGAGGACTGAAAGGGAGGGAACACTTGGGCTAAAAGGAGTCATTCAACTTTCACTTCTTCCCAGGTGAGCAGGGTTTTAAGGGGAAAGAACAAGAGGTCCCACCAGGAGGACCTGATTCAGTCTAGAAGATCAAGTGTTCATTAAAGTTGAAGTAGCTGAATATTTTGTACAGGTGCCCATACAATCAGAACTTCGCCCACAACTGTTTCTTCTCTAAAGCAAGTTACATAACTGTGAGTAAATTGTCTTAAAGACTTGATGAATTATCCCTATAAATGATATTTCTGCTGTTCTGAGATTCAATTTGCTGAATTTTGAAGGTGATGTCAGACAAGCCTTTAATATCCCTAGAATATTTTGGTTTGTTGTAGTGGAGATACAGAAGGCCTTAGCATGGTTGAATGTGTTAATGTAAATCCCATCACATTCCTGAACTCAGTGGCTCAAGCTTTTTGACCTCCACTGTGTCCCACATGAGCTTGTAAATTGTCTGAGAGATTAAAAAAAAAAAAGGAAAAAATCTGGTAGATTTTTATGAAAAATGAAAAACTGCTATTGGATTTTGCAGTACTCTGGGTTTGGACTGATCTGGGTTATATCCCATTGATGTACCTTTAAATTGTAAAGCAGTTTGGCTCTTTTTAGGGAATGTGCCAAACCAATTACCATAGGTAATCGTACATAGTCTAAGCTGAGCTGCATAAAGAAATGTGATTTTAGTATCACTGGTCAGTCCATGCAGTTGGTACAACAGCTTGTCCTTTCAGGCTTACTTTGCATCAGTGAAAGCTTGTCTTCTGCTCTCTCCTGTATTTCTGTGACCTGCACTCTCCTTCACTTCCAGGGGCTCTCCAGCCAAAATAAGTGCAGCCATTTTTGCCATCTGCTTGTAGTCAGCACCCCATTGTAAAATGGTTTAAAAATCAGGTCACAGTTTTCAAGTCTTGGCAGCCCAGTCTCATCAACCTGACAGGTTTCCTCATTGCCATTGTGGATTTTTTTTTTCCTTTTACAGAGGAATACAGAAGTCAATAACTGGAAACATGAACACCAAATCGGGAATATACAGCACAGGTCTATACAAGTATGATGACTGTTCCTTTTATTCTTCCTCAGGGGTTCCCAGTCCCACAGACAGTGTCTTGTGTGCTTCCCACTCTTTCTCCTGCTTCCCTGGAAAGGGAAGAACACTTCTGTATGCCTGAGCTGAAGTGGGAACACTCAGACTAGGACTGATGTGGGTGCCCTCCTCAGGGTGCTTGTACAAGTGGACAATGAATTCCTGCTGCCTTCTTTGCCCCCCCTCCTGCTCTCCCTGGAGATCTCCTCCTACTCCCCTTCACAGGACTGACCTCATGCTCCCTTTGAGCAGGGAAGTTTTAGCTCTGCTCCCCTCAAATGACAAGTTGCCTCTTAACTTTTACATAAAAATAAATGTCAATGGAAAAAAATATGCCCCCTTCTTTCCATAGTATTTCATGTGGTCTTTCATACTCAGTCACCCTGATGCAATAATTTATCCCTTTCAGAACAAAACCAGATATAAAATGCTCCTGGTTTTCCCTTTTTTTTTTTTTTTTTTCTTTTTCATCCAGCCCATGGTGCTGAAAATCACATTTTAATCTCCCCAGTTAAAAATCCTGTGAGTTCAATAAACAAGAAGATGAAATCTATTTCTTTTCCCTGGGACAGGTGAGTACATCTCTCCCTAATTTTCGATGTATTCAATTCCTTTCCAAATCCTCATAAGTAATCCTGCTTTTACAAACATATTTAGCTTCCTTTTTGGAGATGAGAGTTGCAGATGGTGGGATTTTTATAAAAATATTTAATCTGGAAATAAACCAAAGAGGATTTAAAATTCTGATGGGAAAAAACAGATGAAGAAAAGAATCTTGAAGTGATGCAGGAAATTCAAAAGACAGCTCAAACACATTATATTCAGTATGTTAGGGCCTGTTTGCATTTCAGTTTTCTTCTGTACAGAGTTGCAAGCATAAATTTCAGAACTTCTTGTAATGACACTACATTCTGTGCCAGTAGGGGCCTTACACATTTGTAAGTGGTTTCTAACATGATAAGCCAGTAATCATGAAATAAATATTACTTAATTTTAAAAAATGAAGGTTTTTTGAGCCTCTTTGCTTTTAGACATCTCTGTGCAAGTCCAAAACGTGTATTTTTGTTTGTAGTAGTGGATTAATATTTTTAATATGTTAAATTTCAATAAAGGAAAAAATATCACAAAAAATGTGAATTGAAACATTTCAAATAGATGCAGGAACACAGTTGGAAATGCCTCTGAGATTTCCTTCAGCTGAAGGGCTGTAAGAAATAGCCCCTATGACATTGTTGGCAAACGCAAAAGCAGAGGCATCCCTGGGCAGCCGCAGGGGCTCAAAGAGAGAGCAGCCACAGGCTGGGCTTGTGACAATAACAGGAATTGAGTTTTGTCCCACCTGTGGAAGAAATTCTGGCACTTTGGGGAGAGAGAAATATCTGCTTGTCTGTGCAATGGTAACAATCCCTGAATCACCATCACTTAGGGAATATTATTTCGGGGAAGAAACTTTTCGGAGACCTCCTTTACCAAGGCTGGGAGACGTGAGTGTGTTATGTAAATAAATGGGTAGCCTTAAGGAGATCGTTCATTACTTCTGCAAAATCAACTTTGGAGGTATGTGGCAGCTGGGAAAAATGCATCTTCTTTAAGAAGTGATTCCTTCGCACATTTTATTTAAGTATCTGACCAGAGGGAGGGATATGGATCACAGAAAGGATTACAAAGTTATGTATATCACTTATCATTTCATTCTCCAGGGCAGTAGTCTGTTTAAGGAGGGAATTGAGAGAAAAATGGACTTATGTTTGGTTTTGGTTTGGTGTTAATTTATAGGCTTCTTTTATAAGCTACTAAGAAAAAAGTGCTATAAAGTGATCTTTTCCCAGCTAGGAATGCCACTCTCAGTTTTTATTTCTGTGCTCACATCATTTCAGTAATTTCAAAAAGACCTTTATCTTGGAATCTAGACTCCTACAAGAGTCTGAAGCTATCCTAAGTCTAAACTTAGCCATAGCAATACACCATAAAATATAAGCAACTAGAAACCACTCAAGGTGATTTTTTTTTTAGTTTTTGCTAAACAGTCATGCCATCTAGAAAATTCTTCTTCACGCTCTTCCCGTGCTGCAGTTCCCTTAGAAAGCAGCAACCCCTGCCCAAGGGTGGAAAGCCAGCTCTGCCCTTCAGCACCTTGGCTGCTGCCTCCAGTTTTGTTTCCTGGGGTGTGGGCACTGGCAAGAGCACCCCAACATGGCATAACACTTAAAATACCACCAAGGGTTTTAAGAAAATGGGCACTGGGAAGGGTAGACAAGGTTAGTAGAACACTTTCTCCAGGTTTTCAGCCAAGGTTGTGCACAGTAACCCCGTGGCACAGTGCCTTGTGCTGGACTGGCATCGTGCCTGTGCTCTAAGAGACATGGGCACACACCCCCTCTTAGTAAGGCATATTCTTAGGTAAGTTTTTGAGTTGGAATGCTGTTAGGCATGTGCCTTATATGCTTCTGCAAATGAAAATATAGTAAAATGGAGCTAAACTTCTAAAGAACTTTTCTTTCTGTTGTCTGGACATTTATTTGAGATTGCAGTGACTTGGTTTTTTGTCCAGCTGATGAATGTAAAGGAACATCAGGACTGGAAAGGGAAGGGATACCTTGCAGGACAGGATGTGTAATTCAGGGCTGGAGATCTGTGCATTCCTTAAAGGTAATGAGGCTCCTGAACATGCAGCCCTGTCAATTGCAATGGTAATGAATTGGGAGAGCTGAGTTTTCCATAGATCTGAATGTATTATGGTGAAAACAGCTTTAATGACTTCCTGACAAAATTTACAATGAAAACATAGTTCAGCTAATTAGTTTTGCTCATATTCCTTTGACAAGGGGGCTCTGGCATGTGCTTGTAATTCCCCTTGGAGTGCAGTGTTAGATTTTAATATGTACACTTTATTTCCCAACATTTAGTTTATAAAATAAGCATGAGCTTTCCACTTTAGTCCCTGCTGCCCCTGCTGCCTGTATCAACTGTATTAAAAAGACACACAACAGTTTCTTCAAAAGCTGTGGGGTTTCTTCCCGCCCAGAAAATGTGCAGCTACTTTTTTTCTACTGTCTTTATTGTCTGCATGTTTCCTTTCCTCCTTTAGCTTAATGGTCTTTGCATTTCAATATGTTTTTCTGTAAGATCACACATCTTGCCTTTTGTGCAGAGGAGTAGCTAAACAAGAAAGAAGAGGAGGAAATACTTTTCCTTCTTACATATTGATTTAGAAATGTAAGACTATAAAGGAAAGAATAATATGACTTTATCCAAAGCAGTAATGAAACTTCAGAGCTATGAGTGAGCAGACTAACAATCATTTTAGTTAAGAATTACCTCTATGTGCTTTACAAAAGTTGCAATGTAAATAAAGTTCCTGTACTGAGGGTGGAAAACAGCACCTAAACTTCACACTTTATAGGATACTTTTCTCTTAGGTGTATTGTCATCCTGGTTCTCATTCTGATAAACATACAGTGAGAATGAAGTACACATATTAAATGTAAGTTTTCTGGGGAAAGAAAGAAAAAGTCTTGGGCTGAAGTGCTCTGTCCTCTAAAAGCAGAACTTAGGCTGTGAAGTCAAACAGAAAGTCTAAGCTCCTAGGAGATATATGTCCTTGCTATATTATTCAGTCAATATCTTTAGTTATTTAGAAACATTTAGTGATTCTCTAACAATATTAGAAGTATGTTAATATTTCATTGTTTTTTTCCTAATGTTTCCTGCTAAACACTTATAGAAATGACCATTAAAAATTCAGGGACCGGAACAGCTCCTCTTGTTTTGGAAGTATACAGTTGTATCCTGTAGTTCTTGCTGCTGTGCATGCAAACACAGTTAGTGGCACAGTTAGTTGGGGGGCAAAAAAAAAAAAAAAGAAAAAAAGAACTAGTTTTCAATTCCTATTTTGATGCAATTTTTTTTTAATGCATTATAATTTATTTATGATTGCATATTATCAGTATTACAGAAGCATTGAGGAGCTTTGAATAAGTGTTTAATTATATCAGACACTATAGACATGCAAAGCAAGCAAAAGAAAGGCTATTCCAGCTAACTTATAATCTTGCAAGATAAAGATATGGTGGGAGAAAGGAAGCAGCTTTGTCATCACTTTACAGCTCAGGCTCTCGCAGAGCCCCAGCCTTTTCTCTTTTTCTGTCCCTCTTTCCCTCTTTGTCCCTCATTTGAAATATCCTGAGCACATACACAACCAGCTTCATGCAGCAGCAGAATTTCTTCCTGGGTGCCAGGACTGGATGGGTTACTGCAAACTTAAGGCATGTTCCAGAATACATACAAGTCATAAGCAGATTTTTCAGCCCAATGGAGCTATCCATCATTTTGCCAAATCAAGTGGTTAGTGATTGAGGGCAGTTTGAAGCACCTGATTGTTGGAGTGTTCCTGCCTCTCAAATGAGCAATGCATAGTGTAATAAAATCTCTTTTCCTATTACCATTTTTCACAGTTCTCTGCTGAGCTTGTTGTTTGATAAATTGCATGGAATTATTAAACTCTGTGTATGAGATGCTTATGGGACGCTGCTTGGTCTTCTGGGTACATATGGAAGTATATCCCAAGGAAATCTGTTTATGTCCAGTTCCAGTCTTAGTGAAATAGGGTGTGTAAAACTTCATAAGTCAGATGATTAGTGCTGATTCTTCAGTAATAACATCTAAAAATATCCAATCATTCTCTGTGAAAAGCAAGGTGTAGCACAACTGAAGGTGCTTGGGGTTTATCTAAGACATTAAAACAGAGTATACAGGAGGAGCGATTTAAGACATAGAATCTATTGGAATAGAAAAGTTATTTGTGTCAGGATTTTTAGAAAGATATCTTATTCAATATCATTTATAGGAAGGATATACACAAAAATTTTCCTCCTATTTCTTGGATACTTTATTCCTACCAGTGCATTACTGAATCTTACTTCTTTAAAAAATAATATTGTAGCCTTGTGTAGACAATATTTTTTGACATAATTTAATACAGGATTTTATAATTACAACTACGGCTTCTTTATTTGTCTTTGCGGTTATTGTTTTTCTTTAAAGCCTGCAAGGCAATTTACTTTTCCTTTTAATACAAACAAACATTTCCTAATTATAGTAATCAGTTCACATGCAATAATCGCATTAGCTGTGGTAATTATTATTTGCATCACCTGGACCTCTACTGGGGTTGATAGACAAGATCAATAATTCCCAAGCAGGCAGAAAGGTGAGGCTGATTATGCGTTCAAGTGATCAGAGACCAGATTGCATTTGATTAAATGAACTGGTTAGAGATTTTATAATTAATGTTCTTTGTTAAAAGACAAAAAAACTAAACAAATGCGTCCACTCTACCCTTGCTGAAAAATGGTCATGAACTCGGAATGTCAGAATGGAACAACAACTTCAAACCACATAAAGTGAGGTAATTTTTAAACAAAACTGTAGTTGCAAATGTGAGCTCCCCCTGGACACAACAAAAGAGGCACCTTCTCAGGGTAAACGTGGTTAAACTTCCAGGCTTTACAGTGCCCATAAATTGAATTTGACTGATATTTTGGAGAGATCTGAAGCCCAAAGTGTTTAGGTATTTGCTATAATCTGGAGTAAACACTGAGAAAGTTTTTTCTTTCCTGCTACAAAGAGCTTTTTCTCCATGGCATGGGTGTAACTAAGACCAGTTTAATGCTATTCTACTTACAAAGCTCCAAGAGTATATAGGTTTAATTCATATCCATATAAAACAGGTGAGTGATTAACTTACTTCAAGGCTACAACCTTTTAACTTTGTTTTCATTCTGTTTAAAATCTCTTAAATTATCTTAAAAGATTATTGTAACAGCAAGTTCAGTGCCAATCTTTTGTTTATCCAATAGTTTCTCATTTTGTGTTACTTGTTTTTTGAAAGAAAATGAATTTTCTTATTTACCAGAAGCAGAGGAGAACTTTGGATTCACTTAACAAGCATTGCCTTTTGTCATTTCCTATTGGAAAAGCTTTGAGGACACTCTTTAGCCTATTCAAACTGAAGTATAAAGTACTCTCAGAAAGCTACTTCTTTCTCTAATTTTATAGGACAGATTACTAAGAACTGTCTTGCTTTCCCACCTTCTTGTCTGTAAGTAACAGTTTTCCAGAAGCCAATAATGAATCTTCAAAATATTCTTGATCTGAGCGGTCCCAGGCACATGGGCAGTGAGGCTTTGGTGGCTGGGGGAAGGATGGGCACCTCTGCCCTTGGGTACTGAGCTGTCATTGCTCAAATTCTTTACCCCTTTGTCCCCTTCTCCACCACAGCCCTTCAGATTTTATCCCCTTCCATGTCAGTGTTTCCCCTCTGATATCCTTGAACCAGTAGTTATTACCATCTCCCTCTGTTTTCCTCTGCTTCTCTTGGCTCCAGCTTCTTTTTTCCCCCTTTCTTTCTAACAACTTACCAATTTTCTCAGTAACCTGAGCCAAGGTCACCCGGCAGTGCTGCATCAAAGCTAAGCCTTGGATCACAGGCAGCTGAGCCCCTGCGTTGAGAGTTACATCTCCAGCATAACTGAAGTGCAACAGGTTACGAAATACATTTCCTGGGCAGATCAGCCTGCATTTGTGATTGGCACTTAAGTGAATATTTAAATCTTTCCTTTGATTTACAAAACAGTCAGAGAATTGGCATAATCTTGAGGTTTTCCTAAATAGAGGTATTAGCTATAGAGTTCGAGGAATACTTAAAGTTTGAAATTTGGAATTATCCTTCCAACAGACAGATCTTTAATACCCTAAATAAGTCTTGCATCAGGCAGCATTAAAGCTTAGTAGCGGGTTTCTTGTGGAAAATTTTCCAAAAGGCTATATTTTCCAGGGAACTACATTAAAGCAATATACTTCTGAAGCTGAGGTATATCACACAAAGTAGCAACCAAACACCTGCATTTGGACAATTCCCTTGGTGAATGAACATTTTGACCACTACGACTTATCCCAGATTGTGTGAAACAATCACTGATTTTTGGCTTTCAGTAATACATTTCCTTTTACTGTTCAGCAATTCATTGACTATTGTATGAGCATTGAACCTTCAATATGGAGCTTTTATGTAAGTCACAGCTTTAACCATCTCCAGTTGTAAATGGGGGTCCAGTATTGCCACAAACTGGGCCTGTTTGTCGTCTCATGAGTGTTGCCTGGGTAGTCTTGGGTGATAAATGATGATATAGTCCTTGACCAGAACAAAATGACAACCTAATGAGGTTCACATGAATGATGACAGGAGAGAGATGCAATCAAATAGATACAGTTTTTACATGCAAGTATGTTCTTGCTTCTATTGGTATAAATAGTTGGAGTACATGTAAGTGCTAGGGCATTAGCTCCTCATTTTCACTGTGGAATTATCCTTGGCGTTCTCTGCTTATCTGCAAGTGATAGTTCTTCGTTTCCATTTGATCTATTTTTTCCCCTCCAGCATAATGAAGAATGATGGTACTTTTAGATGTTGACATTTTAGAAAGCTGAGATGGTCTGTAGTAGACTACAAATGATGAAAGCTTAATGAAAGTTATTTTCTCATAATAGCTCTAAATTGGCTATTTTCGCAGAATGGAGTGGGTCCGCTGGATTGAGCCTGAACTTTTTACCCCTCTGTAATCCTGTAGTTACCAAGAGTAATGTGGAATGACTTCAACTGTTGAGCTTTTTAAAATCCAGAGTTAAGAGAACCGATTCAAATTGAATTTTTACATTATTCCTAGATGTAGGAATTTGTTACTGTGAAGAGCTGAGAGGTTGTTGTTTCCTGACTTCATCCATTGCAAGCCTGGCAGTCAGACCCAGAAACTGTGGTGTATGAATAGTAAAGATCATACTGGAAAGCAGTAGGAAATGGGGATTTTAAACTTCTATACTAGGATAAAATTTTCATATTACCCAAACTATGAGCCAAAATATCAAAACTTTCAGTAAATCAGCCTGCAATCATTTCATACACGTGGAGCTGGAAGACTCCACAATCTCATTTCCCTCCAGAGAGTTAGGAAGGTTGTTCCAAATATATAACACAGTGAGGACCTTCCCAAATTTTGTCTTAAAGAAGTCATATTCAAACCCCTTGTTTCATTAGAACCCTATTTTCAATACTTAAAATTGTTGGTAATTTTGCTACCCTGATTCAAGCTGAGATTCTCAGGGTGCAACCGTTTCTCTCATTCATATTGCAGTGGGTCAAAGACCAGAGATAATAAACCTGAGAGACATTAATAGTTTGAAAAAGAAGTTGTGACTGTTTTTCTGCCTTCAAATATAATTTTTTAGATACCAGTTTCTATTAGCTATTAGATTAAGTTTTCCAGGATGTTTGTAAGTAAAGTTGATTTAACTCTTGTAGTTGTCTCAAGCTAAAGACAGAGTTGTAATATTTCAAAAGTCTCAAAATGCCACCAGCATCCTGGGCAAACACATTATCAGAAATACCAATGATTTAGACTGAATGTGATTTTATCAGTTTATTAAGCATAAGCCTCCATTTATTGGTGATTGATAGAATTAATGAGGAAAACTCCACTTTTGTAAATCTTCATTTTATAAGCCTGAAGTTCCCAGTAAACTGTTTGTTCACCCTACCAATTTAATCGAAGTGTGTTGTTGAACTTCCTAAGGATACATTCTAGTTGCTTGGCAATGGATTGTGGAACAATTCGTTTAAAGTTCAGGGAACGCAGAACTAGAGTAATTTATTCAAATCCACCACTTATTAAACCAGGATTTGACTTAATTTTTTTTCCTGACTAATAAAATGGACTTGAAAAGAATTAGCTAAACCTCTGTGGAATTGTCACAAAATAATTCTGATGACTGTGTTGTCTATTATTTTTTACTGCCAGTGAGGAAGGCAAATGGAGATGAATACATTCCCCATTGTTTTGTGGATTGTCAGAAAGGGATTTATTTTTAAACAGTTTATTGTCTCAACATCATCCTCCTTTCAAGATATGTAACATGGAGACAATATACCTGCATTTTTATTAGGCATCTGAAATATCTGAATATTTCACAAGAAAGGGTATTTTCTTTCTCTGTCTCTCGTAAAAAACAGAGACTGCAGGTGCTGAATTGGGATAGTCTTCTGATGGGCATGAATAATTTAATTGCTTGCGTTTAAAACACTACAACAATAAATACATTTTATTTTAAGTCCCAGTTTTGGCCCCATTTTACTAACACATGTATTTCCGGTCGGAGGCTTGCTGCTCCTTTAATCTAGACCAAGAAAGACAAATACAACATGACATATTCTTAAAATGTCAAGCTCCCCTGCAGTCACTGGATTTCACTGTGGAACTCTTGGAGCTTTTGATCAGAACCATAAAGTGTGTTTTATTATGCAGCAGGACCTGGAAGAAGGAAACTGGAGATTTGGAGAGTTGTGTTGTTTTATTGTTATCCTCGCTACCTGTAAATCCTCTTTGGATCAGGCCACCAGAGTCCTGTGTCCTCCAGGAGAAAACAAAGCTAGACAGACCCAGGAACCTTCAGACTTCATATAAAACAAGCTATAACTAAGGAAAAAAGAAATGCATTTGCCTGTCTCCCCAGTGAGAGGATATGAAATATTTATCTAAGCATCAGTGGAGTCTCTGGGATCTATAGCTGTGTGCAACCCCAAGTCAATTAAGCTGATTTTCCCCTCCCATGCTCTGTTTTGCAGGGGTCTCAGCACAGGGTAAGTGCACAAAGAAGTGCACACTCACAGGGCTGTGACTCTGGTCATTTAAGGCTATAACCACAGAGATTTTGGTCAGGTTCAGTCAAGGTTTTAAAAATGTCATTGTGATACCATTCTAAATGGGAATCACACATTTAGGAAGGAAGAAGGAGATATTCTGAGAACAAATGTGAAAATAATTACAGAGAATTACAGAAGAAGATGGTAGGTTGATGAATTCCAAGCATTGCCTCTTTCCAAGTAGTTTTTTCCTGACAAACTTGACAAATACTCATAATCTGTGTTATAGATTGCCATGAGGAAAGTGATGAGAATGAGCTAAAGGGATTAAACCATAAGGCAAGGAAGGGACTTCAGAGATTGAACAGGAATGTAAAACTTAGATAAAACTGCCTCTGATGACTTCACAAGCAGCATCTTCTAAGGGAATTGTAGGATTTTCCTCTGTGTGGGGGTGTCTGAAATAGTTTGAAGAAGACTTGCCTACTTTTCTCTATTAGACCTCACCTTTTGGTTCTTTCCAGCAGAATACCTTTCATTTCCATTTGGTTCTTCTGCTACATTATCACAGCCAATGCAGGAAGAAAGTCTTCAGTTCTGAGTTAATTAACATTCCATGACCAGAGCCTCGCTCAGTGTAGAATTCACTCTGCCCAGTTACACACCTGTCCATAGAGTCCTCAGCATAACAATCTTAAAATCCCCAGAAAAGAACAATATTTGGGGAAAATGTCCTAAAGCAAACCATTAATAAATCCGTCTTTAAGTTTGTATAGTTACTTTTCAGTTGGTGTGGATGTTTGTGGAGGTAATGGATTCACAGCAGAGGTGTACTGGAGGATAGGTGTGCTGCACCACTGGGGAGCAGGTGGGCAACAGCAGACTCACAAGAGATTGGACCTTTAGAAAGAAACCTGGCTTTCTAAATATGATTTTAGCAGCCCCTTGTGTTTAGTAAGCAGTGTGATAGAGAACCTGCTGGTCGCAAAGCTCCTAGAAGTTAGTACAGTAATCCCCACAACTTCATTCAAGTAGATTATTTCAGGTGAAAAGGGAGAAAAAAGACAAAGGAAAAAACCACTCAATATACTTCGAATTACAGAGACCTTTTTGGTTTGGGGGGGGGGGGGGGGATGAGGTGGGTGGGTTTGTGCCTTTTTTTTTTTTCTTTCCAAGAGTGGAGATTAAAGAGTTCTTTACTTCCATTTGCATTCATATAACAAGCTGCTAATCCTTCCTTCGGTCTATTCACTCTGCTTCCATCACAGTTTGGCACATTCGCTAGCACTTATAATGTAATTATGTAGTGAAAACTTCCTAGAAAGGAATAATGGAAGAGAATTTTATCCACTTGCTCTTTTACAAGTGAATTCAGAACCGAAGAACGTGAAATGTTAGAAGAATCAAATCAGTTCTGTTTCTCACTCAGACATACAGCGAGATCCCAGTCAGAGGGGCTGATGACCATTTTCACCACTTCTCACCTTTCAGTACTGGAGTTTTAAATGCCCAATTTTTTAGCAATATTATCGCTTTGAGCAGTCATCCAGGCATGCACACTCCCCTTCTTTCCCACAAAATTTCTGTTACCTCTGGATCACTGTAGTATGGAGGTATGCTCATGATATGTGACAGGAGTTAAAAATCTTTAAAAATTGAATAGAAGATCATGCTTATTATTTTGGCAATGTTTCACTGTCACTGGTAAGCAGAATATCTTTGTCATCAGAAGAAAAGTGTCTGTAGTAGTTCAATTTTAAAAATCACCTAAGAGTGCCTGCCTTAACATGAGCTCCCTCAGGTGTGACCAGATGCCAAAAATGTGTTAGATAATCTTGACTAAATTATGTGTGTCAAAATATGATGCCAACAATACTCATTTGTGTACTGTTCCATTTTCTCATCACGTAGTCATCAAGAAATTATCTTCCAATCTTATAGTTCTGAGACATCATTGATCAAACTGCATTATACTCATTGACTTTTATTCCTAGAAAAAAAAAAATTAAAGTATAAATTTTGGGGAGACTGGGAGTCAGCTTTGTGAAACCCATGTAAAATTATTTGAAAGAAAACCCATTCCATAGGGAGAATCTGATGGCTGAAACATAAAAGTGGATACCATGTGCATGTTCTGTGCCTTTTTGTGTCTACCTGGACTAAAAGTATTTCTGAAAAGAGTGCCCTTAAAAATAAAAAAAAAAAAACCCTTATACGTTCCCAAGTGAAGCTTTCAAAATTTGTGTTACTAGCAGAATTTAACAACAACTTGGAAATAATCACTGAGCTGAACCCGAGCAGACAGAATTAGTCAGTGTGTGCTGGGCAGAAGTGACTAGAGCTGGATGGTGCAGCCATGCCTGTTCAATGGTTGTATCATGTCTCATCTCACACTCGCTCCTTTCCAACTGAGGAACTGCAGCTCTTTGTAGTTTCCAGTGACATTGTGAGAGCAAGAGGATCATTTGCTGTGTGTGTGGCTCAGAGTTCTGCCTCAGAGGAAATACTGATGTCAACAGGAATGCTGGGGGAATGGTTGGGCAGCAATGTCACCCTGTGGTGACAAACCAGCAGCAAGGGGGTCCTGCATTCCAGAGGAAATCCAAGTGTTGCTCTCTCTAATTACCTAATGACATCTCTGCACATTCTGGAATGATTTCAGAGCTATGCTGTTCTCTTCGCACAGACATTCTGTCATTCATTAGCACTTTGTGTTACCACAAACAAACAAAAACTCTGAGTAAACATTCATGCAGTGCAGATGCTCATCTTTGGGAGGATAGAGAGTAAGACTCTGACAGGAGCTAAAGAATCCACACAAATGCTGCCAAAACATTGTTTCTGAGGGGAAAAATAATGAACAAACCCACATCAGCGTCAGGACATTCAGTGAGATAAAGTGAAATAGGAGAACACCAAAGTAGCTGTAATTATGCAAAACAATGCTAAAAAGGAAATCTCTGTCCTACCTGCAGCTTCAGAGGCTCTGTCAGTGGTTCTGCTGTAGCTGCAGGGGCTCCACTGAACACCCTTCAAACCCAATTACAACAACACAGATCTCTGTTCTGGATTTAGTGTAAACTACTATTAACTGTGTCTGCGTGATGGTGTAATTCTCAGACTATTCAGATAATTGGGGAAAAACATGACCAATCACTTGACAAATCCTTTGGACAGATATCAAAAGAAAAAAGGCAAGGATCTATTGCAATGTAACAAGCTGAATGGAGTTTTGGGTGCTACAGATTGGTGTTTGCTTAGAGTGAAAGGTGAAATGCCATTTATTCTTTGTAGTGGGGTGTAATGTTGGTCTGTTGTACTGGGTGGACTGGGAAAATTTCTTTTTGCTATTTATTGTATAGTTATTTCTCAAGGTGACCTTAGCTGGTGGCTGGGGCTCTTCCACGGGCATTCATAAAATATTAATGATTATGGAGGCTATTCAAATTGACAGGTCTTATTGGGTGATTTTATTAAACTGAGAACAATCAAAATGTAGTTCTAGCTTAAAAAAAGTTTATTTTATTATAAGAAATTAAAATTGCCATTCATAGAGTGTAATACAAGTCAGTGCTTGTGTGTGACCTACAGTCATGAAGTCCTGTAGTTGTACTCTTCAGGTACAAAATTATCTGACTTTTTTTCTTCCTTTTAAAGCTGGCTGATGGTCTTCCATCTATAGTATGTATCTAGTTCCCTTCCTGTTGAGATTTACTTGTCTGTAAGGTAAAAAAGCCTCTTCTATATGTGATTATATTTGGAACATAATAGGAATAACTATTTCTTAAGCTCAATTAAAGAGATGTGCCAATTAAAAAGCTGGTTTAACTTTCCATAACAATGAGAATATGGATAGGTTCCTTTAAAAGAATAGTACAGCATGTTTAAAGACCAGTATAGTACTTAAATAATAGTGTGGAGTATTTAAAAAGAATTAACTGTCCATGTCAATGAGAACAGGGGTAGGTTTCCTTTAAAAGAATGGTATAGAGTATTTAAAGAGCTCTTTGGCAGATATATGCAAGGAAAACTGTGTTTCGGGCTGTATTTCTGCAGATGGTTTTATTAGATCATTAAAAAGTTATATACAAAGGGCAGCATTTCTTACCAAGAAAATGAGATTTTAAAATAACTCACATTAGTGGTCAATCCTTGCTATGTATGTTTGAGTTCTAACAGCTGTAATGATTTGTTTTAAAGGAACCATCTCAACCTGTGCTGATTTTTAGGCCTTTACTGATTGATTTGACTTGTTTGATGTATTATAAATCACACAGCTATAAAGTCACAGTAAAAATTCCATTAAACTTGTGAGGTAAAAAAAAAAAAAAATCCATAAATAAGCCAGTACGAAACGCAAGACAGCAGCAAATGTGCTATTTCTTTGCCTTTTTTTTAAGTTTAAGTTTACAGCCAAGGCCATTTTTATGTGAAGAAAAACAATGGCAACAAATAAGAATGTACCAGGAGTCTCGCTATGGAGGTGTATTTTATTTTATTTCCTCTACTTGAACAATATTTCAGTTTCCTTCACTGTGCCTCCATGAAGCCATTTTTTTGGTACTTCATTGATCAGAACTGGTATTATTTCTTTTCAAATTAAGACTCTTGATAGGGAAAACTGTTGTTAAAAACATGCACAAAAAAAAAAAAATAGGTAGAAGAAAATGAGGACTTCCAAATATTATTCCTCTTCTTCTTGATTCTTTAAAGCTTGTATTTAAACCACAATCTAGTACCTCTAGACTGTCTATCCAGGACCTATGCCAAACCTCACACCAGACTCTATTTTCTCCATGATTTCTTCTTGCTCTGTATTATGAATTGTGAATTATCCTTTTTCACTTCCATATTTAGGAAAAGCTGATAAATATTGAAGTAATTCTTTAGAAGTGACAAGAATTTTGCAATTGAGGTCTCTGAAAGAGACAAGCCACAAGGACACAAAGATGTCCCGTGGGCCTGACCATTGCTGTTCCCTGCAGTAGTACAGCTGTGAGGAGCTATCCCTTCCTCTGGAAAAGGGCAGCACTCACTCTCTTCCAATTCAGAGCCATCCTCCTGCTGAGAGTTGTGTGTCAGCAGGTGAACAGGCACTGGAGATGCTCACTGAGCAAGCAGAAGTTGGCTCTGCTCTTGGGTGCTCCTCAGTGCCTGGCACACAGAGTGACACACCGTGGGAATGGGTGTTAGTGAGCAATGGAGGGGAATACCAATGGAAGAACAAAGTCTCAGAGTCATCCTTACTGCTCTGAGCTACAATGGTCTGGAAGGAAATCAATAAATCCAAGGAAGGGTTGTATAACCTGCCAGACAGGATTCCTCTGCAGCTGGCTGGCAGATGCATGAAGCTGTGCATGTTTGCTTTCTGCAGCAATGCACGTGCTGCTGCTTTGTGGAATGGTGGCTGTGTGGCTGCCTTGGACTGGTGTCAGGCCAAAGAGATAGAGGAGGTGCCCCAAATACTGCATCACAAATGTTGGAGCTCATGCCTAGTCAAAGGTAAATACACATGCATACAGAGTTTCTGAAATTTCCCAGGAAAATTCTGTAGCACTCACCTTTCCCAGGATCACAACTGAAGGCTCAGAAAGCAGCTCCCTTCTCTCCATTGTTTTTTTCTCTTCCCCCCCCCCATTTCCTTGTTTCTTATTTCAAGTACTTTTATGACTGCCTGGAACACATCTCATTAATCTCCCATCAGTTTCCCTCTGTTGGTCTGTCATTTCATCCACACTTCAGAATTCTGACATCAAGTGCTATTCTTGACAGGTCGAGTATTTGTTCCAGAAGGTTTGTTCCTCTTGCATATGCAGAAACCATTACAATTAGATAGTAAAGAATATTTTGGTTGTTTTTACTCAAAAGAATGACATTCTCTTGTTCTACATATGCATACACACTGAGATTATTACAGAAGAAGGGATAGTTGAATAACCCTACCCTTTTAACATTCAAATCCTCTTTGCAGCCACTGTGATATTTCAAACATTACAATGGAAGAAATACCTGTTATTTCATGCATTGAGATTTATACCCTCAGGTTTTTTGCTAAAGAACTTTTTGTATGCCTTCTGCCAGTTAAACTGATAAATAACCAAATGGGAATTTTAAGGAGCAGTGTGAGGTTTGTCATGGCAAGGGATCTCAGAGACCACCTGGAATTACTACTGAATAGAAAAGAAAAAAAGACATACATTTTATTACTGCTGAGCACCCTTCCTTTTAATCACTTTATCTGTCCTGTACACTCATGTCTGCCTCCTTATCTCATGTTTTTCCTGCAGCTTCTTAGAAACACTTTGGTTTGTTCGATGCTCTTTGTTAAAGTCATGGGTTTTGCTCATGTCAGCCCCAAACTGCTGCAAGATTAGTGCTCCAAGATTACCATGAGTCTGTACAAACTTCTCGGCAGGATCAGCAGAGGCCATTGCTGCTTCAGATAATGGAGATAATCTAGGCTGGTGAGACTGCAAGCAGCATGGAGGTGTAATCAGAGCGATGCCAAGATAGCCTATTTAGTGTGTGAAAGTAGGGCACAGGAAAGGCAAAGAGAGCACACCGAAATGTGCCCTGGAATAGTGGGAGGGAACTGTGAGACCTGCATTTATTTCAGCTCCCTTGGCTGTGTGTGTTCACCTCAACATCCATTTGCAGTATGAAAACCACTTAAAAAGTCCTTGGTGCCCCCAGCAGTGCTTAGATCTCTGTGTGCTGCATAATAACACGTGAGAAGGTACTCACACCTGTGCCAAAGTAACACAGAAGAGCCAACAGCACAGAAACCCTCTGTGGTGAGATTGTGGCCATGGCTGGAGCAGCTGCTGCTGCCAGCACACGGTTTGCTGTCTCCAGCAGAGCCCACGAGCTGTTGGCTTTCCAAAGAGGAGTGCAGAGTCAGGAAACCCAGCTGCACTGGCTTTTCCTGCACATTGCTGATGCAGGAATAGGCAGGGCTGGAGAAAAGCGAAGCCTGGGTGGGTGAATGCTTCTGGCAGAGCAGGGAGTGGCAGCAGCACGCTCTCTCTTTGATGTCTGCTGTGTCTGAGGCTTTCCCGGGTGGCAAGGCTTCTTTCACGATGATGTTCCTGTTAGAAATAGCTCATTCAGGAGACATCAAATAGTTCCCCATTTAGCTTATTTTAAAGGAACTCAATATTGGAAGTGAAGTAGATACCAGTGAGAGCAGCAGGTAGGTCAATGTGTGTGGGGTGAGTAAGCAAAGGAGCCATTTCAGACTACAATAAAAGAAAAAAAAATCCAATTGCTTATGCCAATTTGGCTTTAGATTACATCTGAAAGTGTCTGAAATAAGACTTCTTCAGTGTTTTTGCATACACATGGGAGTTAGGTGTAACCTGCACCCTGCATCTAAGGGCCTTGCAGCAGTGTGAAGGTGCTGCACACTGCCAGCATTTCCAAAGCCTGCAATGTTTACTCCATGCTTTAGCCTGGATATCTCCTTCCACAGATTTTCCAGAATCTTAAACATTCTGGCTTTGTGGCACGTTTTACTATTGCACAATGTGCTTGATGGGCAGAGAGCATATAATCCAAATGTGCTGTGATGGAAGAAGATCCTCTTAATTATTTTGTAGATACTTAAGAATATCTTTTAATATAGCACCAAGATTTGATTTTACTACTGACTTGAGTTTGAATATACTGGCAACACACAGAGGCTGAATGTCACTGCTTGCACTTAGCAGAGCAGCAGCACAAGACAGTTTATGTAATATCAATTCTTTTCTTCATTCTGAATGTTTTCCATGATTTTTCATCTTTTCAACATTACAACTTCCACAAGTATTTGGAAAATGTTTCTTTTCATGGTAGTCAAACATCCAGCTTGAGATTATAATATCATATCTCTCTGATTACTATTTTGCCTCTTTCCCTTCACGAGAGGATTGTCAAATGGGTGTAGCTGATGATACTTCACAAGCTGACTGAACAAAAAAAGGCTAATTTTTTCAGCACTGACAGTATTCGCATTATATCTATTATATAGAAATAAACTTGCAGTCTCCCATAGAACAGATTTACAATCTGGGCCCCTGCAATTAAAGGAAAAACTGAATCCAACAAATCTAAATTAGAAGAATCTGATATAGATACATTTTTGTGCAGTGAGATGGAGATATTCTGGAGTTTTTGCCTTTGATTCATATGTTTGAGAAAGGAAATAATATTTTTATGATGTTCTTTAATGGCAGTAATATTGAAATTTTTACTATGACTCTTTCTGCTGAAATGCTCAGGCCAGCAAGTTGTTCCTTTCTCACACTGGCATCTCTGTGACATAAGCACATCAACCGAGGGCTTATACACAGAGAAAAAACACTTCTCAGTGCTCAGGAATCAGTTACTTTTATTGTTTGAGTGTTGCCACCCTCAGAAAAAATTAAAGACAAGATAGGTATTTCCAAGAATAGCTTCAGATACTGCTTGCAAGACATAGTCCATCCTTATAGTACTTTTTGAAGAGGTGCTAGAAACACTATTTTTCTCATGTGTAATGTTCCAAAAGATTTTTCTGGAAAAATATCTGATTAAATGGAAGGTGAGCAGTTAGATGTTGTTTGCTGAACGTTCTATTATCAAAATCTCCTATAAACCCATGTAAACTCCTGTACTGCATTCAGCGGGGTAGAATTTCTACTTAGAGTAGCAATTCATGAAATTATCAAGATGCTCTTCTATTATATTCAGCCTTTCCTTCTCTGTGAGGGAATGGCGTTTTCACAGGCTATTCCTGCTTGCTCTTGGTTTCCCTAGTCTGGGACCTGCAAAAACTGAAATGCTATTACTAGCTTATGGCAGACTTTATGCCCTCCAGAAGAAGGGAGATGCAGCACACAGTTCAGATACAGTTCTCTGTAGTAGATGTTCATTGATATTCTCTGGAGAAATGTAGTACTCTTTTTAAAAAAAATAACGTCACCCTTTTAATGCTTAGTGTGTCAGCACATCTGCTACTTTAAAAATGTCTATTTTATTTGTTTGTTTATTTATTTACATTGGTGATGGTGCGATCTAGCTGTATTACATTTAGAATGTTGCCTTACTTTTGGAAGAATTTCTTTATTGCAAACATGTTGGAGCAGATTTTGCAGCTTGTGTAAACTACCATCCCCTTGATTTCACTGTTGATACTTCATTCCCAAGCAATACCATGGAAATGATTTGTGTTCTTCAGAAGCAAGTCTCCCTTCCTCAGCTCCATTTATAAGAAAATGAAAAACGAAGAACACAAATGCAGTTTCTATTTCAAATTTGTAGCCTTTGTCTTCTTTTCATGAGGACACTTGCTTATGCTTACTGAAGTTAAGTGGTATTCTGTCATTGAATTCAGTACTGTGTAATCTTGTTCTTCATTTCTTGTAGAAGTTCTGTTTGTCCTGGAAGTCTCTCCTGAGACAGACAATTACTGTCACTTCCACTGGCTGATGGAATGGTGCCCACTTTATTGGATTTGTTACAAGTATTGTCAATTGTAGCTCTGAAATAAAAAAGACACTTCAATGGACTGATGAAAGGTGCACATACAGACCGGGAATAAACTATTTCCTTTTTTATTTGTATCATTTTATTTTATGTGGTTTGCATATTTTCACAGCCCTTGTTCTGTGAAAAGCTCTGCCATAATCAAGTTTTGGCTTCAGAAGAGTAGCAGGATTATATCATCATTTTCTCCTGCCTCCAGTTTGTGATCACTGTGTCTGACTTCACACTGGCACGATAACAGTAACAAAGGAGCACTGACAAAATGCCTTTGACGGGCAAGTTCCATTTCCTGATGCCACATTGTCTCTGTAGCCCATGGAGCAGCAAGTTTTTAACTTGGAAAGCCCCTGGCTGTCTCTGTCAGCTTTTGGTTCTGTCTCTGTGTTAAACCTTTTTAGCTGGTTTGGAGAGGGGCTGGACAAGGGACTGAATGAACAAATATATAATTGCACTTTAATGGCTTCTTTCCTAAAGGTTCATTCATACTTGGCTAAATACAGGATCATAAAAACATAAAGGTAAATGTTTGCTGGCCAGTCAGTGTGAAAAGGAAGACTTTCTGGTTGGAGCTATCTACCATTAGTCTAGGCAATTTGTTCTTTTTCTGACATAATTGCCTTGGCTTTGGATAATTACAGGTCTAATAAACTGATCAGGAAACCTTCATATTTTCAGCAAAATAATGTCTTCACAGATAAAGTGATCTATAGATTCTACTTTGCAAATGTGGCTCTAACTTAGTGGCTGTATTGAGTGGTGCTATTGAAGTTAAACCTCTAAGATAGAGAAGCACAGGAAGGCTTTATCAAAGCCATCTGCAATATTTTAGCAGAATGAAATTAGCTGGGTATGAATGAGATCAAAGCCTTAAGTGAGGTTTCGAGGGTGAAGAAAAGGCTGCAGTGGTGAATAGCGATTATTTGTAGTTAATTTAAAGTTACTGAAAGATTTTAAGGATCAAAATTGGGTCTTTTGAGGAAGGGGATTCATCCAATTTCCTCTACTTATATTTTTCCAACATAAATTAATCTTGATATATTTTATTGGCTTTTTTTTCTTTTTTTTTTTTTTTTTTTTGTAAGAGCAGGAGCACTTTGTCTGTCATCTGCTGAAACTCTTCAGCCTTTGTTTATTAAAATCACACTGGGGTTTTTCTGTTGCTGCCTCTGGGTTTCCAGCCCTGTAGTCCATCCCCCCAGCAGGACACAGCAGCACAGGGCAGAGAGAAATGATTCTTCTGCAAGGCTGTCTTGGGTCCCATCAAATCAGAGAATCACAGAATGGTTTGGGTTGGAAGGGACCTTCAATGGTCATCTAGTTCTAACCTAACTAATCTGTGTTCCAACGTGGATACTCGTGGTTTATATGTCCCTTAGAGGCATATTTTGGTACCCATATGGTCAACAAAAATATTTCCTTTATACGTTTAAGACACTGAAATTCTGCACAAATCAAATTGCATTCTATAAATTATATTTTGAAGTACTTTTTCACCTTGCCTGGTTTCTCAAAATGCAGGCTAAAGAAATCAAGTCATGCACCACAGCACTGTTTGTAGTTGAGGGGAGCAGAGAGAAGCTGTTTGTGCTCACTTCAGGTAAAAGACATTTTTCAGTGTATTTCTTACTTATTGAAGCATAAAGCTATTTGACCTTTTGAGTATCCAACATATCCAAAAATATTAATACTGCATTCTTAGTTAATTCCATTACAGTGCTATTTAGCAAATACACGTTGTCAAGTTTCTGTCTGTTTTCTGTTTGGTTTCTAATGGTTCAAAAAATGACTGTGACCCTTTGTTTTTATTATGCCTTTTAAAACTATTGTGTAATAGTAATAACAACAAAACAATTTGTCTGCCACTAACTGAATAATCTATGTGAAGAAAACACATTTTAATGAGTATATGATAAATATAGTTCCTTATTTGAAGCTTAGTAGCTCTAGAATATGTCAAAAACCTCCAAGAAATGTTTCCTTTTTAATTTTATGGTAGCGTTTGACAGCTGTGGCAATACTAGTATATATTATTAGTATATAGCTGAATGGCATTTTAAATCAAGTATATTACAAATTGTCCTGCTTGAAGTAATAAAATTAATAGCTGTGTAGCAAAATAATAAAGAAACGATTAATTAGGTATTGCATGGGAATAAAAAGTCTCTTGGGAATTACGTTTCCAGGGGTATTTAGCAGTAATTTTGCTTTCCTTAACAATTTTTCTGATAATTAAAAATCTGTGGCACAATTTTAACACAAATGCTGTGTAGAAAACTGCTCACAGCAGGCAGCTGTAGTAGGTTTTCCTGCTGCCAGTGCAGTCCAGCCCAAGTCAGGAACTCTGGGGTGTGTTACATTCCTGTAGGTACTTGTGGGGATGGTTCTACGGACAGGAAGAGGTTTGTTTAAGGTTATACTCCTTTGGGTGGATTGGTTTTAGGCTCAGACTCTCATGATGAGATTTAACCTGGCTGATGACACCACGAAGCCTTGGTGGAAGGTTCTTTTGCCTGAATCTGTCTCCAGTTTGAGCCAGGAAGGAATTTGGCACTCTGAGTTTGGAATTCTCATACTTAAAATCCTCCCTCCAACCTGCCTCTGTCACTGACGTTTACAGGCACGCTTTGTCTTGCTGCTCTGTGACATGCTGAGGAAAAGCACAGTTGAAATTCAGGTGATCTCCTGAGAATAAAGATGGGCATATTGGGGATTTTCTTTCCTTCAGATCATTTTATGAGCACGATTTATACCCCTCAGTTCTGAACTGGCACTCTTTTTAAACAATCGTCCACGTCACGATTCCTCCTCTGATGACATGCTGTGTACAAAACCACACTTGCTACGTGTACTGACTGGAGACGTGTGAGAAAAGAACTTTTCAATTTGATTTACTTACATCTTTAATTTTTAAGTATTATAGCTCTTAAACTGTGTTTTTTATCCCCTAAAGTGAATGGCAGAGCTTCAGTACAACATTGGTATAAGGATTATGAAAGTCTTAGCTCTGAAATCTTTAGAGTCTAACCTTAATTTTCTTCTTCCTTTAAATCAGAACCATGTTTAAAATTTTATCCTTAATTATGAAAATCACAATTGTTATATCTTCAATTCATGAGCTTCTTCCACTTACTAGTAATTATGGCCTAGGGGAATAAAAACTTACTGATTTCTTTAAACTGAAATAGAAAGCTGGGAGTTTGTAAAACAGTGTTATTTCTCAATTAGTTCTTGACTGTTGGCAGTGCTGAAGCACCTTCCATTTGGTCCATGAGGCTGCCTGTCATTGTCAGGAAACAAGTCATCATTTTGAAACCTATACAATTCCATAAGAATTAATAATAATAAATAAGAATTACTTCATCCCTCATAATCCAGGCATTCAGCTGCATACACAGATCTTCACAAGGAATTTGAAAAACCTGCTTCTGGTAAATACGTAGAAAATGTGTAATGATGCACTCATGTACTAACAGCCTAAATATCACATAATTAATCCCACTGTTTAATAAAAAAGAATCTGTGCTGCAAATTCATATGAATATGAAATCCAGAGAGTTTAAAGTAGGATTAGTGTTTTTTTGGATGACATATCTATAGTTCCCTAAACCCATCGATACCTTCTTGCGCTGCGTTTTGGGAGGTTTCGATTCTCCAAGCTGGTGATACTTGATGTCTTTAAAGACATGAAAGCATGCATCTCCACTGAGGACTTTTTGATGATATTACAATATTCCTTGAAGAAATGTAAATTCCAAAACTACTGTCACTTGAAAGTGATTTGTCTCTCTATCTAGTTTCAACAAAAAGACACACACCAGAAGATATGCTTGAGCTTATTTGGTGGTTGTCTAAAGACCATGATGCACAGGTTGATGAAAAATAAAAGTTTGGTGGATACAAACAATTTTCATTATTGATTTGTTGCCAAATGTGTCCCCCTGCAGGTCTTTGATTGCCAGATAAGTAAGGCAGAAAAGCTTAAAAGCGTGACTTTGCAGGGCCAGCTCAGCAGATAAAGAGGGCAAGCCTCATTGGGGAAAACATTTGCATCTCAAAGAAAGAATGAAATAATCAATATATTTCACTTACAGCAATTAAAGTAGACATGTTTGGCATGTATGAACGATCATGGGGAAGATAAAGGTGTTCAACCTGCTCAGCTCTTTGAAGAACTCAAAATGGCTATTATCTCTAACAGCTAAAAGGCTCCATTTTCAAATGGGCCTCTCTGAGTAAAGAACGGAAGAGGACAGAGGCCCTGAGGAGGTTGTGTCAGGAGAGCATCTAAACCCAGTCATTTGGATAGAGGAAGAGAGAGGCCTTTAAGATGTTGTCCTAGTTCAATAGGTTACGTGTGGTTTCTCTTCTTGTAGCCCTGTGAAACAGTGATGTCTACTTTGGAAGGTGCATAGAGTAATTGTATTTTCAATTTACTTTTAAGCAAGTTTGTGTTAACGTATAAAGTTGTCCTGGTCAGCATCAAACTGCCCACCAAAGGGTGTCATCTGTAAATTAGGATACTGAAATCCATATAAATATTCAGCTCTCATTAATGCCTTACTCTAGGATATTTAAAGAGTAATGGTGTGTAGCCCTCTAGTAATTTTATAGGCCATTTAGTGATGTGGTTTTGAGGTGTGGAAGAAATGTCCTCTAGTGAACAATTTTAGCAGGGATGGGTCTCTGGAAAGCAAAAAGGTGCTAATAGCTCCAGTCAGCAAGGTATCATGATGTTCTTCCAAATCTGAGGGTATGGTTGGGTAGTAAATTTAATATCCGTGAACACTAAAATATGATATAAAAATCTGGAGACCCATGGCAAGAATTTCCCCAGTGGTTTTGGGCTTCTGAGCAGAGTACTTTTTAAATAGTGCTCTCTGCACACACTGGTGTTTGGAAAGATGTGTCCCATGAAAACAAATAAGATTCCTTCAGTTTGAAAATGCCAGAGTATTTACTTGCTAAATAAAATATAAAGAATGCTGTAAATATGCTTCATTACAACACAGCCTGGTCTTTAGAGGATTTTGAATAGCTGTTGTGCACAGTGGAAGACAAATTAATCTCTCTGAATCTCTCTCAGCTGAAACATTCTAATGTTAACTAACAGTTTCTAGTGATCAAAGTGATTTAGTTAAATTATTTATTTGCATATGCATTTAAAAGTTTTTATTGTTGTAGCTCAGGGGAAGAGAAGGGAAGGGGGAAGGGGAAGAAGAAGGTCTTAAGATAATTACCTGAGATTTAAGAGCAGCTGGCCCTGTCTTGTCCTACTTTCAAAGCTCCATCAGGCGTCTTTGGCCGCCAAGATCTCCTGATTTCCTTATGGGCCTTGCTGTGGCTTCTCACCATTAGAACTGCAGTCATATCTGCCTTTTCTGCTTTTAATTAGTAATCAAAATGATCAGGAAAAATATTTTCAATCATTAAAACCATTGTTGTATCCTACTCTAATCAAAATGTTTCCTGAACGGGTAAGTAATTCCATTTTCCTTCAGAGCTGTATTTGGGGTTTTTGTCCCCTTTCTGTTCTCTGAATTGGTCCCTTTAATAAGAAATTGTCATCTTAAAAATGAGAAGCAGATCCTGCTTGGCACGGGAGAGAAATCAGTGGAAGGTTAAGGTTATAACATTGCTTTATTTTTACCTCTCCCCTCCCCACGTTAATGGGTTACAATTGCACCTGGGTGCTTTCCCTGAGCAGTGTAGCAGGTGTCTGCTGCGTGGTGCTCTATAGCCCCAGGAAATAAACTGATTTATGACAGCTAATTGGGGTGCAAATTTGTTTGTATTGGCGTTGGAAGCCTGGAATCAATAGAATATAACAAACAAAGCAACTAAACTATCAAATCTTATATAGCTCAGCTTCAAAAGGAAAAAGGAGGAAAGTTTTGGTATTTAAATATATCTGTTGGCAAAAATGCAGGAAGAAAATCACCAGATCTTAGGATTTAGTGTATCATTCCTCTTCCATTTTTAGTTCTAATGCCTTTGAAACTTAAAAAGAAAAAAAAAAAAAAACCCAAACAGAACAAAACAACCCACAACAAAACAAAATGTGCAGAAAGCCATTTAGAAAGGTCAGCAAATCACTTTTTCTCTTATCACCTTTACATCTGTGGAGGCACTAATGCTCAGAACTCGTAGGAGGAATATTCTATTATGGCTTTCAAAAATTAAATAAATGTAAACAGAATATCTTTCTGCATATTCTCAGGAATCAATCTGCATACTTTGACAGTCTTTCCTTTCCTTTTGTTGTCTTTAGGGCTGCATGGAAAAGACTGCCTTGTCACTCCCATGTAATAAAACACATATGAGAAAGCATACAAAATTATTAAGTAATTAAGTAACAAAGTAATTAAGCTATTGGTGATTTTTTTTCTCTTCTGCAATAAAAGTTCTTTATTAAGAGGTTGCAGCAACCTCATATTTTGATTTTTTTTCACATCCATTCTTTATAAAGACTATTCCCACAAAGATTTCTAGAACATACTGTTAGCCACATATGCAAGTATCATGTTTGTGTCCAAACTTCAGCGTGTATGTTCATACATCCACAAACAGTTATCTATATGTAAAGAGGATTCTGTAGTAGGAAGCTTGAGAACAGGGGGCCTTTGTGTGATTATTTATTCATTTTGATATTTTTCTAACAAAACCACACAATAAACTCAGCATTTTGTAATACAGCAATGTGGTGACAGCAGATAAACTTATTTCAGGTGGCAAGTTACAAATATCAGTTATGACTGAAAAGACAACTTTAATGTAATAAGAAATATGACTGGTTAATTACATTGCCTCAGATATGCTTTATGCTCTTATCAAATATGAACAAGACCTTTCTTCATTGTTCATGAATGGAAATGTATTAAATTGCTAATTGTTGCAGTTACTTTTTTCTGGAAGAACCAGCAAATCAAGTATTCTAAGATTAGTTTCAGGTTTATCCTGTATTATCTTATTCTGCAGACAGGACATCATTGTATTAGAAACAGACCATTATGTTGGACTCATTTGCACATTGCTATGATTTTTAAAACAGATGAGGTTTGACCTAACTCTGCTCCCATTGGATCTGTCCATTTTCAATGGTGCTGTGAGCCTATAATTTTATACTTAAATTGCTTTTTATTTTTTTCTGTTGCCTGCCACCTAAAGATAAAGATAATGCATTAAAGTAAATGACACTGATAAGAAATTAAAAAGCTTTGGAAGACTTGTAAAAATTTCTCTTTTACATATGTAAATTCATCTCCTGTCTGACCTGCCCTGCCCCTTTGTTTCCAGTTCTGATTTTGTGCTTCTGTCAATTGCTGTCACTGCTTTTGGGATGTCAATTATTTGTATGGCCTTGATGAAGGCTTTTAAACATGTTTTCACTGTTAGGGAACTCCCAATGAAGGATTAGTGTCAATGTCCCCTGAGCACACCAGTCAGGCTAGGGCTCCGTGAAGTTACGTTATTTCTCACAATAAAATGTAATAGGAGAAAAATTGGATTTGTATAAACATTGGCGAACTCAGTGACATTTTGTCTTCCAGTGTTTGTGATGACTCGTGGTTGCATCCATAAATACCTGGACGTGAATCCTCACACAGAGTATCTGATTGCACATATGGATCCATCTCCAGCACAGTGGAAAAAAACTGCAGAAGAAAAAGACAAATAAAAGAAAAAACAAACCTTATTTGGCACCTCTAGATCTTAAATTTTACATAACATTACTTCTATCCTCTGTGTTGTTCAGACTTCAGATTCTTTTTCCATGTAAATTATTCTACCACTGTGCTTTTCTTCCCTACCTTGGATATATTCATTTCATACCTTAATGTCAGATCTACTTCTTATTTTCAAATTTTCAAGCATTATTCTGGTTGATTATTTTTAACATTTTGACTTCTACACGTTCTCTTTTTCCTGCCTGCCTGCATTGAGTCTGGACAGCGAATCCTTTTGCCAAGTTCTAAGGTTTTCTATTTGAATAGCTGCATAGTGATAACTCTAACAGTTCTCTAATTCAAGCCATCT